>JAVDOI010000007.1:7969454-8307441 GCA_032191485.1 Leptoclinus maculatus
CCTGAACAACATCTATCCACCGCGTCCTATTACACGATGAGGCAAAGCTGAGCCCTTTGATGAAAATGTGTGTAAATAAAAAGATACAACCTTGTGTTTAGAAAATGTTATTCTTCTGGCTGACGGTTAAGTCATTGTGCTTGTGCTCAGTTTGAGCAGATTATTCCATGACTGACATGAAACTTCATCTATAGTGGTCACTAACAAATATATATATATATATATATATATATATATATATATATATATATATATATCAGTGGTGGGCCGTCAGGGCCTGCTAAGCCTTCTCTGCTGGCCTAAACAGAATCACAAAGTTATAGCTATTTTATAATTTAATAATTTTTCACAAATACACTACATGTATTAAAATAATTTTTCCCATTAGCTTATTTTCTCATTGCACAGCTCCTGTCTTCCTCTGTTGCTCTGCTTCCAGCACAGCTTGTTTTAAGGAGAGCTTTTATCCAATCAGATTCAGCCTCTATGTCTCTATGTAAGGAGAGAGGCCCGATGTCCTCTAGGTAGACTTTGCAGATTAAAGTGAATGGGGACGATATTGTTGATTGTCATAGTCTTCAACCAATCAGATCTTTAGTTTGACATGTTGGGCGTATTCTTTGACGTGCCAGTGATTGGTCAGTGGGCGAGCGCGTGACTAATGTGAAATTTAAGGAAGCTAGCAGAAGTTAGTCGGAGTAGTAAGAGTTCAAATAAAAGATATGGAAGAAATTAAAAAAATGTTTAGGGTTTTGCTTGGTGTAGTTTATTTATTTTCATGAACAGTGTTCCTGGCTGACAGCGTCGCACATTTTATGGCTGGGAATGTGTTTCATTTTAACTGAGCATCTTGGTGTTTGGAGCTACGCTACGCTAACCTGAGGAAGCCATAGCACGGCAGGACACTACGGTGCTTTTGAAAACCTTTGGAGAAACCCGAGTGGATCTACAGATCAACGAACACGTTCGCAGGGAAACGGAGCTCCACAACCCGGTCCGCCAGCGGAGGTGGGATCCCGGCCCCGCTGCGAACCGGCGAAATACAACTGGGGAGGCTCGACTGTCACTGGCGTCCATGAATCGAGAAGGACTTCTTACTGGAACTGAAACGATGTAAACTCTTTGTCAACAAAGAAAGGAGGATGGAGTTTGTCTTTAAGTGAACAGCATTCGATAAGTGACAAACTGTGTTTGTTTTTTTACATCTGCAGTAACGTTACTACTGTTCATTTGTCTATCGTGTCGTTTTTATGAATAATATTTGAATGGCTCGTGCTCTTGTGTGGTGGAATGCGTGGATCTGCTGCAGGTTTGCTGGATTGATTTGTCATGCTTTGTTGTCATATGAATATATGAGACTGGTTCTTATGACTTTGTTGTTGTCATTGTGTTAATTACGTTGATTTGACTATGCATTGTCCGTTAATGACGCAGCGTCCCGTCATGCACGGATTCATGTATCTGCACCGTAGCTGTTCAACTGTAGTAGGACAGCACAGAAGGCCCGCCACTGATATATATATATACACACACACACATTCGCCCACTTATGTGTATAAGCGTAGCTAGCCAATCAGGACGTGCCTACCCAAATATTTGCAGACCCCACAGTATATATGGCAGCACACAACGCTGCTCGGCACACATCGCTGCTCAGAATATACTTACAAAGTATAAGCTTATTTAACAGTCAGGTCGAGTAAGTAGTGCACTGCTGAAATAATCTCACAGACCTTTATCGTCAGTCTCTGAGGTGTCCCATGTGTGGGTGCTGTGGGTCATTGGAGCTGTCCTTTCAGTCCCCACAGCCTGCCACTGTTCAGCACCATGGACAGGGATCCTGAGAGCCAAGCAATGCACATGACTGCAGAGTGCTTGGGAGCTGTTGAGTACATTTCAACCTGACTCAGCGTCACCATTTCACAAAACTAAGCTCTGTAACACAGCATGTATAATATATGTTGCCTGCTGAGGAAAAGGAACCGACACAGACAGACCTGACAGCCCCAGGGAGTCAAGTGAGTGAAGGAGAAAAGTTGATTATAAGGCTCTAAACGACTCCGCTAATTACCATTGATGCTAATTAGCTGGAGCTCCAAGTTAAACTGCACGGAGGGTAATCAGTGTCTGGAACGAGACAGAAGTTGGAGTCAAACTATCATCTCTCAACCCTTCATGGGGCACAGTAAGACGTTATGCACTGTGATGTTATGGCCCAGAAATGTTGTAAAAGTGTGTTTTTTTTGTGCTGACATCTGACAGGCCCTCGAGATGACAGTGAAAGTTTGAATTTTAAAACAGTCTTAGCATAGCAATGGAGTTAGTTTAAAACGACCTTAATAGCAAAGGTTAATGCGTTGATTTATTTCCCAGTATGTAATCATACTGATCAATGCACTATTTTTCATAACACACGCACACACACACACACACACGCACACACACACACGCCCATTTAGGTTGACTTATGTGGTCTGTGACTGTTATTTTGTGCAGTAAATCCAGGTTTCTCTTGATGCCGCGATACCAGCTTAATCTTCTCCCAAGCTGTCGACACAACAACCGCTGGGGCTGATTTACTGTGGTCAGCTTCAATTACTAACCCTGGGAGCAAAAGGTGTTCCTCAGGGTCTGGATAGCCATACGTTTCAAGGACAATTATTTTTAATGAGACTGCCTCCAATCCATCTGCATGTGGGTCCAGGGACGCTTGACAAATCTGTCCTTCAGAGGGGCCTCCTCCTCCTCTCTCTGATCTCGAGTTCTGCTTCATTTCCCTTGCCTGTCATGCAGTGTGTAGAGCCGCTATCGGTATGTTTCACCTGGCAAGACGTCTCACCAGTGGGAAGATAGGATGTGTGACTGATATGGCAGTATGGTATTTGTAGTTCTAAAAAATTAGGCCACTCTAATAAACTGTATGACGACGAATGAGACTGAAGGTAGGCGGCATATGGCGGAACATTTTGAATTCACTTTTATCCAACACATATGTACAGTGGAGTAAGTGCATAAAAGGGTTACACAGGTGGTCCCAGTGTGCATTCCTGATCCAGGCTTTAATTGAACAGATCAAAGATGTTCAAAACTCTCAGCATGGTGATGTGAGAGATCACAGAGAAATTGTATCTTAAAATGGCAACAATCAATATGTTTTGCTATTAACAATGGATCAAAGGACTACCTTCATGTGAGAGGGGTCACTTGTAGTGATATCACCCAGGTCCCTGGTAGACAGACAATGTTAGTCATACGCTGGGGACCTTAGTTGGGAATTTAGCGGCTAAAGAGACCTCAGGAGTTAGTAGAGTCCAGAAGTAAAGGATGGCTAAAACATCTGTTTTGTAGCAGTAGCCCAAAACTTATTTACATTGTAAATCCTGTGTAGAACTTGGCAATATAGCTAAAAATGACCATAAGGATTTAAATAACCAACTTAGAAAAGGAAAGAGAAAACAAAGACAAACAGTAAAATAACTTCCCAAAGTTCGCAGGCCGTCTTTCTGGTGTTGACCTACTGTAGTTTCTGTCATTGTCCTGTGCCAGGAGGGATAACTACTGACTTTACATGCTACATTACTGACTTAACTGCTCCAGGAAAAAAAAAGATAAGACCCAAGGTGTTAGAAACCTTGGGTCCTTAGAGTTATCCTATCCAACAAAAAGTATACACAGTGATGGTGGGTTAAGTTTGAAAAAAAACAGAGCTCAAGGAGATGGTCCTTGATGATTTCTTATCAACACATCAATTGGACTTGGCATTTCGAGCAGAGGTTGCGTTACCCGAATATTTTCCAATATTGAAAATGTTTTAATGGTGACAGAAAACTGTGTAAGCCTTGCGTCATGTTGACGGATTGGAGCCCCTGGAGCGCGGTACCCTGGTGCGCGCGCATGCTGCAGAATTTCCTCGCGGTGGAGGAAGGTTTAAGTTCAGGCTGGACTACAGCCTGTCAATTGAGTTCAACTCCTATAAATGGTTTGTTCATATTTCAATTGTAATGGTCTAATTTTGTGATTTTGCATTGTTTGTACTTTGCTTTTTAGGCTCAATGGCCGCAGTGTTTTTAGTAGTAGAGGAAGTCTAACGTAACCACTGTTTGTGGACAACATACAGTAAAAACAATGTCTGTAACATCACAAAATCTGTAGAGAGGCTTACTTAGACCATACTTGTCTCTGAGCTGAAGAAACAGCTTGGCTTTATTCATCAGATCCACTTCCTCTACCAGGCTTTGATCCTCTGCTGCTGCTGCTGCTGAGCGTACATCTCCAAAGGCGCGCTCTGGCCCGAGGGGAGCGTCTCCTGCTGTGATTGCAAGCAGAGGTCCTGGTTGTTGGGTTGTTGGAGCGCTATGAGCTCGCCAGCGTGCTGGTCGTCCAGGCCTTTCATGTCCCATAGGGAACTGGTATCTACTGGGTTGACTATTGGATTTACCAGCATGACCTTGCGACTGTAGGCAGTATTCACAGTATGAGGTTCTTATGGTGTTTGTGTGCTTACATGCATGAATGTCTGTCAGGGAGAACTAAAGAGTACAAGCAAGAAGAGCAAGAGAAAACTGTCTGTTGTGGAGTCCTATCCATGCATGTTTTCTATATTTTGTTTGGCTTCCTGTTTTGTTCGGATAGACCACTGAATATCACGTTCTTATTCATTTTTTCAATGACTCTAGCCTCGAGCTGTTGTGCTGCGTTTGTTTCATGCCTCCAGTTGTGTATCTTGTGGTAATTAGATGCATTGCATGTGTCAAACTGAGTTTGTCTCCTGTTTATTAACTCTGTGACCAGATAGTGATTGAGTTGTAGCACTCTTATCTTTTCCTTGGTCCTCTGATGAAGAGTTCTCCCTGTGGGCCTAGCACTCTGGCTTAATTCGTTGTGGTAAGAGAGCCTGTAATGTTGCTCTACACGGTAATCACTCAGAGGTGCTTGCAAACACACCATCAGCAGCACGCAGACACGCAGCATTAATGGGAGAATAGCAACACTGGGGGAAAAAAAACAACTTTGCCAACATCCAAAGAACACAGCATACAACAGATGAAAACCTCAATCTAAATAACAAATCAGCACTCTTGTTGCCCATGGCGATGCTTGTGCCTGCCTTCTGCTGGCCTTTAAATTGCATAGATAGATTGAATATCGGAGTGAGTGAACTCGGTAACTTAGTTGTTTTTCTTTGTTTGCCTCCAACCACACACTGTGACTAAAATTGGCAAACAGGCAGACAGGCAAAAGCAGAGACGCCTGTAAGAAGCAACGGTGGCTGTAGGCAGCTGTGCCTCACATCTGGCCTATACCAGCTTCACGGGTGCTGTTCTTTGGCTGAACCTCTGCACTGTAACCTCCCTAAAAAGGTGGGTGAGCCGAAAGAGTGACCAGGAGAGTCACACAAACAACCTCAAATAAAAGCATTTTGAGTTGAGGATATACCCTTTAGAATAAGTAAATGCATGTATAACACAAGCTATAGAGTTTATTATAGGATTGCCCCACGTGCATTTTGAATGCCCCAAGTCAAAACATGTTTTGTGTTTTTCTTTTGTTTTGTTTACTTTACATAACTGTGCTCTTCTCTGGCTTCATTCCTCACACATAAATAAAGAGAAACAACACATTTGCGAGGTATAAATACAACATATGCACACACTTGTAAACATTGGATGTCCCTCTAATCCAAGCACAAATAATCCTTTCAGTGGATTGTTTGTGCTAAGTATGCCTGTAATCAAGAAATACATATAGCTTTAATATGAAGGGAATGAAAGAATGGCTTGCTAATTGTTTTAATTACTTCAGTCATTTATCATTAGTGAGGCCAATTTTGTGCATTTTCTTGTCCCGACGGATCTGCTGCTCTGCTCTGCTAATACACAGCAGCTTGTTTGCCTGGTGGTGGATGAAAAAGCCCTGTCCTCTGAGCATCTGTTCAGTACTCCAGGAATGTTGTATCTCCCCAATGCCCCAGACTACTTGTCTTCACAAAATACAACTTGAGAGAGATGTGAGCATAGCTACTTGCTGAAACCTCACTAGTGTACCAACCACTGTGATAAATACAAAAGAAATGTATCGTATACTCAATACAGAGGAAAAAAAAGCCTCTTCCCAATTAATAAAAGTTCACTTTTACAGAGGAAAAGCAATGCATCTTTATCTTTCACACTTAACAAAATTATAAATCTATTAAATTGAACTTCTGGATTGCTTATATTTATTGTTTTTCCCTAATGGCTTGCATCGTTATGTACTGTATCTTAAGTTCCTGAGCAGAGAATTCCAAACTTGGGGCTACTATCTCTAATGAAGTCATCCTTAGATATATTCTCATCGTCGTTGTTTGAAGAAAAATGCGTGGGGAGTAAGATACCTACTGTCCTTTAGTCAGGGAGGGACAGTTTAATGGACACACCACACTGAGTGATAGAGCACACACTGGCTAACTGTCGGCATGATCAGATGGTAAAGTCTGTGTGAAACTGTGCTCAGAGCCTTTTGTTTCTGAAAGCTTCATTCAGACAGAGTTGTCCTGTTTCTTGGTTCCTTCCCTCAACACAATTCTGGCCTCTCTGGTGGCCCATGTTCACCAAGAGCTGCTCTGGTGTGCAGTGGTGGATTGTAACTAAGTACATGTACTCAAGTACTAAATGTGAGGTACTTGTACTTTACTTGAGTATTTATACTTCTACTCAACTACATGTCAGAGGCAAACATTGTACTTTCTACTCCACTACATTTGTCTCACAGCTCATTTTCAGATCACAATGTTCTATACCCTCACTGCCCAGTGAAAACCATGTTCCTCCAAACTTGGGGATTTTAAATGTGTATGTTTCTGATAACCTGAATTAGTGCCGTTATTGGTTGTGAACATTCTCCTACTTCTTTAGTTAAAAAATGTGTTTGGATTCACTGGAAAATGCTTAATATAGTCAATAGATGAATTGTAAAACATTTGACTGGCTCCTAGATGCACTACTTTGACAGCGAGTTGCTGTGACATTTTGCATTTAATCGTCGTAAAAATGAAGCATAGCGTAGTTCATGCAGGACACGGAAGTCATCCGCCCCCAGCTGTAACCAGCTGACAGCCAGCTGATTGAATCATAGCTTCCAATCGGCCACGCACCAATCACAGCCTACTCTCACTGCAAGGTTTATTTAAATATGGTCCCTCCTCACTGATTCATTCTACATCTACGCTGTTACAGACTGCACTGCTGGCGAAGCTTCGCCTCCTCCACCCCTTTTCTAGTTCAGAGTTCATCTTTCATGGCAAATGGTTGAAATGTATTTTAAAAATGTACTTCGGCTCATTCCTGTAAACCCTTGGGGGTTGTTGCT
The DNA here is from genome assembly GCA_032191485.1 of Leptoclinus maculatus. Taxonomy (NCBI): domain Eukaryota; kingdom Metazoa; phylum Chordata; class Actinopteri; order Perciformes; family Stichaeidae; genus Leptoclinus; species Leptoclinus maculatus. The sequence goes on from JAVDOI010000007.1 coordinate 7,976,802, forward strand.
CGGTGCTCCCCGTCTTAGCTGGTAGCTATTGGCTAATCCGGGGAGCATTCAAAGAGCGGAGCCATCATCGCCAAGTTTAACTATTTCCATTTGTTGCAATAAATGGTTAAAATCTATGACGAGAGTGTTCCTGACTGAATGACAGTACTTTGTCGGAAATAACTAACTGAGAAGTCACAATGTACAGCTGTGACATAGCAGTACGCTGCTGTAGAATTATTGCATTGAACTGTAATTTGACAGTAAAATGCAGAGGAAACATCTGTGATATAGCAGCAGTATGTTGCAAAATACTAAGGGACCATCTTTCTGCAGAATGAGTACTTTTGATACTTGATGTAGATTCTACAATACTTACATACTTTAACTCAAGTGGTTTTAAATGCAGGACTTTTACCTGCAGTGGAGTATTTTCACCGTGTGGTATTATTATTTAAGTAAAGAATGGGAGTACGTCTTCCACCACTGAGACCTTAGGGAAAGCCCTGAACTTAATCATGCGCATATGAAAGAGATGCTACATTGTTTTTTGTAACTGTCATTAATAAAATAAGACCTCACGGATGTATGTGTATCGGTGTTCCCCTTTTAAAGGACTTGTATATTTAATCAAGTTTGTAGTTTTGGCAACAGTTATTAATAACGGATCATAAAACTCACGGTTCGGTTCGGAGTCAAGGATCGGATCACAGATCGATCAGCACAAAAGAAAATAGAGAGCATATATAACTTTTAGAGATCTCTGATCAAGTTTTTTTGCCGCCGATACTAATTGCAGATCATTGATAATCCATATTGTTGTTTGATTATAGCAGCTGGTCTACAAGGCACCAGACTATTTATTTTGCCAGCGTCCCACAAAACCACTTCAACTGGTCTGAAGTCAGTGTAAACTATCAAAAGCTCTAAATCATCCTAATGTCATCTGCTTAGAGGTATTTTAAACGGGTCACAATTACCTTTCTCACCTCTATTGATGTTGTTGTGAAAACATCTCCTTCAAACAACTGGATGTCATTCAAGTTTTTCACCAACACTACATTTCATGAGATTACATGTGAACATCATGATTACGTTATAATTTACCTTTGCCCAATTCTCATATTCACTGAACAGAGCCTGAACGCATCATAAATGTAACCAAACGGAACCTTCGTTCATTGGCCATCAGCAGTGCTGATATCGTTACTAGCTCTCCTGTCAATTTAAACACGGATCGGTTGTTTACAATGTAACAGTATCAGAGATTGGCGACTAGAAAAGCATTAATGCCGATGTCTTGATCGCATACTGTATTTTACTGAATATTGGTGGATAACGATTGCCAGTAAATCTCACACGTTAAACTGTGTAATTATTCCGCGGTTCACATGCGTGCCGAACCGTGAGAGGGATGCCAACGGATCACGGATTGACACTGGTCCGTTACACTACCAGTTATTAACAAAGTCTGATTATCCAGACTAAACCAGACATTGATTTTGGTAAACCTCCTTGCGCTCTCCTGATTTTTTTTGTATGTTTGTTTGTTCAACCAAATACTTATTTGGTTGAACAAACAGAGATATAACACAAATGGCCTCTTCACACATCCCCAATGTAAACACACACACACACACACACACACACACACACACTGTGCCACAGCCACAGCTCAAATGTGACCCACAGTGACACATGTATCATATTTTTAATGATATCATTAATAATGGGTAATAATTTTGAGCCAGTTTAATAGCAGGAAATCTTCCCAGTATACATGCCCAACAACTGCGAGGAAATCCCCTTCAGCTGCAACCCTGTCCTCCACACTCTGCTGCTCTCCACTTGCCTGCATACTAACATTCTTACATTACACAGTAGAGCACACAGAAGCATCACTCCATTGAACTTGCCTGTTCAGGTTAGCCATATCTAATTGTGTCGTCCGCTATTGGTATAAAGCAAGCCAATTTTGCTCCTGCTGCTCTGTTTATTGTGTGAAACCATTAGTGCTGCACTACACAGGTGCAAAGTGTAAACCATGCACCTCCATACTGCCAACAAGTTTAGAGGCTGTGAAGTCCTGTGGTGCCAAGATACGTAGGTGTGCAACATCTGCTGTTCATGAGATAATCTGAAAACCCACAATATTCAGCAATGTAATGCCAACAGTTAAAAAGACATTCCAATATGCTGCTATTCTCTGAACAGTTAAATTACTTTTACTTTTACTACTATAACATAGTTAACACACCTGCCTTGTTAAAACTGGGGTCAGCAGCACTGGGCAAACTAGCAGAGTAAGCTAGATTTCTAAAGATAAACAAACGTTTAGATCTTTAAATAACCTAGGCACGGTCCCCACCCTCGCTGGACAAGCAACAGATGTTTTCTGTTTCTTTTTGTGTTCACCTGACATTTTTGCATCCATTGAAAGATCACAGTGAAACCAGCAATCTTAACCCGCCTGCAGAAGGAAGTACACCATTGTTCTTCACGTTCGTCAACTCTCGCTGTATTTCCTCTGCTGCCATTCGAGGATCAGCTGCCGGTAACCCGCTGACGAGCGTCCCTGTTATTTTTCGAGCTTGAGGAAACTCTGCCAGACACACTAACGGACTGAAACACACCTAAAGCGCTGTGCTAAGTGATCCCAAGTAAAGCCCCAGTTCCACCGAAAGCCGGATATACTACGGATGTCCCCGGATACACTACGGATCAGATCCGGGGTCATCCGGGGTCATCCGGGAGTGGAACCGTAGTGAAACCGTAGTCAGTCCGGGACGTTCCATGATGAACCGTAGTAAAACCGTGGCCATCCGTGCTGAACCGTGGCCATCCGTGCTGAACCGTGGCCATCCGTGGCGTATCCGGGAAGACGAGCGGCTCGCCGGACGTACAACTAACATCCGGGGTGATCCGGGGACATCCGGGAATGGAGAGGGGGGCGGCGTTGATCGTAGCGCATCCGGGAAGAAACGTAGTAGGACCGGGATGAACCGTAGTATAACCGTGTTAATCCGGGATGAAACGGGAGCTAGTTGACACCTTAGTTGATATACTACCGATGATCACGGATCGTCACGGTTGTACTACGGTTTATCACGGAGCCACTACGGCTGCACCACGGATGGGACGCTTCATCCGGGACGCATCCGTGACGTGTCCGTGGCGTATCCGTAGTTGAACCGTGGTCAAACCGTGGCCATACGGGATAAACCAGGCTTGAACAGGGGTGATCCGTGGCGGAACCGTAGTAGAACCGGGAAACATGTCAAATGTGTTGTCATCCGGGACGATTTCCTTCCCGGATCACCGCGGATCACCCCGGATCTCACCTCTTTTTATCCGAGGTGATACGGGGTGATCCGGGGACATCCGTAGTATATCCGGCTTTCGGTGGAACTGGGGCTTAAGAGGCTTTTGTCTCGGCAGGTATGGGTTGATAATTGTGTGTTTATTGTAAGCTTTATTGTCCTGTAAACTGTACTGTATGTTGTGAATTTAACGGACCGCAGAGTCCTGTTTGCTGTATTGATACTAAAGATGGGTATCAAAACCCGGCACTAACTGGGCCAAGGGGTAAATTATTGAAGACTGGATATTGATAAGCTCCAACGTTATCTGTTGTTTTATCTCTATACTTTTTATACATTTTGGTGTAGGCTAATTTATTATCACGCTGCAGCACTTATCTTCTCTGCTCTCTGTGTTGGGGCTGAGCTCCTACAACTACACACACAAACACACACAAACACACAAAGCTAAGTGAGTGAACAGAGAGGCTGCGGTGGAGACACTGAAGTGAACCAGGTGAAGTGAAGATTACGCAAGTTAGCAACAACTACACTCATTACTGTACAGTACGTGCAATAAAACATTTGCAGGTAAATGCCAATACTATCAATACACCCGTTAGAATGCTAGCTCGGCTAATAGCAACTTGAGGAGACGAAAGAGGAGAGAAACAAGTGTGACAGACAGTAAATGACAGCAAAACAAAGCTAAGATGCATCAATGCAGAGTCGTTCATATCCGCATTGCGATGCATCTTAGAATCCAGAAATTTCCAGAACTCTACCAGGTAGGCTTCAACTTCCTTCCGTGTTACCAGCGGACAATAGTCTGCCTGAAGAAGCGAAGCGTGGCATTCTGGCGGACACTTTCCTGCAGGTGAGCTCCGAGCACCAGTCAGACAGAAGGAAGCCAACAACATTCATTTGCACATACCAGCATACCATTTCACTTTCTAACCATTATGCCTGATGACCGAGGCTCTGCCCACACCTCGTGAAGGAAGAATTATAACACTTTCCTGAGAAAGATGAGCCTTCATCGATCACAATTCCTCAAGTTAAAGTAAAGAACGTTCACATTTTGCACAGATAAAAGATAACACATCAAGTGTGTCATTTTCCAGACAAAATTGTTGACACACGACAATGGCCTCTGTGTGCTATTGATAAGAGACTGCATGCCCTGGGTGTCAATCATTTAATCAGTTATGAGCTGACTGGTTGCGTCAGGTCATAATTTAGCCGTGAGTATCAACTGAAGAGATATCACATCATTTCATCACATCCTTTCATCAGCCAAACAGCCTTTCAGCTGAGGTTTCACCCCAGAAACCACAGTTACACAGAGGGCCACCTGCTGAACACGAGTGGATCAAAGTCCAAAACCGCAGACCAGATTGAGGATTAGTTTCAATCGGATGGGAACTAATTACGAATGTCTTGCGTAACAGCAAAGAATTCTGTGACTTACTGTTTGTTTTAGTTTTGTCAGTAAAGATAGGGTGGAACAATATTTTTGGCTAAAAACAGATATTCGTACTTTCTTGCAGAGATACACACACACACACACGCCTGAAAATAAAGCCTCTTTAGAGTGAATAGGCAAATTGACAAGATGTGTGTCTGTGTCCCAGTAGAGAGTGAGCTGGAGTCATGGAGCTGGGGTTAGCAGGTAAATCCATAACATCACATTGAAATTCATGAAGACCGACTCAGTCATAAATATGATAATGTAGGGATGCGATGCTCATGCATGCGCAAGCTGCACATCAACAAACACACTTAGCACAAAGATACACAACACGCACGCGCAAGCACGCGCATCAGAGCAAACACCTACTTGTCTCCCAGCGGTCGGGATGTAAATGCATTAAGAACTCAGTGTGTGACGTGAAACAGAAGTAGAAGAGTGCCAGCTGACACAGGTGGCACAGAGCAGAGATACAAACTTATTACAGCCAATACAAACCCCCCCCCCCCGCTGAGGAGGCAGCTAAGACAACAAATATGAACAGCACGCTGGCACAGGAGAGCAAAGACGGGAGGCTGGAATGGGTTTGAATAAAGGGAGAGAGAGTTAAACAAAAAGCAAGACGGGCATAAGAATGGGGCTAAGAAATCAACAAAGAGAAGACAGTGAGAGAAAGTGTGTGTGTGAGAGAGAGAGAGAGAGAGAGAGAGAGAGAAACAGAGGGGGATGATAAGAGAAACAGTTTGGCTGGACCTAAAGGGGGCGTGTTGGATTAGGACTGTCTACGGAGCCAGTTTTAAAGGTTGCCCAGCATCACTATTTATCTCACCTGCATCCAAATGATGGCACAGGCTCAAACATACATACACACACACACACACACACACACACAAGCATGGATAGCTCTCTCTGCAGCAAGTAAAAGCGCACGTATTCGTAAGAGAAAGACTTACTATGCTCCACTGCACCTGTGGCAGGTTTCCAGTATTCAGAGGTAGATAAATGGTCTGCTCTTTTAGGTTGGCCTGCAATCTGACCACGCTGCTGTTTATGAGGGAAGGGAAATGAGAAAGAGACACAGAAAGAGAGAGAGAGAGAGAGAGAGAGAGATGATGATGATGAGAGGGGTAGGGAGGTGAGGAGTAAGCGATGGGTGGAGGATGAATAGGGAAATGCACAGTGGATGATTTGTAACATGACTACCTTCTATTAATCTCCCCTAATGCCCTTCTCCAACGCAGGGAGGGAAGGGCAGAGAGCAGCGGAAAAAGATGACAGAAGGGGAGAAAATTAGGGACATGTCAGACGTGTGATTTTCCAGACAAACGCATGTAAAAACTAAGACAAATGATGTGTTAAATGTAGACAGGTTCTGAAGTCACAACTTCCTACTTAACAACAAAGTCCATTACAGTGCGTGCGTTTACACAGTAAGCATTTCAGTCATTCATCTCACACACGTCTGACCTACACTCCTATTTTAAATCAGTCCAGCTTTCTACACAGGCTCGCATTTCACTTCTATATGCTATAAACATAAATGTAATACAAAGTGTAGTTTTACGCTATAAGTCCATTTTCTTCTGGTTTACGCATGTAACTTTAGTGGGTATATATACTATCGTGTGTTGGATTACAATGTTTATCAGGGTCATTTTACTGCCGATTACTTCTTAAGTCTGCTCTGATTTCGCTTTCACGTATAGCATGATATACAACTGGTAGATAATTAAGAATTAATACATTTTGACTTCTATTGTAGCCGGCGCAGCTTTTCTGGCCTTTACGGCACTCGTTCAGCAGTGCAGGAAACACACCGACCGATTACATGCGTTGTAAATCGCATCACGTGATGCTACTCGGCCAATCAAATATGTGTATTCCGATAAGCTTCGCGACTCAAGTTACATTTACACACACGGGAGAGACGGGGCGAGAGACCTAGTAGCCGGAGAATAATACGTGAGTCACAAGTTATTTTGCAGAAAGATGGACATCTTGTGTATGTTAATTCTTCCTATGGGCAGTTCATAACCAGTGTGTCTCACATGTTCAGAGACCGTGGCGATTATTAAAAGCGCCACTACGAGACAACGCACAAATCTTTTGAGCAAACGTACCCACTCACATTCAAAATAAAGGCAAAGAAAATAAACAATCTATGAGCCCAATATGATCAGAATCCTAAGACATGAATTCACTGCTCAACAATGATGTTAACAGAGAGGAATAGGGCTGAAACAAGTGGTTTAATAACCACAGAAAAAGTCCCTGCACACAAATTTCTCTTTTTAGAAGATAAGACGAATAAAATAACGTGTTTTTTTTGGGTGTCATCACTTCACACGTGAATTAACTCAATTTAAGGCTGCAGGGCAATTCAGTTCAATTCATTTTTCCAAAATGAATTACTTTATTTTAATGCACATTTTTCAAAAGCTTGCCTGTTATGTAATTTATTCTTAAATCCTTATTTTACTTGAAACGAGAGAGAAAACATCTATTTATTATTAGATTATGTATTATATATAATTCATTCAGTTCAATTTGAGAACGATAATATATAATATATTATTCAATTGAACTTTCTTTGTTTGATTTGATAGATTGTTGTTTACTACATACAGATTGTACTACAACTGTACTACAACTGCTACTTGAATATTTATGCGACTAAATTATAGCGCAAGTTAGACATTACTGTGATGTTCCGGACCTTTGCATGAGGAAACTCTCAAAATGGACCTTGTTTCATTGTAATTGAATACCCCTGCTTTAGAAAAAGGGCGACAAAAAAATTAATTGAAGAAGCCCAATGACAAAACAACAACAAAAAATGATACAACAATACAATAGTGTCAAAACTAAAAGGTAAAGTCATCAAGCTGTCTGGCTGCTTAGCAGCAGCTGAGTGGCGGCGCGGTGCAGCAGTGTGCCCACTAGCAGCTGTTACTCAAACAGGCCGTCCACAAAAACAATAGAAGCGAGCCGCAGAGCAGCGGCCAAGAGGTCCTCAGCAGTGTGTGTACTGGTAGCTCTGTTAGTACGAACACAAACACACCATCCAAAACAATAACAGTGTGCAAATTGTTTGCGCCCGTAGCGGCTGGGGGCTGCACTGGGCTGTGTTATCACTAGCGGCCCCTAGTGGCCGGGGGGGCCGGTTAAGAGTGGTGAGCAAAGAGCAAGCAGACAGTTGTTTTGTCGCATAAAACAGATAATAAAAGGTTGTTTTGAGGAAGTGGGAGTCACCGCAGCTGCGAGAGGTACTTATGCATGCAGCCATAACTGGGCACCAAAAATATTGTGCAGTTTATTGCAGCAGAATGTAAGATCAGCTGTGGACGAACACAGAGGTCACACACACGACCCAACACATAACCTCAGGCATACGGCTGGCGGAGGATGAAAAAAAAGAACTAATCAAACAAATCTCTGCAGGCCAGTACTGGGCTGGGCTGCGGTGAGGCCAATAGTACAATCATCTTCACTCAGACAGTGTAAAGACAAGTAAAGATCAACTTAAAGTTTGCTTCAGTCTGGAGAGATGGCTTGGTGGTCGAAGAGAAGGAGAGTGAAGTTAGCAGGCGGAAATCTTCTTCAGAGACACTTAAAGGCTTTTCCGGTCACCAATGGCGCTAACCTGTAAACAGTCCAACACGTGTGATCGTCACGTGATCCACGCAGCTTCCATGTGGAGTCTATCTGACCCTGAATCCAGCCGAGTCCAACTCACTGTCATCTGTGGTTCTACTAGTCCCACGAGCAAACTTCAACATTAGACTAACAGTTAGCATCATTTCTCCTGCTAGCTTAGCAGCTAACAGTGACACATTTTCAGTAAGTAACTGACTGCAGACACACACACACACACACACACACACACACACACAGTTGGGGCTTCTTAACTGAAGTTAGGCCAGGAAAAGTGCGTGCTAGGTCTTCCTCTGTTAACTCGCACACCTCCCCCCTTCACACTTCGCTGGCTGGTTCCCTTGTTCCCTGATTCCCTCTGCCCGCCCTGCTGCCAAGTATCCAGTGTTACTGAAATAACTGATATTCTGGTGGATTGAAAAGCCACTTTTGGCACACTTGATCTATTATCAATTCTATAACATTTTGTTTGAAAACATTACAATAAGCTTGCACCCTGACATTAATGTTTGCTATTGTTAGCTAACACTTTACCAAGAGGACCTAATGGGGCTGTGTGTGTGCTCTGGCAGTTACAAACTATTCAAATCTACATGGACCCAGACATGCTGCAAGCAAATTTAACGTGCTATCAAATGAGGTTTGAGCAAGTCACATCTGACTGGCGAGATTATTTGAACACTTAGAATAGAATTACAGGATAAGTCAGGTGGTGTTCTGTATTGTTCTTATTGTCCACAAAATCCATGAAATAAAAACATGCAACAATGATTATAACAAATATTGCCAAAAGTATTCCTCTGCGTCACTCCACAGAGTTACACTAAGTGACATGTTCGTTATAATAAACATGTTCACTGTAGTTTATTTCGAGTGGATCCCACATAGGTCCCGCTGCTGTCACAACTCCCTAGCACACCAAATCCGTGGCTAAACAACAGTTCCCAACAAATGCAGTTCTGTTTGAGTAACATTTGCAAAAAAAAACTAAAAATGTTTTGGTCATCCACTGAGCCTTTTATTGAAAGCAGAACCAGGGGCCTGGAGCTGAGAGCCACAGAGAGGACAAGGAAGTCAGAAATGATAAGGTATAATACTAACGCATTGCTGCTTTTAAGTTTTCATGGGATTTGTTGACAATAACAAAAACACAAAATATTGCCAGCCTTATCTTTTAATTTGGATAGATAAATATACAAATATACGAAAATAAAATTCTGGGTTTCTTCCTGTGATTGTAGAAAAACCACAATCCTCATTTTGCTCCCTTTTTTTCCTCAGCTTTTGATCTTCTCTATGTAAGGCGGCCCTTATTGTGCTCATGAAACTCTGACGAGCTAACTAACTGACAAGCCTGTAGATGAAATTAGTAATATATTATAAATAGATCCAATATCTGTGAGGTTACATCATGTAGACAGCATTTCTGAGGCGCATATAATAAACTGTCTGCATCCTGTAGTTGCTTCACTGTTCATAAATGCAACATTGATGTTGGGAGGTGGGGGGGGGGGGGGGATTGTGGGGCGTTCCAAACAGCCTTTCCCTGGATACTCTTGTTTCCAGGCCAGATACACATTGCTGATTAAGACACTGATCCTAGTATTGATGCGGCTATAAAATACGAGATACTTCAACGTATATCGATCCAGCCCTTTAACCTAACACAGGACACTCGCACACACACGCAATCATTTGTACGCTCTCATACTATATTTGCACAGACATTCATAAACATACACAGATGCTTACATGTGCATAAATACATAAACTCAAATAACGAACATACAAGAATACCTGGCCAACCCGCTAAAACACAAGCACACACACAACCAGATTGATCTGAGCTGTACCCAGCGTGCGTCTCCGGCCTGTAGATCGATGAGAGACGAGGCTGGAAGTGACAGTTGTGAGTGAGAAGCCCGAAGGCCAGCTACATTATGGGGGAATCTCCCGTCACAAAGTATAGCCTTTACTGTCAACGCACGTATATCTTTTGTCTGAGAGACTGACATGCAAAGTGTGCACGATTAAGTGAAGGAATATTTTTGCTCTTGAAGCTTGCGTGCCTGTGCGCGAGTGCGTGTGTATTTTGTTATTCAGTTGAAGTGTAGGTCGAGAGGTGGTCAGTGTGTACAAGTGTGCACGAGCTCAAAGAGAGACGATGGCGATGTTCAGGTTTCATTTGTGGCTGTGAGGTCTCTGACTGACTGGTCTTCTGTTCCGTCTTCCTCTCATCCTGTGATTCTGTAATTAGTTGATTGACCTCTGCTGTCAGGGCCTAATTAGACATGGTAATTAAGGATTAGATGGGTCAGGAGGGAGGAGTGTGTGTGTGTGTGTGTGTGTGTGTTAGGGTTGGAGCTGAGGGTGGGGGTTAGTATGTGTGGGCTGATAAGGAATGTGAAGGTCGATATGTTGCTTTTAGTTTTAGGGGACAGGGAATTGTCCACTCTCCTTGGCAAGTAGCTGCCTTGTTTGCAAGATCAATGCAAGGTGGATGCAAGATGAATGTAAACAATGTTAATTAGCTGACTAATGCAATACAGCAAAGAACTGCACTGTGTTTCTGAAGTGGTAACGCCAACACTGTTTGGGAAGTGCTCAGCCGGCAGAATAAGTGAGGAAGAAATTATGTCCCGCTTTAAGAAATGTTAGGAGACCCTTTATGCTCGTCACCAGCACTAAAGACTGTGTACACGGCTGCTAAACACTGCTACATTATAACTTGAAAGCAGCATTTGTCTATACTCTTGTTCTATTCAAATCAAATTAATTAAACTATACTTCACACTAAAGAATCAGGTCACCGACATTGTGGGGAAACAGCTCGCACAATAGAGCAGCAAAGTGATTCAAGTAACAGCAATTACAAAAGCACAATTGAATCCATAAAAAGAGCAACCCCCGTGCATAATGTAAAACCGGAAAAAATGAGGAGGTAATAGAAATAGCATCGTCCAAACAAAACACCCGACAATAGCACAGCATATGCCAGTTCAAAATGAATCTGCAGACACACATTGTGCTAAATGATGTATTCTCACCAAATGAAATAAAGGTGCCACTATCCCATTTAGCGCTACGGAATCAAAGGATGGGACTGAGAGACAAACAGGAGGAGGTTTCGCTAGTGACACTAAGAATGTCACACCAGGCACAGACAGTTTTGCAGCTAATGGAGTGCAAAGACGGACTGTGTTGGCACCAGATAGGTTGCAGTGACAGGCAACCCGAGAACCCCCGCTCAGAGGGGGGGCCCCCATCGCTCACTGCTGCCCTGTGGGGGGTTCGTACACTTTCTTCTCTTCTCCTTTTCTCTCTCTGTCTCTCAATGCTGTGCCATGTCTTTTTCTTGGAAGTGTGTTATGTTGTCATTCGACACACACGACAGGAGACTTTTGGAAGAACAAAAAGGGCTTCGTGATGAACACCGAGAGGGGAAAGAGAGGAACGAAAGAAGGAATGTGCTTTTAGTGCTATCGACCAAATTAGGATTAAGATGTATGAAGGGGCAGAAGTTGACGGGGAGAAGCAAATTAGAAGGGAATCATGACAGAAGAGGAGAACGAAGAAGAGGAGAATGAGCTAGAACAGGTACATCATAGCATTGATGTGGAAAAGTATGAGGGTGGACTGGGTTTTGCAGATAGTTTTACTTGTAAACATCTTTCAGTGCTCCTCACACAGAGCTCCTCATCACTACTGATTTACTTTCACATAAGCCACAATGATGCAGCCGGAAGCTGCAAAGGAACACAAAGTTGCGATGTACAAGCATTGAGTGTGAACCACTAAATATCAAAGGAGCAGCTCTTCCAATGAAGCAGAGATGGCGATATTTGGAGATAGCTGGTGATACAAGTGTTTTTGGAGTGAGGTGGGAATGGGTTGACCTAGTTAGAAAAGAGGGACAGATAAAACCGTGAGTGAAGGAGAACAGAGGACAAACCAGAAGAAATGTCAGATGGAGAAACAATGTTGTATAGTATGTTGAGTTGTTGCATGATGTAGATGTTATCAGACATACATGAAACAAAATCAAACAGGCCTACAATATGTTTCTTTGTTTTTTTTCCCTAGAAACTACATGAGAAGAAGACTGCAGCTCTGCAAGGCCGATCGTAGGCACAGTGTTGCTTTGAGGTAAATGCTACAATGCTAATGTTAATGTGGCTAAGTTAGCAACTTCCTACACGGATGTATTAAGAGAGCTGAACAACATGTTCCAAGATAGCGACCCTTTCAAATTAAAGTTGCCACGATGGTGCATATGCCGAATAAGTTGTTCAGAATTGTGTCTCTCGGGAGATATTCCCGGTCCATTGAAGAACGCTCTTTGTACCGTTGCCTGCGCGGAGGAGCAGTGCTTCAACGTGGCTCTGTGTTTTTGTCATGAAGTGCAAGGTGAAGTAGTTGAAATTATTGAGGAGACAAACCACAGACCTGTCAAACCACAACAGGCAGCCAATGAGTCACAAGGGAGCCAGGAAAACCATCTCTATTCTTACCGTCTTCTATTCAGTTTGGTGACAGTCCTATTGTGTTCAGTGCACTTAACACTTTTCTGTGTGAACAGGGCCTGAAATTGCAAACTGTTAAAAAAAAATGTCTGTTCATAGTCGTGAGCATGTGACTGAAAAACAAATGTGTGTTTTTTAGTGTTTTCTTTTCCGTGGATCAAAGCGGAAAGTAGGAGGCGCAATGCATTATTGGCATTGTCACAAATGTAACTTTATTCTTTCAGCATACTTGTCGATTTTTTTTAGTGTAGCGTCACCTACAGAAATATATTACTACGTCAAGCCCCAGTTCCACCGAAAGTCAGATGTCCCCGGATGTTCCCGGATCACCTCGGATAAAAAGAGGTGAGAACCGGGGTGATCCGCGGTGATCCGGGAAGGAAATCGTCCCGGATGACAACACATTTGACATGTTTCCCGGTTCTACTACGGTTCTACTATGGTTCCGCCACGGATCACCCCAGTTCAAGCCTGGTTCATCCCGGATGGCCACGGTTTGACCACAGATGAGCACGGTTACGCCACGGACACGGCCCGGATGCGGCCCGGATGCGTCCCGGATAAAGCGTCAGGGTATAAATAGTTCTGATTTTCAGAGACAAAATCACTCTTCCGAAAATATTTGAAAGGACAACAACATGCCGAAAATTAAACCCAAGAAGAAGGCGATGACTGCTGCAAAGAAGAAAGCTGCTGCTGCAGCAGCAGAAGAAGAAAAGAAAAGAAGAGAAGAAGAATCCTCAGACGACAACAACACGCCGAAAATTAAACCCATCCGGGGTGCTCCGGGGTGTCAACTAGCTCCCGTTTCATCCCGGATTAACACGGTTATGCTACGGTTTATCCCGGTCTTAGTACGGTTCATCCCGGTCCTACTACGTTTCTTCCCGGATGCGCTACGATCAACGCCGCCCCCCTCTCCATTCCCGGATGTCCCCGGATCACCCCGGATGTTAGTTGTACGTCCGACGAGCCTCTCGTCTTCCCGGATACGGCACGGACGGCCGCGGATGGCCACGGTTCAGCACGGATGGCCACGGTTTTACTACGGTTCATCACGGAACGTCCCGGATGACCCCGGATCTGATCCGTAGTGTATCCGGGGACATCCGTAGTGTATCCGGGGACATCCGTAGTATGTCCGGCTTTCGGTGGAACTGGGGCTTCAACTGACAAATGTATGGTGCAGCGTACACGAGTAGTGTGGCTACTTTCCTGTTGTATGCACAAAAAAAACATGTCAACAAGAGCGAAGAGGGAAAAAAAACTAAACTTCTGTTAAAGCAAGACGGATGAAGACAGAACGTGTCCTTGTGTTTGTGACAGTGTGTGACTGACTTTCTTTTTGTGACAACTCTCTGTCATTCTTGGCCTTCCTGACACCGACTAAAAGACAACCTAACTCAAGAGGCTAGGATTGATAGCATGCTGTATTGCACAAAGCAGTCAGGCCTGTCTCTAAAGTGAGCATATTTTATATATATATATATATATATTTTAGATTAGCTACAATAAAAAGTCCCATGACCTTATTTTCCGTGTTTTATTTACATAATCATCAATTCATCTATTTTAAGCTTGAACACACTGTTTGAAAAACAAAAAAAAGAAAGTGTTCCATGAGCTGGACTGAGCTCATACATGTAAAATATAAAACATACAAATTGAACAATGGTACTTCCCTAACACTGTACTGTTCCCTTTGTTCTATCTTAGGAGATAAGCACTGAATCCCCTTTTGTTTGTGAGGTGCACAGAAGATTCAAATGCATGCAATTAAGAGAGCTGTGGAGAAGAAAACTACACTTCACCGCACGCACATGCACAAAAAAGCTCTCACATCCATGCAGCACGAGGGAGGCTCATGGTGGAGAAGAGAATAGTAATGAGGCAAAGCTTTGTAATATTCTAAACTTAGCTGCAGGTCTCCCGACGCAGGTAAGTGTTCACATGGCACCCTCTCTCCCCTGTGCTCCCCGCTGTGCATGGATTAGTGGAGCCGTCTTATGCGAGATATTTCCCCCTTAAGGCTGTTTCCATTTGGGATGCCGGGGAATAATGTTACACACTCCATTATTTTTATAGGCCTTAGGCATCTCACTCAAATCCATTCATGAATATATTGACTTTCACTTTGCTGCATGATTGAGGCTTGTTTGCCTTGCTGCCAGTAGACGGCTCGGACAAACAGACTGTAAAGGATGAGAAAAGGAAAAACTCCAGCACACACATACAAACACATTTTTCTCGAGCTGTGCCAGTTGCAACAGTGATGCTGTTAAAACTGCTGTGATGATCTCAGTCCCCTGCAGCCACTCTCTCTCTCTCTCTCTCTCTGTAAGGAAATGGAGGAGACTGATGCTCCACATGTGATTAGATTGCGATGGAGAAACATTTCTTTCAGTTTGCAAACGTCGCCTGGCTCTCCTTTCTATATGAAGAGAGAAGCACCAGATAAGAGTAGAGGGGGACACTATGAATTGAATTGAGTTCATGGATAGTTCCAGTGAAAGGTAATATGGTCCATGATGCTTGTTTCCACACTGTTATATCTTGAATACCTGACTGTGGGGTCAATGATAATTGACCTGCAAGAAATAAAAAAAAAACGTTGCTCCTCTAGCTTCTGTCTCCTGCAGTATTACATGGTTTCTGCATGTCTACTTGGTCTGTGTGTGCATTTGAAGTGTGGAGGCAGGAGGAAGGGTTGCCTTAATGTAAATTGCCACTTAGCTTGCACTGTGTGGATTCCTCCCACAAAAAGAGAGAGAGAGAAGAAAGAGACAGATCACCCCCCCCCACACACACACACACACACACAGCATTCTTCCACATGTTGCTGGTTATCTGGGTCCTGGTTGCAGTGACAGCAAGCTAAGCAGAGTATCCTCCTGCGTAGCCACAGCTTCAAGCTCCTCCTGGGGAATCCCGAAGGCACATGCCAGATGGGATATGTAATCCCACCAGCATGTTCCCGGGGTCTGTCTAAGGTTTCCTCTCAGTTGGTACGCACCCAGAATACCACCACACAAAGGTGTACGAGAAGCATCCTAATCAGATGCATGAGCTACCTCCTCTCTCCATTCAGCAGCGTTTTAACATTCAGCTCCTCGTCTGTCCCTAAAGGCGAGACACAGTGCGTAGGAAGCTTATTTCAGCTGCTTGAATCGTCAATATTATGCTTTTGGGTCATTTTTTTGGTTATTTCTTCAGCTTCCACCATCACTCCCAGCCTCAGCAACAGCCTCCTAGCATGGGGTTCCCAGTTGGAGCCCTCTAACCAGTACAACCCAATCAAGGGACTCCAAGTGGGCCAGATGTGTGTTTACATGCCCACACAACATGCTTTTGCGTTTGTTTTTCCGCGGCGGTGTCTGTTATTCTTTAAAGTACATGCTCTTAATTATGTGGACGTTAACAAGCATGCTACCCCTGCTGTTGAGTGAACGGTCCCTGGACACTTATATCCTTATGGGGAGCCAAAACGCAAATATGTCTCTGCTTGTGCACTGTGACACTGTCATCATTATTCACATTTATTCAATGTGACACCAAAACCTCTGTTACATCAGCTCCCGTGGCCCTTATACCCTTGTGTAATGGGTAATTCTGCTAATCATGAGCGAAAGACACAGACACAGTTAAGTTAATGTGTCTGAAAGTGACACCTTGAATGCCAACTAAGCAGCTGAGAGGAAAAGGAAAGTGCTGCTGTTGTATGAATAAATGAATACATTCCATTATGTAGTAACTAGGTCTCCGGTACGATATGGAGACCATGCCTTTGCTTTTGAAGGTTATAGAGACACAAAGCATTTTTCGTTGTTTAGTAGCGTTCCCACATAAGCTTGTGATGTGTGGTATTCATTATCTAGCTGCTTATCCAGATCTGAGGGATGACAAGCCACCTGACCCGTACACCTGGGTCAGCCCCATGGACACCTTCCAAGGAAGATGGCCAGTAAATACTCGTACCAAACACTCCCAACAACTTTTCCTAATTTGACGGAGCTCAACACAAAGCTCCTCTTGAATCAAAGCACCAGGAACGGGGAGATTACAACCCAAATATTGCCTACCTGGCTAATTGCACCTAATTACTTTAATTAATGGGATTTGAAGACGTCTTTTTAGCTTACATCCAACATTGTTATAGAACACATGAAAACTCATTAGAAAGAGGAAATTGCTACTTAGCATTCATAACTTATCTTGATTTACTCAAAGGGTTTATTTTCTCTCTGCTTCCCTCGGCTCCTTGCTCGCCAACTTGTTGGTACTTTTATAACGGCTAATTTAAAGCATTCACATGGAAATATGATGGGGATTTATGTGGTTTTCAATCATTTTACGACCATATTAACACTGTGACACTGTTCTGGAGCTCATAGCAAAGAGAGAAATGCAAAGGATTAGAGCCGATTCTCATTTATGGCAGGTTCATTTTCTTGATTCATACGATCTCATTCAAACATCTGTGTAGACTCCAGCTGCTTGTGAAATTTGGGTCATGCTCTTGAGGAAGAAAGTTACTCCCCACCAGCTTTAAGGGTGCTGTTGTTGTAGGGTTCCTGCAGAAGCAAAGCAGACTGTAACTGTAAGGACTGCTCCATGTGAGAGCCCTTTCAGGCCCTTTCATTTCTCAAAATATTAGAGCAAAGAGAATTTTTTATTTAAGTTTTATCATTCAACCGATTCCCATCACTGCCTGAATTGTTACAAGACAGCTAATACATACTAGACCACTGGTCTCATGCCGGACACATACACTGCACTGCATACTGTAAGATTACCCTCTCAGAACTATTTGAAAGGTTGTGGTTATACTCTTAAAGATCTCATTTTAAGTGAAAGGTGCTAATAATGTACAATATGACTCATCCACTGGTCTCATGTAACCTAATGCCCATCATCCTCTTAGGGAACATTCTGGTCATGAATGAATGAACCTGGTGTGCTCTAATGATAAAATGTGCTCTGGCATCATTTGGCAACAAATACAGACAATTAATGGAGCAATGAAATTGGTCATTGAAGCCCACAACCATATTAGTAACTTGCGTCTAAAGTCCAGTAACTGTGTGGCCTCATGGTGCTCAAACACCTTTTTAAAAGTCTACTAGATCATTTTATGAAGTGCTTGCTTCTTTTTATATCCTACATTATATATAAAAAAAAAAAAGCATCTCCCTATTAACATCGTTCACCTTGAGACCGGACCGAGATGAGCTGATGTGTGTAACTGTAATGTAATACAGCGTCCTTCCGTACCGCAGGGCCTCTTATTCAGAGCAGCCGCCTCCTGAGAATACCAGGCAAACGGAGCATGAAGGGAAGGCGAGGTCTGGAGCAGGGGAAGATAGCATGACTGTCTGACAGGATGTGCTTAGTTACACACTCTCTGTTTCTACTAGAGCCCAGACAGCCCACCAAGGCCACACATGGGAGAAGAAAGGAGGGAGGAGACTGTGTATGTGTGTGTGTGTGTGTGTGTGAGATGCAAGAAGAGATATATTGTCCCCTTTTTTTGGCCTGGAGAGACTCTGGGACGCATCCAAGATGCCAACAACAGTGACAGCATCATCAACAAAATGTAGCTGTGGTACATACACACATGCACACATGCACTCACACACACATACACACGCACGTACACAGATTGCTGCTGAGCCACTTGAGAGAAACACTCCAAATGTGTTTAGGAAACTGCTCTGCCCCGGGAGGGAAAATCACTTTTTTTTTCTCCCTGTTGGTCCCAATCAAACAAACAGCTACACATTTTCCATCCCCACACCACCAAGTGAAGATTCCCTCTTGGTAGAGCAGCATGCCCAGCATGAACAAGTCTGTTTTAGGAGGAAACTTTTCCACTCCGTCATGTCTACTGGCCATTAAGCCAATTACATCCAAATGAAACTAAGTGGGGCAGGCTTAACAGAGTGTCAGATTGCTCCTGAAGGTCAAACAGCACTCGGAGTGAATGGCTTCTGTCTATAAATCCCTCAGGTCAAATTGTTGCTTGTTGGCATTCTACATCAGCGCACCTGTTTATCTGATGAAGCTATTTCCCTGTAAAGGAAGACTTTAAATGTCTGGCTGTTTGCCCAGTTTACCTTTATGGGCCATCTCTTGTCCTCATCTCTCTTTCTCATCTTTTTTTTCATTTCCCAAGTGGGTGATTCAGTACCCCGAAGCAGCATACATTTTTCAATCTTGGAACCACCTGAAAAAAAAAAACAAGCCAGCATGGATAAGGACCTAATAAGAAGACCAAAGATGTGAGGACAGTAATAGACACGCTGATGGGAGGAAACAATGATGAGAGATCGAATGAAGTCACGCAAAAGTCTAAAGTCTGTTTGGTTCAGCTTGTAGTAATTAGAGACCCTAATTATTATATCGGCTTTTGGGCTTTTAATATTTCAAACTATCAAGAACATCACATTAAAAAATCCCTTCTGCATGAATATAAAGTAATTAGCAGCACATATTAAAATACATGAAGGCACGTTTATGAGGGGGCGGTATTGCTGGCCAAGGCTTAATGGTGCCAAAAGTCTGAATGAGTATGGAAAGAACTTTGATACCACAAGTGGGAGGAATAGTAACAAAGGAAGCAGCTAAAGTAGAAAAAGAGAGTGAACCAGAGATGAGAGCAACATATGCTGACAAGGAGGACTTCCCAAGAAGGATTTTAATATTTAATGTGTCCTAGATTCCCCCTCCTCCCCCTACACTTTCCCCCCCAGGACCAAAAAATTACTGAGGATCCATGGGACAGAGAGATAGATGGAGGGGAGGGAGGGAAAGAAAGAAAGAGGGAGCGATTTCCAAAATGGGAACACAAACACACAGTTGGTGGATTGAAATAATACTACACCAGGTCATTTGTTTTGTAACACTTATGGGAACATACATACCACTAAGCACTGAACTGAAGCTCACACCCTGTGTGGCGATAGAGACGATGAAGTGAGTTTTTACTGTGACATTTGCTTGAATATTTAAGAAAATGCTGGTTTGTGGGTGTTTTTAAGAGCATGGAGATGCGTCTTTCATAATCCTCTGCATGAAAAACTTGGTTGAATTTGAAGGATCCTTAACACTGGAACAGTCCTTGGGCAGTATTGGCTGACGTATAGCATCCTTGAAATTCAGCCGTTGAAGGATCCTTCCTTTACTTTGAGAGACATCCAATGTGTCCCTTTTTACTCTTTGGTTTTTGCTTGGATTCAACAAATAAGATATAACATGTTAATTGTAAAGGACTCTTAAGAGGTTCTGTGAATATTTCCTACATATTCAGTTTACACTAAGGTGGTCTCGTACTGTACATGCAAAAAAACTTTATTGACAATTTTAAACATTGAATGTTTTTTCTTCATCGATAACACACAGAAACAACACCCTTCTATATGACTGCTATAATTTTTTGGAGTAGTTCAACATTTTGGTAAACACTCATATCTGTAAATATGAAGCTACGTGGTTAGTTTAGCTTAGCACAAAAACTGGAAACGAGGGGAAACTGCTAACCTTTGAAACTGTTCAAAGGTTACAAAATCCACCAGCACGTCTAAAGCTCAGTCATTAATGTAGCGGACCCCAGCCGGACAATGGTGAAGCATACTGATGTTTCCAGATGTTCAACCGTCATCCTTAGTTTGATGAACACAAATTTACTTTTCTCTCCTTATGACCTTTCTCCAGAAAACACGGAACAGATAAAACATAAATGAGCTCTTACGAGTTTAAACATTCATTAAATTACATTTAAATATACATGGGAGCATTAATCAAACATTTTCTTTCATGTATACTTCTCAAAAGCAGATGTTAAAACCGAAATCTAGCATTAGCTTGAAATTACAGTTTAGTCATTTAGCTATACCTGTTAAGCTAACATTAGCATCTAGATGAAACAGTAATATATCAAACACACAATGAACACAATAAACACACAATACCTTGTTCCCGTTCCAGCTAGGTGCTTAACCGTTAATTAGGAAACTCTTATTGCAGAGGAATATATTTTATAACACTTTTCTTTTTAGTCTGTACCGTCAATTTCATACTTTTCTTGATGCGAAGTCAAGCTACCATACTCTGACGAGATTTGGATTTGCTTCTGGTTTCACCAAAAGGACTTCAAAATAAAGGACCCAAAACGTAAAATGGCACTTACAAAATAAAAGCTAGCAGGAAGTGATTAACTTAGGTAACTTGCAAAGTAAAAGGTTTGTAGGAAATATTCACAGAACCTCTTAAGAGTCCTTTACAATTAACATGTTATATCTTATTTGTTGAATCCAAGCAAAAACCAAAGAGTAAAAGGGACACATTGGATGTCTCTCAAAGTAAAGGAAGGATCCTTCAACGGCTGAATTCCAAGGATGCTATACGTCAGCCAATACTGCCCAAGGACTGTTCCAGTGTTAAGGATCCTTCAAATTCAACCAAGTTTTTCATGCAGAGGATTATGAAAGACGCATCTCCATGCTCTTAAAAACACCCACAAACCAGCATTTTCTTAAATATTTAACATGGTGAATTAAGGCTTTATTTCGACCAAACCAGAGTGGGTGTTTGTGGGAACAGTGGAAAGAGCTAATAAAGACAGTGTGAGTTTCATTTACTTTCTGTTTGTTTCTGTGTGTTTTACAAACGCCGAGGTAGAATTGTTGTGTTTTTCGTTGTAGTCTGGTGACTCTAAAGGAGAGCATCTTGAAAATCTCAGTTAATTTTATTTATTCTTTAATTGGCCTACATTTATTTGAATCAGTGTAAATCGTTTTGAGGATTTTAATGTAGTGAATTATTCTAAATAAAGTGCACACCGGCAAACTCATTTGACTGCTCTAATGTGTGCTCTCCGAATGTTGGGAGTCTTGACTAGCCTCTGTAAGACCCGACTTAGAAGGACCCATCCTACCGTGGAAACCTCATTGACCTTGAAAAAAAGTAATTGTGTGCCGAGTAACCTCACAGTGATGACAAGATTCCAGGTCTGGCACATAACACCCTCTAAAAACCACAAGAAGTAGAGTTTTACACTTTGCTTTAAGGTGAGCTATTGCGCTAGATTTGTATCAATCCTCTCATCCAGCTCTCAACCAGAAAGGAAAAAGGCACATTTCCCCAAACTATTCTTTAACAGTAATTAAATAACATAGCGATGAGGTGCCATCAAACTTAAGATAAAGTGGGAGGTAAAAAGAAGAATAGAATATACCCGACTGACCTTGACTTTGTTGTTCAAAAATGTTGTTAAAACTATGTGCTGAGAACAAAAAGCATCAGCATTTCACACAGCACATAAAACATCATTAGTTGTTTAAAGAAGTATGAGAGTGCACTGCATATTGTGATTCACCAAGAAAGAGACACCAGTATAGCCTGCCACCTATATCTATCTCTGTCACTTGATCAGACAGCTAATTAGCATGAAAAGTAATGTTTGTTCCATTCCCTCAGAGTATATTTATGTGTCTGTCAGCCTGTCTGTCCACACACCTGTCCGCCTGTGTTAGTGTCTCTATCTGTCTGTCTCTGTTCATAACCATATGTGTGTGTGTGTGTGTGTGTGTGTGTGTGTGTGTGTGTGTGTGTGTGTGTGTGTGTGTGTGTGTGTGTGTGTGTGTGTGTAGGTGTGTGTGTGTGTGTGTGTGTGTGTGTGTATGTGTGTGCGTGTGTGTGTGTGTGTGTGTGTGTGTGTGTGTGTGTGTGTGTGGTTGCTGAACTTTGTGTCTTGCTGGTCTGCTGCTTTGCCAACAGCGTCTAGTTCAGTAGAGAAGGGGTGCCTGGAGCTTCTGACCCTGCTAATCAGCTCAACCCACAGTAACCCTCCAACTGGCATCTTAATTAATCATGTTACGGTGGTGGGATGTAGCCTTGCATCTCAATGTTCAGCACTACAATAACATGTTAAGATAATCATAATTGCCTCTGCCCATTGTCGTGTTATTCGTTGCTCTCTTGCCACTGTGAGCTTGAGTCTGTTTGTGTTAGTGTAGATACTGCACTCGTGTTCACCTGCAGCCTGGGAAACAAGACCATAAAAAATGATTTAAAGGTGATGAGGAGCCTAGCACCTCTCTGCTGGCTGTCACTCGGTGTTATCTTTAGGATTGCCTCGCAACTCACTTCACCATTTCATTTATTTTAGAGATAACATTTGCCGCCAGTACCGACACTCTCACACATTGAGGCAAGCACACACACACACACACACACACACAAACCCTTACCTTACTGTAACTGGAATAATGACAGAAACCATTGCTGAACAGTGAAACCAAATAATTAACACTAATAGACAACCTGTCCCCCGTCACTGTGTGTGTGGGTAATTCAAAATGTGTATCCAACTGAGACTTACAACAGATACACACATATCCACAGACATTTTTGACTGTATATAGTAGATTCTATGTTTGTCACAGAAGGCTTTCAGATTAAATATGACACCAACCACCACTAAATTATTATTCTCCTCATGGAGCTCTGTTTGCTAAATCTGCATGTTTTACACTACGCTGTCATCCCTTTATGGGACGGCATAATGATGAAGATACTGTTTAGATATTACCGTATTATCTCCCAGGCTCAGCTTGCAGACAAGTTAAGGCGTCCTGTGCTAACCGGGAAACTGCAAATATCTCTGGCTGCCTTTTCTCTTTCTATCGCTGGATAATTACAATATTTATGAGAGGGACCCTGTAGTGGAAAAACACAGTTTTATTCTCCAGCTATTTCTTTTCCCTCCTTGTACTTTGGACATTTTTTTCTTTTTTTTTTTAATGAAACACAGCCAAGAAAATCACTCAAGCATTTGTCAGTGTAATTGTACAACACAATGCCATGAATGGATATGAGCCTGCCATTTCAAACTGCTGACAGGTACAGAATGAAACACCTCGCACTGAACAGGAGGGGATTAGGGCGGAGAAATAGAGGGAGTTAGAAAGATGATGAGTGTGTGTGTATGTGTATGTATGTGTACATATTTATATTACTCCCTTCAAGCCTTTAGAAAAAAAGAACTATTTTAATTGAGTGGGAATAAAACGATGATTACTCTGACCTTTTTACACGCGACATGAAAACATTTAAAGGAAGAGCAACAGCTGGTCTGTAACACACGTTCACCCTAATGGGAAACTTTGAAGTCTAAGCTTACGATCCAAGTTGGTATGGTGTCGCCTGGTCACATAGACGCCTGTGTTTTTGCTACTACAAAGACTTTATGGTGCTCACATTCGTTCACCTTTTTGTAGTAGTGTGTGATTCAATGTCTACAAAAGATGATAGTGATATATTTTAGTCAGTGACTCGTCGCAAGTTGTGACTTAACTACATGCAAGGGTTTGGTATAAGCGCAACAACTGTTTCTCTGCTAATGTCAATAGGAGCAGTAAGGAGAAGCCACAATAGAAACAATCACAACAGCAGCAGTCCTAACAATAACCATACAGCCACAGCTTCGACCATAGTTCAAGCCACAGCCTGGCAGAGCAGCTGCAACTGTGTGCAGAGCTCAGCCTTTAGAAATGAGTAATGAGCAATTAATGCATAATGTATAATAGTGTCAGATCATTTCTCCTTTCTCTAGTAACAGCACAGCATAACCTTAAACTGGCAGTGTATCACACCGCTCAACGACCGGACAAACACACCAACTGTTCCTATAGATCAGGGGGAAGGCCAAACATATATTGTGTGGTAACTCAAGAGTTGTTGCGAGGGAACACAAAAGAATCCACGGTTCCCCAGGGAGCCTCCGCAGATCCTTCTCTTAATGTCAAATAATAAGCAAAATGGACCAATGACAGTGCATTTCCCCAGGTACTAATATCACAGAATTGCTTGGATATTGGTGATCATTTCAGGAAGCCCATCCGTTGTGTTATGATTCATGCAGTGTGCTGGTGTTGCCTTCACTGACAGGAAACACAGTGTAGGCAGAAATCACTTGAATCCAAGTTACAGCATTCTCTTTGTCTCTCTCTTTCCGCTTCTTTCTCTCTTCACACTCTGAAGTCTTTCAGACAGCGGTGGAAAGTAACTAAAGTAACTACTTTTTAGGTATACTCCTTATTATGCAATTTTGAACTTCTATTTCAGAGCAAAATATTGTACTTTTACTCCACTAACCCTTGGGTTAAGAGCCATTTGATTACAATATCAACTATATAGAGTAGTTAAAGCTATACTTTTACTTGTAATGAAGTATTTTATTACAACTATATATATTTTCCTTCCCTCCAAAATAGTCATGCCCCGCAAAATGATGTGTGTTTTATGTGTTTTAGGCTATCAATAGACTGAAAATCAGACCTCAAGTGGCAACTTCACAACAATGTCTCAGTCAAGCTTTTCTTTAACTCCAGCTGATTTTCTTACAGCCCATTGCTCCAGTTTTGTGTTATCACCAGCAAAAGGGCAAGCTTACTGTGTAATGTGTGTGTTTAATCTATTGCACTTTGCACATGCAGTCTTATGTGGGAGGACAGAGAATTCAGCATCACCTGCCCAGGAGTTTATTGCTCCTGATTCCTATTTGCATTGGGAAACGCGAGGGATCAAAACACATTAACGGACTCTGAAATTGGAAAAGCATTCTCAGTGAGAGTTGTATATGTGCAGAGTAACTGAATATAAATTTGCCATTTTTATGAACGCATGTTTCGCAGCCAGACTGGGGTTTGAATTTAATCAAGTGAGACTTCCTCTACTCTGCTCGATAACTCTGGGATTGAATAGACGGCAACCTGGACTGCATGCTACACATCACATGTTCTATTCTATATCGACCCACAAGGTTCCTCATATATCCTGTGGTGGGTTTCAAAGTTTATGTACACGTGCGTAATAGCCATTTATTTTGTGTAACTGGATGTGTCGCATTGAATTAAGCACCTTCTTTAATTTCATCCCCTTCTCATCAGGGTTCCCTAAGCACACTGCAATTTCCTTTTGTTCACTTGCCTGTGACACTGCAGATCTGCAAAAGTGTGTGTGTGTGTGCGTGCGTGTGTGTGTGTCTATACAGTAATAGTCTTTGTGTGTGCATACTGTATGTACTTGCATTGTGTGTGTGTGTGTGTGTGTGTATTCATGGTGCACAGACTTCCTTCTCAGGGACCAGTTCTGACAACCTCGTGTAGTCTATCTCCATCATTATCCCATAAAAAGAAAGGCACATCACACACGATTCACATTCCTTCATCTGTACCTGAGTAAATGATGGATTGCACCCATGTTTAAAGTGTAAAGTGAACACGAAGCCTGTTCTCTCCGACCTCTCCTACCTCTTGTTGTACAAGCCCAAGCGCCATTTACCTCAGCCTGCCACCCAGAAAATCTAATTTTGCATCTGTCAATAGGAACCACAAGCAGACGGATTCATTGCTCAAGAGACATTTGTATATTAATGTAGACATAAATATTTCAGTGACATATCTTTGAATTATAGTTTTTGAGTCAGTCTGTAAATAACTCATGCGATCACCTTTCTCCCCAAGATGCTAACATCTTGGCAGACTGTCCTTGTAAATATGATTTTTTTTTTTTCATTTGTGACCTGCCTGGAAAATAAAATCTTAATATCGGTGGCTGTAACATTTGAAATGTAGCAAGGGCTGAGGCAGACAGTTCAGTTTTTTTAACCTTGACATCAATCATCCATCCATAAAGGAGTCATCCTTAGCAATACTTTTTATGACATGAGATACATTTTATTGGCCTCGCAAAGCCAGACCACTTGCTTCAATCATTGTGTCTTGGCAACACTCAACAAGAATGTCCTTTTGACAGACTTTGAGAAAGAGAGAGAGTCACATTCACTGTATCAGGAATGTTTTTTTTACCGCAGTAGCGGATGATTGAGACGCTCAGTTACAGTTACAGTTAGAGTGATAGCTCCAGCACTAGAATTGTCATATTTGAGTTCATGAGTTAAATGTTAGAGGAGAACAAGTTTGGTTCACCCTCCTTCACTCAAATCAAATATTTCTTTCTTCTGGATATACAAAGGCAACAATTGCAATTTTTGAATTAGGAAAACATAGCAGCCGTTTGACCATATGCCAATTCTTTCTTAGGATTTCTCTTCTTGGTGCAATCCAACATGTCAAATATCTCCTAATACGTCCACTGAATCTGTTTTGGAATACTTTTAGGCCATATAGTTGTACAATCAGGCTAAAAACTCCCTGTAGTCTACTAATTGTTCTGGTTTCCAGCTGCTGGGCTCAACGGTCTCTCAGTGGATGTTTTTCAGACTACATTCTGCAGTTGAACTTGCAAGATGTTGTCTGTCCTTACCTGAAAACAAATGGTGCTGTGCCATTTTTTCTTTCTATTCACCATTCAAAGTGAAGGGTTCTGTGGTTTTGTCAAGGTACACTGACTGCAGCCATTTCATTAGAGATCGCTTTCGAGAGGAAACAACACTGATTTTCTGCTAAGATGTGAATAGTTTCCCACCCACGAGAACTGTCAAGTGAGAGGCTAATTCTCCATACATGAATCATGTCACTGAATGTCACTCCACATATGTGTGCAAATGGAGATTGGAGCTGTGGAAATTAAGATGCCATGGTGAATTATTCAGCGTTTCGAGGGCTAAAGCATCTATTGCATATTTGACACAGCTTTCTTTAATCACAGCCCTTATCGCCTTCTTGGCAAAAGTAGGAATCATGTTGCTAATATTTGATGAAGATGCTACCCCTTAGAGTGTTCTTCTTGGTAATCCGTCTCTTGCTTTCGACAATAGTGGGTTACCATCTTGAATCCCAAGGCTCGAAGCATAAGTTAGACTGCTGATGACAGCGACTGGGCTTTCATGGGATTTTAAGGGGAAGCTGGTAAGCCACTTAACATCCCACAAGTCAGAACATGAGGCGGGCTGCCAGTGGCTCTCCCTTTAGATTTCCAAGAGCTGATTGTTGAGCTGCGTGGTGTCACACATTACAGTTTAAAAGTGCTAAACACACATGTGAGACACATACAGACACACAAAGGACAAACAAATACAAACCATCTGGCAAACTTCCACTTTCACAATGTAATTGCACGATTATGTGACTTTTCCATCACACAAACCTACTGGATGTTTCTCCTTTTTGTGTTTTCAGACTGTCACAGTGGTTAGCAAAGGTTTCTCTGGGTGTAAATGTTTAGTGATGGAGCAGCCTATTGAAACCCAATGCAATCCTGTTCATGTTTACTTCAATGATCTTGTCAGTATTGCAGTAGGTTGCAGAACAACTAATAGTCTGCGGTTAGCTTTTTCTTGGACAATAGGACATTTTTACTGAAGACATTTACAGTAGGACGAGCACTTGTGTATATAATAAGATGTATAATGGTTAAATTCCATTTAGCTGCTTCAGTTTCAGGGTCCTGGTATTGTGCATGCTGACCTTCTGTGACATTGGGAAGGGAATGTTATAAGTCATACCTGAGCTTTTCCTACTTTGACAAGTCAAAATGTCTGCGTTTAAAAAAAAAAGGCCAAGAGGTTGTAAGTTAAACCAGTGAGGGTTAATACAGGTGATGAAATGTGAAGTAAGAAGAAAACATGGTGAGAGAATGTGTGAGCATAGGTGCGTGTACATTGTGTGCTGGCTGGGTCGAGCCCCTGTAGTAAGCCACAGCACAACAAGATGCCCTCTGAACACTGTGGTCATTAATCAGCCACTCATTATTGAGCTGTGCTGTGAGATTTACACACACACACACGTATGCGCAAACACACACCACATGGTTCAGTTCTATTTCAGCCTCTGACCTCCCCAAGCCCCTCCTCTAACACATAAAGCATTAGTCAGCATCTGGGACAGTGGGGGAGAGGGACACAGAGGGCGGAGGTAAATAAAACAAATAGCAGATATACAACATGTATATCCTTTAATGATCACCAAAAGGTAGATCTCATTCTTTTTCCACACACCATCTTCAACGTTGAATGACTCATGAATCTATTTATGAGTAAACTAAGCCAGCAACCCAATGAGTTTCACTGTTAAAACATTTGCCGCTTCCGCTTTAGTTAATTAGCATGCTGCATATTTAGCATATCCAAATTACCATTTAATATTTATAATTTTTGTGTCAACTGTCAAGGCTGCAGGTGTTCTTGATTACATGCCTTCAGTTTGTGTGTGTGTGTGTGTGTGTGTGTGTGGCCACATCATTATGCACCACCTGTTGGGGCATGAGATAGTAACGTGTGGCCTGTCACTCATCCCAGGGGCCGAAGAGAATGGCTCTAAAATGAAGTGAAAATGTCTCGACAGTCAATCATTCTGTGATAAGTGCTTTGAAGAATTGCTCGGTGTATGACTGATTTCACAGAATGGCTTCCATTCTCCCTATTACACGAGGACACTATCATATTCTGCAGCTCTTTCCCTTTCCTCCTCACGGACAGCATTGTATTTATCCTTTAAGTTGAGTTTCAGGAAGGAGAGTGTTCCATGCCCACTCTGTCTTGCCTCAATGCATTCCTAGCCCTATTTCCAATTCTTCAAGCTAAATATTACCATCAATCAACCGCACACACATCTATCCCCGCTGTCCTACAAAGGTGTCACAAACAGCCTTCGTCTGCTGGTGTGGGATGAAATCTCTTTGTTCCATACAAGACAAAGATTTATAACAATTCCCAGTCCGTCACCACCAACTCCTCCTCCCTGTCCACATACTTTACACACCATCGCCATCTGTGTCAGTTTGGAATGAAGAGACTTGACTAGCCAGTGATGTACCGTGTCCAGTCTAAATCTGTGTCCGGCATGTTGGCCCCAGTGAGTGTCTCAGTGTGTGCCCATATGTGTGTGCGCATGTTATTATTATGTGTGTCAGTGCTGCAGCAGTGCCAGTCATCACCGTGCTATCGTGGAGGAACAGAGGGCTGTATCTCTGCTGCCTCACACAGGACAACGGTTGCAACTGCGGGCAGATTTGTGTCCTCCAGCACATCTAACACATGTAGAATGAATCTTATACACAAGCAGTTTCTCCAGTGTCCTTCCCCCGTCCCTCAGGAGGGCTGATAACAGTGGTAGGACTCCAGCTGCTTCTTCACTTACGCGCGGCATGCATGAACACTCTGAGAGGCATCCATCCGTGCACATACACAAACACACACACACACACACAACACACACACACACAACACACACACATCCCACAGACTCCCTGCTGAGAAGTTGGAGAATGAGTGGATCACACTGACATTTTCTCCACAGGCAGTCCCAGCCAGGTGACTGCTGTATTGTTTTGTGTGTGTGTGTGTGTGTGTGTGTGTGTGTGTGTGTGTGTGTGTGTGTGTGTGTGTGTGTGTGTGTGTGTGTGTGTGTGTGTGTGTGTGTGGGTGAAAAGCCAGAGAAAGAGAAGCTAAGTAAAAACAAAGGAGTAGAAAGGTAGCAAAAGGCTTATATAAGGTGCTAGTGCATTTCCCCCTCTTGGATAGACATGAAACTCTCTTGAATCATCAGTCCAGCGCTTGAACAACTGTGTTACAAAAGTGTGGTTTATTGATGAAATGTCAGAGGTACAAAAATCTTAAGGAGAGAAGACAACTACGCGTCCAAAGGAGGGCTGCGGTAAGAAACATCCAATCGTCAAGCTTACAAATTCTGTTGCCCATGCGGGCAGTAGAGGCTGAACTTTGTAGACTTTAATAATTACATTCAGCAGCTTGAATCAATTGGGATTCTGAATCAATTTTGGATCAATGGTGCTGTGTTTTGCTCCCCATTGCAATGATGAAGGGTTCAAGGGCTTCCACCTGGTCTCTTGTCTAGCGCAGCGACTGCTAAGGTTCATGAACAGTAGTGTTCAGCACCATCCGACCTACACTGATGGAAAAACTTTATTTTTCAGAAATTAAGTTGAAATATTTCTAGCCAATAGGCCTTTTTTTCACAGCAGACATTTTCACTTGTCATAGTAACACCTGGCTACGATTCCCTAGTTCTCAGCCACTGAAACTGTTTCTTCTAAAAAGTATTGCAGGTTTTATGTTGTCTGTGATGGACGACAGAACTAAAGCAAGTTTATTGACTCTGCTTTAAACCCATTTTCATATCATGTGGAATTAAATATAATGTCTGTTTGAAACAGTAGACACAGACTATATATACTCAAAGAAATACAAAGAAATCTGTATCCATTTGAAAATCACATAGTCAAAGAGCTATAATTTACAGATGGGGAAAAATACTTCCAGGCCTTGTGACTCTGCCAACTTTGCAACTCGATATGGGACATATTCCTCTCGAGTGGTATATATGATGTGCTCACTCTAACGTATTGATAGTAATATTATATATACCAAAGCAAGGACAAATACGTACAAATATTTGATCTTCACTAAACAAAGTAGGAATGGTTTCTGAGGAGCAATACCGCAGACAGATGTCTTCAAGACAAACACAGCTCATATAGAGTTTTCCTTCTATTAATATCTGTGGGCATATTCTCAATAGATTCACAGAAAAACAAACAAACTCAGTTGATAGAATATCAATCTCCTTTTTCCTTCTCCAGTGACTGTCCTTTGGGTATTCCAGCAGAGTTTGCTGTTTTGTTTTCTTTGTTCACTTTTGTTTTTTAGGCCAGCATTTCATCATCCATCACACTGCAAGTATAAAATCATTCCATTCGCTGCTTTGACAAAGAGCTTGATTTTTTTTCCTCTGAATGACGCAACTTTATCAATATTTGCCAAACAGTGGGACACCAAATGCTTATACAAGCGATGATAAATGATATTGTTTTAAAATTGCTGAGAAGTGAATTACGCTCCCTCGGTGGGTGCTGTTTTCTCGTCCTACTCAGCAGGTAAACAATGCAAATAATTCAGGTAGAACTCGGAAGACAAACCCTGACTGTAGCTTTCTCTCAGTTTTACCATCCTGTAGCTTGTGTCTCGTAATTACTGGAGCGATCCTGTTAGATCTCCACGTTCTGCACCAGTCAATAGCTTTTCTGCTAATTCACTCCCTAAACAATCAGCTCATTTAGACTCCTCTCTCAACGGAATTAATGGAACTTGGCGCTGATATAGATTTCCCTGGGCTGACCCGCTCATAGCTGCTTCATAGATGTGGTATCAGAATAAAGAGCAATAGTGTGTCACACCAAACTCTGAAGATGTGAATTCACCAGATTTTGCAAATTGTGAAATGTGAGAATTTTTACTACACACCCAAATTATGTAACAGCAAGAGTTTACAGCCATGCTAGCATGGTTTGAGCTAAATGCTAATGTCAACATGCTCACAATAACAATGCTAACATGCTGATGTTAAGCATGTATAATATTTACGATGTTCACCGCGTGTTAGCATGCTAGCATTTGCTAGTTAGCATTAAACACAAAGTACAGCTAAATTTGTCAGTTTTGCCGGCATTTGGTCATAAAGCAAAGTATTGGACAAATTACATTGTTGACCTGATGAGGCTAGATGAAAACCAAAGTAATTATAATTCATCTTGTCATTGTTGCAATCCGTCTGATAGTTGTCGAGACATTTCAAGCAAAATCTCATGGTGGCACTAGAGAAAAAGTCAGAAGGTCACCAGAGTCATTAGGCTTCATTCTCAACAATGAGTGTCTGTACCAATTTTGGTGCCAATCCATCTAGTAGATGTTCAGATATTTCACTAACAGGAGTAAAAACCTTGACCTGCTGGTGGCGCTACAGGAAACATCAAGATATCACCAGAGTTATTAGGATTCATCCCTTGGCCATCATAGATATTTGTACATATATTTCATTAAAATCCATCAAATAGTAGAGCTATTTCAGTGTGGACCAAAGTAATGTGCCGTCATTGCCTTCCATAGACTCGTGTTGTTAACATGGCTAAAAACACTCACATGCACATGTAAATCCAATTGTCTTGACATTCAGGGGCCGCTACTTTGAGTGCTACAGATGCTGATCCGTTGGTAAGCTATGAAGAACAAGGAATACAAATAACATCAACCTCTCAGTGGGTTTCTCAGTTTCCCTATCTTACTTGACAACAGGGACATTCAATTCTTTATAAGGCTCAGTGGCATTCCCATCTGGACGGCGGAACTACAGTAGTTACACATGCATAAGTATGACACATGAAACAAGATACTACCAGGGATTACTTAGAATGGTATAGATAATTTAGAAAATGCATGAATTATGCATTAAAGATTTATGAATTATATACAGTGCATGCGGGGCATGTGCAGACTCAAAACGTTGTAATCCACTTAGTGAAGCTCAGGCTGCTGGACACGAGTTATGTTCACCGCATGAGTTGATCTCTGACCAAATGGGCACCAAGTGCATTCTGACATTTCAAGAAGGTTGCTGATTTAAACTGCCATCTTTTCACTGTTCCCTGCAGCTTCTACTGCTGCTGTTCTCCATCCACCATCCCAACTTCCTTCTCGTTAATCAACATGTTGGGATTGTCAGGCTCTACAGGGTTGTCTGTTGAATTTATGTTTTCAGTATCTCGTATGTGAATCTGCTGGGTGCTCTTCTACTGTATTAATGCTGTGGGGGTTTGATGGCGCTCCCCATGGAATCTGCAGCGTGCAGCCTGGAAATCTGCAGGGAGCAGCCAAGTGAGCAAAACATATATCACCAAATGCAACTGTAAAGCCATTTCCCCCATAAATGGTTCTGACTGCATTACAAGTGTGTCCCTTACTGAATATACAGTGGGGAATGCTTTTCTGAGCTTCAAACTAGTTAAGTGTGTTTGTGGGTTGGTGTGTGCTTGCAGCTGTGTATCGTGTGTACACAATGCAGGCTCAGCAGATTCCAGCCTTCACAGACTATTGGCTTACAGCATTACTCTCCTCTTTAATATCTTCAGTTAATGCGAGTCTCTGGCTAATTGAAAATGAACTAGTCTATGTCTCCCTGCAGTGCCTTTATGAAGCTGTTAAAGAGACACACACACCTTTTCGATGCAGGACAAACATCTGAAACCTCCTACTGTAGGCAAAGAATAGCTCGCTCTGGTGAATAAATCAATACATTCTTTAGTGCAGAGGCGCTATACCAGGTGAGGCTGTGGTACTTTTATTCCTTGCCAAAAAAGGAATGGCTGATAAATCAGGAATATGTGGAGATAAAACCACACATAAAGCCAGTGCAGAGCACACGTCTCCAGTGGCAATGATTTACAGCAGGCTGAGCTAAACTGCTTACCGTCAGGAGCTGTAATGGATGCCAGCGTCTGCTCTTAATTTCTGTGGCTGGGGATAGATATTGCTGCTGTTATTTTCTCCCAAGGCAATTTCACTGATGTCTCCCAAAGTACCCTACTGTGTTATATTTGAACCATATGGGTACAAAATGGTGCAATTAAAAACACACTGAAAGCATCTGAAATTGATCACAAAGACGGGCAATTTTTGGCTTCAATAAGCAGTGTGATATACAAAATGTCTACTGTGTCTTCTACTGTAGATATCATGTGCTGATCACGTGCTGAGATAAGAAGATAAAAAAAAACATTAGTAAGAGATAAGCTGGAAAATTTAGAATAGAAAAAAATAGATATAAACTGGAAAGGTGCACTCGGTAGAGTGCAGCCCCTGCCAGGTGTGTCTGCAACCACCATTGCTGTATTGTGTGATTGAATAATCACAACCCACAATTAAGTAAGGGGTAGTAAAACACTCTTCATTCAAACTCAAAAACAAGCAAACACATCTTGCAAAAATCTAAATTAAACCCATCAAGCGGTCTGCCCGCTTAGCAGTGGCTGAGTTGCGATGAGATCCAGCAGCGTGTGCTGTTACCTGTTAGCGGTTAGCCAAACACACTGTCTAAAAGAACAAAAGTGAGCCGCAGAGCAGCGAACGAGAGGTACGTGAGCATGCAGCAACAACCTGCACCCAAAATAGTATGCAGGTTGCTGCAGGAAAATGCTAGATTAGCCGTGGACAGACACACAGGTGCACACCCACTCACTTGCTCATGGACGAGCGCATCTCCTGCTGGCAGAGATAATAGAAGTTGTAATTAGACTGTTGGGCTAAAGGATGTGGGCCCTCAAATATATACGATGTGCAAAGTAAGGGAGTAAGGGACTATCACTATCTTACACACACAATCAAACATCTTTTTTATGTCTGACGTCCTCTCAGTGCTACTGTGAGCATGCATATTGAGGAACAGAGTTATTTACAACTTGCAGAGGCTCGTGCTTTGGCAAGTCATCAGAAAAAGAGGCTTACATAAGCTGCACTATACTTTATGGATGTACTGCAACAGGTTTGCCTCCAGATAGTGTTCCCTCCTGCCACCTGCTGTTTGTGGAGCCCATTGCAGCTTCTTGAATGTCACTTATCCTCAGACTGGTTCAGCTCTTTCCTGCTCTCATTGAGTGCAGATCTTTGCTTGTCAGAAGAAACCAAACATGCATCCATCTGCAGCAGAGGATAATGCATGTTAATTGTCAACAAAAAAAGGGGTCAGGCCTGCCATTAATCAATTTCACGTTTTCAGTGGGACAAGAGAGAGAAAGAAAGCAGACCACGCCTCCACCCCACCATTTCCAAACGCTCTACTACCAAAAATCAGTGTAATACCAAACTACACCACCAGGCGAGGGAGTGAGAGAGCCGTTTTCACCTGTGCATGTGTAAAGGATGATGCAAGAGTTTCTATGATATGCAGGTCTCTTAAATAACCAGTAGATGGCATCAGCAGTTTAAGATTAACACTTGTGGTCACAAAGCTCACTATCAACATAGAGTATATGAATAGCTGTTAGATTAGACATGGCAATTGTAAATACATCAAGACTAAAATAATGACATTCACCTGGCTTGCCATTTGAACATCAATGGCTAAAGGAAAATGTGATGTCATTATTTTGATTGGAAAGGAATGGTTTGTATTTTATAGAAATTGCAGGTGTCTTATGACGCAAGGGTATAGCACATGAGGCTGAAAAAAAGTGAGAAACACTCTTATGACGCCAAAGACAACTCAATGCACAGATTGCAATGGAAAACAATTTCAAAAACAGTCCATTTGAGTGGCTTTGTGTCATACCTCCCCTCTGCTCTATGAGTATGGCCAGCTGGCATATTCAACTCAGTACGGCCGAGGTAGAGGCTGGCATGGCCTTGCAGTGAAATCAGTTTATCTGATGATTTATCACCCTGGTTTCTTGACTGGGCTTCAATGAATGAATGAACAGCTTTATCGCCGTGTGTTTCTGTAAAATGAATGAATGGCTGTGGAGGCTATCTCACTGTGTGACAGGCCCGTCCACTGTGACCGATGGCCGTTAACTAGGTTTAGGGTCCTGCCTCTCCTCCCACGCCCCACTGCTGGCTGGGCTGGTTGACCGCTCTTTTGCTATTTTTATTCCCGTGGTGCTGTTCCTGTTTTTCAGTCAGCCAGAGAGGAGAGCAGAGGTGCGGGCGTCTCTCATCACACCCACATCTCTCTCTCTCTCTCTCTCTCTCTCTCTCTCTCTCTCTCTCTCTCTCTCTCTCTCGCGCGCTCTCTCTCTCTCTTTCCAAAAATAGCCGTGAGTCGTGATCAGCTCGTCCTTGAGAGAGAAAGAGAGAGAGGGAGAAAGAGAGGGAGGACTGTATTATTGCTTAGAATCAGAGGAGGGGTTATGGATTGATACAAATAGTCACCCCCGCCAAGCCAACCCCAGCGCAGGCTGAATTAATGTGTTGCTATTTTTGGGAGCCCCGTGTTTCCAGGGGAGACCTAATGACGCAATGACGTCAATGCGGGTCAATCGCAGACTGGAGGAATTGAGTGGCTTCCATTTGGGGCTTTTGCAGTATTTCCTACAGAAAGGATGGAAACGAGTACAAAATGGAAGTGTATTTCCTCCAAAATGCATCGAAAATAGAGGTGAATCAAAATGCAGAAGTGAAAATGATCACAGTGGCATCACGTCGCCCCAACCCTTCGAGCATCAGCGATAGTAAGGGAGGTGTGTAT
Source organism: Leptoclinus maculatus (assembly GCA_032191485.1). Classification (NCBI taxonomy): domain Eukaryota; kingdom Metazoa; phylum Chordata; class Actinopteri; order Perciformes; family Stichaeidae; genus Leptoclinus; species Leptoclinus maculatus. The sequence goes on from JAVDOI010000007.1 coordinate 8,013,721, forward strand.
ATAAGGATGCTTTTTTTTTTCTCCTCCTCGTCCACAGCGCATCTGTGCGATGATACCTGCTAGTGACTAGCCTTGTGGAATAACATTTTCGAGAACATTTTTGTGGTGTTGATTTAATTTGATGTAGTACTCAGCCCCGGCTGTCTGTTCTTCGTATGATCTTTGTGTGTAGCCTATGTATTGTAATGTGTCCCTGCGTAACGCTGTGTGCTGTCTATCTCTCTGCCATTATACCTACATGTGATTATACTCCGTGTTATTTGCATTTTCTGACTCTTTCTTTCTCCCAAGGGCTTTACACAATCCCGACCTATTCCACGCGCTCGCATCTAGACGCACAGAGGTAACGAGCACCTTCTCCCTCATCTCATGAATTAATACAGCTGTTGACCAGTTATTCTTGGATTGTACATGATGTTGTTCGTGTGCCGGCCTTTGTCTTTAAATTGCTGAGTAGAATTTCTATTGTAGTAAGAGGGATGTCAGTTTAGTGTAGCTCAAGATTGTGCGCGTTATGGTTGCTCGCAGCTCGGCGACCTGCCGACGCGCACAGACAAACGCTGGTGATGCATGGAAATTTCGTCTTTTCCAAAACTTTGTATTCGCCTGTGGATAATGTCCCTACAGTCAAAGTTCAGAGTGTTTGTCAAGTGTTCTTGCTGCCATATCTGTGTGTGTATGTCCCACTGATTGCGATCACACACATCATTAGAGGAGGGCTATTTTTTCAGTGGGTTGTAAGTGGCTGGCGGCCAGGTGACGTGAGTAAAGGCAGGATGAAATGACAGTTCAACCTATTTTCTACAAGAAAAAAAAAACTATAGGGATGCATGTTGCATGTAGCAAGAAGAATCCTGCTTAAACACGTACACACATTGTCGGACACATTCAGACAGCCATACGCACAAACAGACACTTGCAAACATGCACAATGTCGTGAGAGGAGGTTTGTGTGTGTGTGTGTGTGTGTGTGTGTGTGTGTGTGTGTGTGTGTGTGTGTGTGTGTGTGTGTGTGTGTGTGTGTGTGTGTGTGTGTGTGTGTGTGTGTGTGTGTGTGTGTGTGTGTGTGTGTGTGTGTGTGTGTGTGTGTGTGTGTGTGTGTGTGTGTGTGTGTGTGTGTTGGGGGGTTTGGGCGTTTACCGGCGGGGCTGGTGTGAGTCTTTCAGAACCATGGACAGCATGAAGATCATCCAGTGTGGTCTACTCTCTTTTGTCCGCACTGACAGGAGCATCTTTTTTTTTTGGCAATAGCACTTCATTAAACAGCCCATCTCTGTCAGTCATTACAACACTAATACAGATATTTCCCTTCATGACCAATGATAAGGCCCCAGACATGATATGTTTTATCTTTTCCTGCAGCCATCTCCGTTTTACAATTTGGCACCTGTGTGAAATAGTAAATAGCGGTCCACTATTTGGGTAATAGGTGTATTGAAAACATATAAACGTATAATATTCAGTTGGTTAAAAAATCTGTGAAGATTTGTGTTCGTGCACCATCTCACCTTACACAACCCTTTGGATCCACATTTAACATCTGAACACCTGAAACCCACATTTTGCCTCTCTGGCTTTGTTCCGAATCATAATTTGAAACAGCATTTCACATAAAATGTACTCACACTCTCAACATTTTGACTTTTTTTCTCTTCTTTTCTAATTCCCAAACAGTACGTCGTTCTCTTTCTTTTCAATTGGAAAGTCACAAAGTGCTCCATGCATGCTCTTGGACATTTCAGTGTTATTCACAGTGCTCCAGTTTCATTGTTCACAAAGAAGCAAAATATGTCAATCTCAAATGCTTTGTCAGTTTATATTGTGCCAATTGACATTACACCCCATTGGGGTGTCTGATGTGTAAGATGTAATGAAAGTAAAACACAAAGCGGAATTTAGGAAGCTGCCTAGAAACCAATATTTCACACATTTTGGAACTATAATTCCTTGCATTTAGTTCTGTGCATCTTAAAGGGATTTGTGGTTTGTTTTATTGATATGCTCGGTGATGATACATGTGCATGTGTATTGGGTTGGGTGTACGGCAGCTCACAATATTTTGATTCACTTCTCCCATTCACAGTTTGTTGTATTTTTAATCAATCTGTGATAATCAATACTGATAGTGCTCCTACAATGATCAGTGACTGACTGTATTCATGTTAGGATGTGATCAGACACAATCAATGGAAAATACTGCATTATTAGTACTTGTTTATTTCAAATGTGGAATTTTATAGTTTGTCTAATCCATCAGTTTTAATATATTAACAACTTTTCAAACAAAAGCCATTTTGACTTAAAAAGGAAGAGGCAGCACAACAAACATGAACTGTACAAACAGTGAGATGTTGAATGTACAAGCTGGTGTTGACCTGTTAACAATAACCTTTTTCTTTAAAAAAAAACAAAAGAGAGATTCATTGATTATTCATGAATACAAATGGACTTGAAATATCATAATATATTACCTTTTTTAAACTTATTTTATTGTGTCCTATGTCCCATATAAAACATTCAGCTAATGGTACTGGTGTTTATGGGATTGAGACCTACTGGAATAGGTCACACTGAACATGTCTGCAATTTTGATTGTGTTCACATGTTTGTAAATGTCAATTTTTCCAGCTTTAATTTAATTATTATTTTTTTTTTTTGTTTTAGTGAATGTTCACCCATATACACTAAACTGGCCAAGGTCGTGGATAGTAAAAAAATCAAGTGCTGAACATTATCGCTATTCTTCTTCAAAGCTTGACGTTTGGATCAAATGTTCACTCTATCCCAGGTGTTTTAGTCCAACAGGAGGCATAGAAAAAAATGTGAAATCCAAAAGGGAATTGATATATACATGACTCCTTTTATTCCTGAAATGCGTTCAGTCTCATAGATCTGTAACTGTGTGTTTCAGATGCTGGACCAACTGCGTATGATCATCGGCCATGATATCAGCTGAGAAGTCTTGCTTTTTTCAGGTCTTTTTGCGGTCTGGGCTTGCTGTCACATGACTATCCAGGAAGCCCTTACCCCAAAAAGCATCTGCAAGGGGCCCTAACATCAAGGAAGATTTGCATATAATTTCGTTTTGACACCCAGAGCTCAATTTATATATTGTGAAGGCCTACTTTATCAATTGTTACTTCAGTTAAGTGTGACTATACACATTTGTGAAACAGTGTATTTGACTTTCCTTTTCAACACAAAAAGTGTGTTTGTGGTTTAAAGTGTCACAATTTAAATAATCATACCTCCCGTAAACTGGTTTGAAGAGATGTAAATCATTCCCTGATTTTGTTGGTTTCACTTAAAACCAGCAGGTTTCTGTTCCTGTGAATAAGAACTGAGACCCATTAGTCCAATTCTAAATGTGTCTGAAGCAACACACACTTCCTCCAGAGGGTGGCAGTGTGGCTCTGTTTTTCTGTTTTTTTACAATGAGGAAATCTGACTTACGTCCACACACACAATACATTCATGGACACACCAGCAGTTAAGATGATATCCATGATATTGATGGTGGTGTATTTGTGTGTTGAATATCTAATGCCATAAGTTAGTAATTAATTGTGTTTCATCATGATTACACTGCATTGATGTAACCCAGGTATGACATGTGTTTGGCTATATACAGTGTAATACATAAATGTGGAGGCATACGTTTTTTTCCATAAAGTGAACGAGAAGCTTTTGTCTCTGCTACTTCTTTAGCAGCTCTCACAGCGTTGCATTGGTGAAGGGAGTGAATGATGAGCTCATGTGAACACCTCTCGACTCAATAAAACATTTCCGCACAAATTTGCCATTTCTTATTTATTACTCATTTCCACAACAACATCGCGGGTCCATTTCTGCAAAGCAGTGATGCGGATTTGCTTCCAGTGAAACACACGCAATCACTTTATTAAACCATTCCTTATCCATTGACTCCAACACTGTCCCACGATGCTTTGAGAAAGAAAGCTTTCTGCCAGCTTTCTGTCTTCTGGTGTGAAATAACTGCTGCCATTGTTTGATCCATTACCTGTGTCTCAAACAACAAAAGAAAAAAGAAAAAATCAATTTCTTATGTCGTGATTTTGAGAAAAACATCTGGTTTCAATGCAGTCAGATGTTTTTTCTGAGCTAATGTGAAACTGATTAAGTCCCCTCCGCTCCAAAATGCATTGCTACTTCTGCTGCTGCTTATTGTTACCTCGCTTGGATGTTTGACATGCTCACCTTAGATATCAGTTTAAGGCATGTACATGCCTTGTGATGGTGCACGATGCAACTTAAACAATTGTGACGTTGAAACTTGAAGTAAAGTAAGAATGGAAGTAGGAGAGAACTTGTGTCCAGCAGTTAAACATCTGAAACATTTGCATATTTCATAGATGCAGTTTTTAAATGGAGGTCAATGTGTATATGTAGACGTAATCATAACAGTTCTAAATTACATATCAGACACACATTATTATCCTAGGAAAAGTATGTTAACCATTAAGACATGTCAGGAGTGGATCTATAAAGGAAGATAAACACACTTTTAAAAAAGTCTTTTAAATTCTGTTTGGATCTGCAGTTAGTAAAAATGTGTTTTTTTGGTTGTTTGAATCATGACTTGTGGTTCATTTTCACACAGTGTTTTTTTGACTTTCCAGTTGAAGCTCAGCAACTTTGTATGTAAATGTACCTCATGCTCAGTCTTGAACTAAAATGAGTCTCTCTTAAACCATCAGAATGGCAGTTACATGTAGCTCACATGCTTGACGTGGATATGCATGTGTTAAGACTTTAAAATCCCCTCTACCACACAAAGCTTCACCGTTTTAACTAAAGTTGCAGGCAAAATTGTTGCTTCCTTCAAGGTGTCTTTAAAGGATTCCAGGAAATACATGACATCAGCCATCAGCCAGTAAAATCTGCTGATGAAAATGATTGGTTACTTACTTTCTGAAGCAGACATAAAAAGTGGGAGGTGAAGTGAAGAATGTATGATATTTTTCAGACTTGAAATACACATATTGAAAACAGAAAAATGTGTTTGGTTTAAACAAAGCTTCAACTACATCGAACCAGTTCAATGAAGCAGGAAAGGAGAGTTTTCTCCCAATACATTTCAATCAAACAATGGGTGCGACGAGTAATTGCAGGACATTCTTTGTTGAAGCCAGATCCCTCGTCCATGGGCTTGATTCTCAGTCAGGAAGGAGGAAGGAGACTCATTTGAAGGAGTTCATCCATTGAGTTTTGGAAAGAAAATAACAAAAGTGCATTTTACCTCACAATCAACAACAACTGACCATATGCAACTTATTTTACTTTGCAGAGAGCAATCTTTTCAGTACTTTTGTCAAGACATGCAATGGGACAACCACTGGGATCAGCGGCATCCATCTGCCTTGATGGTCAGATTTGGAGTATGACACTCCAGGAAGCTTAAATGCCATTGGAGGTTTTGTGGAAAATTTCAGCATCAGTATTTTCTTTTACAGATTACAGATCTTTTACAAAACATATTTTAAAGTATTCCGTCCTATGATTCGACACCTGGTCACAGTTAAGAAACAATCCACATTTGATGTAATGGAAGGGTGAATCAGTTCAAGTACCAGTGATGCTGTGATGAGCCATATGAGATGAATTCTGGGAGTGACAAACTTGTACAGAACTACGTATCTTGATGGAGATTGCTGCCAGTTTTAATTGGAAACAAGATTAGGAACCCAGCAGATAATGATGTGTGGCAACTTGTCTTACAGCATCGACAGATGGTGGGGTTCATTCGTGCACCTGCCATTACTTTTAGATAGATTGCCTACGTAAAGGTAATGATGAAGGACTACTTGTATTTCCTAATCGTCCTCTGAGGCCAAAGCACCGTTACATCACTCAGTACAGCTAACAGTCCAGTTATGGAGACTCACTTGTCTGTGGACACTCACATTTTATATTGATGGATGGAAGTATTCCCTCTCCAGTACTTTCTTGTGTTTTTTTTATTTTCATTGCGCAGTACAAGCTTTTCACACATTACACATTCAAAGTGTTGCAAAGGAAAAACAGAAGCATAATTCCGATAACCATCTTTTTTTTATTTCTAAATATCCCCACAGTCCCCTCCCCTCCCAGTCCTCCACCCACCCCCGTATGAGCTGGAACAATGTCAGCCGTCATACCTCGAACACAGCACTCGATAGATGATAAAACAAAGTTAAACAGAATTAAAACATAACATCTCCAATATTTTGAGGATCATTTTGCAGGGAGTACCTGCAAAGTGCTTATACAGCACTATCAAAAAGTGTGTATCAATGTATTCTGAAAGAAAGAGGTAATGTCACTGTCGTTATATCCAGCAACACGTTTAGCTCTCTGTATCTATACAATACAAAGGTTCCGGTGTAGACATTGTGTCCAAGAATATGCAAAAGTGTAATGGTCTTGATGTCAGATCTTTACTTTAATTATTAATCAGCTTGTTTGCCTCGGCCTGCCATGGTCTTAGTGTTTGTATGTTTTTATATGAGCGTGCATCCAGGTGTAGGATTGCATTGATTGCAGAATTTACAGAACAACAATGTTGTTATGTCATATTTCAAGATACTCTGTATTCTTTCTGCAGTGGATATTTTAGAATTGAATAATAGTAAAAGTGCACAGTATCCCATAGCACAAAGTGGTCTAGAAAATCATGTGACATGTTTCGCTTCCCTTTCAAATAGATTTGCATAATCTCTTATATGAATTGACATTATCTCCAGTGACGGTTTCTTTGCTTGGTATTGTGTAACGATAAATGAAATTAAAATCTAAAGGAAGCAACGACTTATTTCCGGTAAGTCTGTTTCAGGCGCTTGGCTAAAACGTTTACATTGCAGGGAAACAAAACAGGGACTACTGTAAAGCTGCTACCAATGTATTATTCAACGTCAACACAAATGGTGGGAAAGGGCATCAACCAGATAAACCCTAAAATATCTTGGACCTTGCACAACATGTCACTAGTTATAGTCTTCACAAGTTCACTCAAGTGCTTTAACACTTTTACTCGTTTGTTCCTTTGTGATAGGTCGCTTTTTCTTCTTTTTTTTGCATTTACAACATATACTGTAACTGTAACATAACCTAACATGTTATTTTTGTTAAAGGTATTGCTTCCTGTGACTGGACTTTCATAGGGTTTCGACTCATTCTAAAGCACTTCCTCAATGAAAAGCTGATTCAGGTGTTTTCAGACCAGCTTTATGGTGTTAACGTCACCCAAGTGCCTGTGGTGAAAACAACACAACGGCAGCATGCAGGATCAATGAATCTCAATTCCAGTCATTCCTGTGACTCATACAGGCAGATTCTGCCGAGTGGAATTCCTGGTTTCCATGCTGCATCTGGAAAAGTAATCTGATACTGTGCAAGGCCTATTTACCATGGCTCAGCCAGTGCTACATATGGGGCAGGTCAGCAGGTTTAACATTCTGGTCTGCATATTATGCCACGTCATTCACTGTTAAAGTAATTACATCCATTCTGCTGACCCTAAAGGGTTAATGGACACTGCACATGCAGTTTTACTGTGTGGGCAAGTGTGTATAAGATGTATGTTTGAGAAAAGAGGGGCACACACAGGGTGTGACTCACAAGCTCCCATAAGTCATGTGACACAAAGTCCTCATAAATTATTAATGAAGACACCTTCTCCTGGAGGTGACAGTCTGATTTCCCTTGTCCCTGGGATCACGGATCCTCCATGAAATCCAAACATAACACTCTGGACCCACAAAGCTGTTTGCTGCAGTTGTGGTTTCTAATGTAGCCACAAAAGTACAAATGTGTATCTTTGGTGTTTGGAACTAATTTGAGCATGCTGAGAAGAACCGTGGGCTAAAGGAACAGATTCATAAAATAACACTCTGTCTGGCAAAGAGGAAATGCTTTTGACTCACCCCTTTTATGAGCCGTCTTTTGCTGGATCAACTGATTAAAAAAAGGCATACACATTTTGATTAACCCTTTGAGGTCAAATCGGTACCACCGCAGATGGCACAGATACGACGGCCCTGTTTGTTCACAGGTAAGCAATCGAGATATAACGAATGTATATTCCACTGAGGGGTGGAATGAATAAATGATGTCAAGACTGGCCACCTACATGATGTTAAAACATGTCCTGTTTACTGATACGTTACATATCGGCAGGCTAAATCATGGTTTAAAAATAGTTTTAGCTACAGGCAGCTTTTATTCATCACAGATGTCAGGATTTTTCCGCTCTGTCGCAAGAGAGCTCCTTAATTAATAAACCCTCAGGGTACAGCGCTGTAAAAACTTTAAAAATGATTTGGAAACTTGGAAATTACTTCATGTCTTTATGAATAATACACTATTCCTGTTAAAAGTACAAGTGGGATACTGTCACCCATTTACTTTCCTTCCCAGAAACATATTATTTCGTGCGTTTTTTTCCAGACAACGTTCTCATCATATCACAGATCTGTTATTTCTGCTCAAAGTGTGACGATGACCATGTGTTAATAGTGTTATGAGACCTCTGTGTGTGAGAGCGAGTCTGTGCGTGTGGCCTGCATGAGGCATTTAACAGTTCGCAGGACTTACTGTAAGTTACCTTGAGAGAAAACTAACATTACCATAATGGTTTGGTTCCCTGTGGATGCAGGCCTACTTTTAACACACGCGAGTATTGGCCTCTCTGACGTCTTTTTTGCTTTGAAGAAACAGAGAGTTGCTGATCATAGTCACTCCCCTCCTCCTCCATGGAGTAACAACAAACATCTGCTTCCCAAATATAGCCAATCTGTTTGAAAAACACATAGATTTAAAAAAACGTTTCCAAGAATCGCATTAAATACGAGAAACTAAATTTAAATAAATCCGCTGGTAGAGAAAGATGTGCTTGAAATTTGACTGAGACATCTATAAAGACAGACTATCTGGCTTCTACTTGATATGACGTAAAAATGCTGCTGTTGTTCATTGTGAATAACATTTTGATGTGTGGTGGTGGTTGTCATAGCTCAAATAAAAAACAAACATGAAATTCTGAAAAGGTGAAAAGGTGTTTTTGTGTTGCAAAAATGACATTAGTAAGTGTGCATTCATACTACGTGTGTGAAACGGAGAAACTGATCATTAGGAGGATATTGCGACCCACATTAGGTAATGTTGTCAAAAATAATAAATAAATAATAAAATGTATTACCAGGTATTCATCACAATCATTTCATGGAAATGTATCACGAACAAAGTACTGTACAATAAGATGTTACTATTTTGCTTTGCTCAAGACTTTTGGAGGAAATATAACGGCTGTTTGGACAAAGTTCAGAACATAACACTCTAATAACACACTAATCTGCTAAAGTGAACTGGAAAAGATACATACATGATGATTCACTTTTGATTACTAAGACAGCGTTAGACTGCATGGACTTGTTTCTTGTGGTGTTGCCGAGCTAAAACACAATACATTGGTATAATGTGAACTATGTACGAGTAGTATTTCAACTTGCAAATATTTCTTTCTCTCATATTTGATACCCAGTGATACAATCGGTGTAAAATACAAGAAATATCGGATTGAACAAAAAAAATTATGAATGAATTAAACAAATGTACAAGGATAAAGATATGAAGACGTATATTTTAAGATTCTCGAACAAAACCAAAGATATAAGGACACAAAGACCTGATCGGGGAGGCAATCTCCATTCATGAGACGCAGCTCATTAATATATTCCAATAATTAACAGATTATCAGGAGATGAGTTGTGTAAATATAATTCATATCACTGCTGTTGTTTTATTATCGTTTCGGTTCTTTATCTTCTGCTTCTTATGCTACTGGGCATTTAGATATTAGAACATCCTAAATAAATAGTGACATAACTGGCGGCATTAGGTAATGTTTAGAGAGAGCAGTGGATAGATAAGAGGGTGTCAGCACAGGATGTAACATATATGGCATGTCAAACTCCCAAAGTCACAGAATTACAAAACACTGTTGTAATTTCTATTTGTAAACATTGAGGTATCACTATTCAGAATGTTGATGAACAGTGAACAGTGACTCAAATATGTCACAAAAATGTACTTTCATATTCAAACCTGCCTCCCGTCTCCTGTATGGGATGGGGAAAAGGTAAAAGTGAGTGGGTGGATGAGGGGGAGAACGGGGGGTCAGAGAGACGTGAGTAAGAGATGAGTCAACAGCCATCCACTATAAGATGTCCTGATGGAGCCTAACAGTGGCACAGCACAGACTTCCACCCAAGGTAAGGTCAACTCAGACTTCAACTCTTCCATCTTCGTCTCACTGTCACGTTTTGCTCTTTCATTACTTACCAGTGCATCTGTTTGTTTAATGACCGACAGCTTTTAGAAGTACAGTATGTTTGAATTTTTGGGATATATTTGTAAAAGATGCATATTTCTATAAGAGAAATAAGAGAAAAAGTTTTTAGAGAAATACTTGTTGCTTATAGATTAGGTCTCGTAGCCGAAGGTTTTAATGAGCTCATAGCCCCTCCGCCTACTCTTCTCAGAACTCGAGGTTTAGAAAACGGGGGTTGACAATAATAGTTATAGCCAAGAGCAGTGATCTTTGTACTCGTTACACAGTCAGGAAATCACAGGTTTCTATCACAAATATTTGCTGTCATAATCAAACATATTGAGTAATTATTGGAAGGAAGCATTTGTGTACGTATAGCATGATTACATATAGATAGGCCTGCTGTCTTAATGAGCTAACACAATGTTGGAACAAGTGAGAAATAAATACACATTAAAGCAAAGAATACAATGTTTCTCCTATAGGACTACCTGTGCTATTCTGAACTTGGTACATCCAGAGAAAAAGAACATGGACTACACTTTGGCCCTCCTGTTTTCTCTGCTGCACGTTTTAAGTGTGTGCTCGGCTGCTCCTCTGCCAGTGGAAGTAGTGAAGATGAAATTAAAAGTGAAACGGATGGCCGATCAGCTGGTGGTGAGGCTGAACAAAGACTTCCAGGTAATATTCATGGTTCCGTTTGTGGGGAACGCAAATCACAAAAAGTGTTTACAAAAGTTTGTGTATCTTTTGGACTGGATGGTGATCTCTCTCTCTCTCTCTCATGCTGCAGATCCCCGCTGGTCTCACTCTCAGTCCGCCTGCTGATGATTTGGAAGGACCTTCCGCCGTCGTGTCGGCCTTGGAGGGCTACAACAGCCTGATCTGTGACACCCTGAACGGGGTCGCTCAGGTCAAGTTTGACATCTCTTCGCTCGCCGGTTACCTCGATGAGTGGCGGCAGGGGCACTGCAGTGAGCAGCGGCCAAAGCCCTCAGTGCCGGGGCCGCTGCAAGAGCTACAGAGTCGAAAGGAGTTTATTCACACGGTGAGCATCGAGGCGCTCGTGAGAGTGAAGGAGTACCTCAGTCTGCTGCTGAAAAATCTGGATAATCTTGAGACTTGCTGAAAGACAGACAGTAGGACCAATATCTGTAAATTCACGACCTTATTTTTGGACACTATTTGTCAGGTCTGCATCGGGGATGTCTGACTTCCCACCTGGCCATGTTGAACATTTGCAATGTCCTTTGAAGGACATGTATTCTTGAACATGCACTTATTTATATACATTTGTATTTATTTAAATAGTATATTCAGAAAATATATATTTTGTAACATTTTGTAATATTTGCAGCTTGAGTGTAGTTTCTGCAGGATTGATATATATATATATGACAACCGATCTATATATATATGACAACCGATCTATGGTTTGCACACAAAGCGTTTGTATAATGACACTAACGGCGCTCTCAGTAGTAAACATGGACCTATATAGCACAGCCAAAGGAAACGTCACAACTAGTGATTTAATCCCCGAAAACTAGGCTGAAACTTGCCAAGAACAGCAGCTGTGTTTGCATGAGAACTACAAGGACAGGAAGGGCAAAGGGTAACTTCCATTTCTGTGCAATACCAGCCACTCCGCCAAAAATGGTTATTTATATTTGTAGATGACATTTTGATATTTTGTCTTTTTTCTATCGGATTAAAATAAATCTTTAACAAACATATTGTGATATGTAAGTTTGTCAGTGTTGTGTAATCAGTGAATGAAAGAGATCAGAATGAAGTGGATTGGCACATAGACCAGGTTAAAATTCAATGTCATTAGTGGGTGTTCATCTCTTGCTCCACTTATTCAAGGTACATGAGTGGGAAGTGTTTATCGGGAACTATCGGCTTATGATTAACTCCTTTTAAAGACTAGCATCAAAAACTGAATGTAACCAACTGTCACTTCTGTGAATCCAATAAATATAGATTACATGTTTTTTTACAGACAATACAACACTAATTCATGTCTTTTTAATATCATTTCATAAAAAGCCAAGTACAAGAATTATTCGGTTTGTTTTAGTCGTAGAAAACATGGATGAGCGTGGATTACAGAAAAGCAAGAAGAGGATGAAGGACGTTAGGGCACAGTACAGTTTCACACATGAAGCGTCATATACTGTACAATTAGCCACAAAACGACTTTATGAGAACCACTGGACTTATTTTAAAACCTCAGGAGGCCAATTGTAGAGGAGTTCTGTTGTGGTAGCCTTAAACACTTTAGATACAAACACATTGTCTCTCTCTTACACACACACACAAACAAACATACACACATACACACACAAACACTGCATTAACTATCAAACCACTTGCTCCTTTTGACATTGGTGCTGTTGTCCCTGTTGCCCATCAGTTTCTTCTTGTACTGCTCCACCAGGCTGTCAAACCGGTCCCCGTCCCTTCTCTTGAAATTCTTCTTCGTGGGTTTAACCTTCAGGAGCAACAAACAAACAAACAACATAGTCATGAGGCGTTAACAGAACAACTCCAAGTGTCACCAGACTTGCATGCTATCGCTTCAAAACCTGGAAGAAAACAGTGCTGCTGGCAGAGATCGGTGTCCAAAGTAAGATGAGCGATCGCAATTACGCAAAGATTAACTTTAAAAAGCAAAAACACAATACCAGAAAAAAACTCCACTAAAACAGTGTTACCCAAACTTGTTTCTGGGAGTCCACTTTTGAAAAATGTCAAACCATTGCGATCTAATTCCCAATAGTCCTCATCTATAGATCCTGAGAAGAGCAAATCTGTGCCTGAATAAGTGTTCCCGACCATTTTTTACTGCCATCACCTTCTATTACTATAAACATGTAAACAAGCCATTTCAAAGAGATGTACGTTTGATCAATCACAACTTGGTTTCATGCACGGGTTATTGAAAACATACACGTTAAATGCTTCTTAAATGAGACCAAATAAATGCATTCAGGCAGAATGTATCGGTCCTCGTTATATTCCTCTCATCGGTATGGCTGAAAGAATTCACAGCAGCCACAGTGTACGGATGAATGCTAAAAGGATGCAAGAAATTCTGAAAATGTATTTGGCGACTCTAATAAAATGTCCTTGGATCCACCTGTGGGTCCGACCCAGTCTTGGGTCATTGTTTTCAGTACTTCCTGATAAACCAGCGCGTCAGCAGCTTTTCTTCACTGTAAGATGTGAATATGACCAAAGACTGCAAATAAGCATACACAACAACATATTTATGAACCTGGTTGGCGCGCTGTGTGGGCTTTTCCATCTGTTGTCTTTGACGGTCCTTCCTGTTGGATCCAGGCTTTGCTTTCTTGGGAGGCGGAGCCTGTTGCTTTCCCTTGTCACGCAATCTGTTAAGGACATGATATGTTTACCCAATGTTTTACATGACTGTTAAAGACTTAGAAATTGATTACATCTGGTTTTTGCACTTCATTTTCTGATTGCTCCAATATTATCAATATGTTTTTCTTTTACACATATCCTCAAAATGTACGCGTTATGAATTTCTGCCTAAGCGCCGAGTGGCACACGGTGCTTTGTAAGCAGGAGACTAGTAAAGGTAAAAAGAAGTGTACCTGATCTTAGGCCCCCGATGGGAGGGAAAGTTGAGAGTCATCTTCCGTTTCTTTCCGTTCTGCAGATCTACGTGCTCGACCTCGGGGTTGCTCTGGAAGCCTAAATGGCGGCCGTCTTGCTTCTGTGTTTGAACGGGAGCTGATGACGAGAAAATCAAATAATGTGAAGAAGTAAAGGGATGTAGATGTTAAGAGCAAAAGTAAAAAAGGCCACAGCCGAGTTTAACTCAAGCGTAATATGGTTCTCTGTGCTGCATCCGTGCTGTGGCAAACCAGAGCTCATCTGCATTAAAGCCTCAAACTTACTATGTTCTCTCAAGTGGGAAAAGGCAAAAAGAATGGGGGAAAAACTGAAATATTATTTTCATACCTCTCTCGTTTCGTGTCGGCACTGATGAGGACTGGGCTTCATTTACACCTTTCCTCGGTGCTTTTCCATCTCCGGCTGTCTGCGGCTGCGGCTGAGGTCCTCTTTTAAAAGCCACATTTTGTTCCTGCAAAGATATCCACAGAGGGTTACTTTACATTTAGACGAAGAAGAAATAATCTGTCAGTTGAAACACTAAAGTGTAACGATCGCACAAGTTGATACAAACGCACCTTGCTTTTTTGTTGACGCATTTCTTTTATTTTGAGTTTCCTTGAATCCTCCAGGGAGAACTCAACAATAAGTCTCTGCAGGATGAAATAATCACAACATAATCACCACAATGTGAAGTCTAAAAAGGTAAATAAGATACAGTGGCAACAAAGCAAAAGCAAAACATGCCGATAAGGATTTCAACACTGTAAAAATGTACCTTGTGTGAGCCGAAGAGGTCAGGGTTGTTGTTCAGGTAACGAAGTGTGGTGAGAGCATGTTCGTGGGTCTGGAACTGGACAAAGCCGTAACCCAACGACTGTCCCATCGCCTGACCCTTCTCTGGCCTCTTGTCATACATCACCCGGCACTAAAACAGAAACAGGAGGTACAAACAAACAAACACACACACACACACACGCACAGACACAGTGTGAATAAGAATGACAACACCCCCCCCTGCTGGGCACACAGACACAGTGTTCTATGACAGCCAACATTCATAAATACTACTCACACAAAACTATGTTTCTACAAAGCTGCACATGAATGATACCGGCTATAATAACACTGCTACATTTCATGAAGTGTCTACCAGAATGCCATATTGGCTCTCACCTCTGTGATGCGGACTCCCATGCCTCCTTTTACTGCTTGGAGGCAGAGGGCCTTTAGCTTTGTGTTGTCCACTGACTTGGGCAGGTTATGGACACACAGACGATTCTTTGACACAAACACATTTATGGCCCGAAGCTTGGTCCTCTTTATTTCTTCAAACTAAGGGAAATAGACGACACCAAATATATGCGTCAACATAGAAGGAACATGACAGATTATACCTGTGAGATGAACAAGTAGGCATGAAATTCACTCTGCAAGTAAGAAGCGTCTTGAATGGTAAATGAAACATGAACTCACTCTGGTTCTTTTGGTCATGTCTGCTTCAGGTACACCCTCTGCAGCTTTGGTTCCAGCCCGGATCACTGGGTGTGGAGGTCAGAAGAGAATACCATGCATTATAAAAACAGCAAAGAATTGTGACAACGAAACCTATTTCAATACACGCGACAGACATCGCTTCCCTAAGTCTTATATTAATATTGACAGTGAATCAAGTAACCGTATAAGGTGAAAGGGTCATTGGTAGAGCTGAGTGACAAAGCTGACAAGTGGCAAAGAAGAAGAAGAAGAAGAAGCAGAAGAAGAAGAGCATGAAATGAGTTTACTCACATCCCTCTCTGGCCAGATACAGGTTCCTGGTGCCCGTTTCCACTTTCACCTTGTCCACTTTCAGCTTGGAAGCATCGTCTCTGGTCACTGCTGCCACGACCAACAGCTTCCTGCCGTCTAGACGGATGCCACCGTTCTGCATCAAATAGCCCAATGTTACAACGAGGCAGCATTAAAACTCATTGCAAAAAAAACGGATGATGCAGTGTCATAAAAAGGGCAGATTCAGGGAATATTTCTTGTTAATTATTCAGAATGCATTACCTCTGCCTCATCCTGTGATGCTAATAAGCATTTGTCTGCAGCCTCTTTAGTCTTGAACTGAGCAAATGCACAACCTGGTAAGACGACAAACACAAACCAGGTTAACGAACCTGTTCTCTCAAACAAAGAGAAGAGTGGTCATTCAAGCACAGCTGACTGACCTTTTGAATGTCCCGTGTCTGCGTGGATAACAATCTTAATGTAGTGAGTCTCTCCGTACTTCAGCAGAACTTCCTCCAGACTGTCTTCCTCTGTATCAAAGGAGAGGTTCCTAAAGGAGTAAGATGAACAAAGACGGGGATAACGTGGTGAGTTGCGTGGATAATTTCAGGATGAAAAGAATGGAGCACGATAAACGAAAAGGCGGTTTAAGATGAAGAAGTGAAAAGATTTGTAAACCTGACGAAAATTGTTCTGCCCTCTTTCACATCTGAAGGGAGAAGTTTCTTTATGGCTCTCGCTTTAGCTAGAGAGAAAAGTAGCAGACGAGCACCGTCAAAACAACATTCATGTGAAGATTTGTATTTACATGCAAAACATGAAAAACATAAGCAGGGAACTGATACCTGATACCTGATTCATCTTCATCCTCATCCTCATCTTCATCGTCCTCTTCATCGTTTGAATCAAAGCTACTCTTATCGTCGTCACTGCCGTCGTCCTCTTCCTGGGACACAGCATCGTCCTCTTTCTCGTCTTCATCCTCCTCTTCCTCCTCCTCCTCCTCCTCCTCACTGTCTTGTTCCTCGCTAGCATCATCATCATCATCATCATCATCATCATCCTCTGATTCTTCCACCTTCACAGATGGTTTGGAAGGGACTCTGAGGAAAAATTTCAAAACAAAATGACCCGGTAAAGTGAACCCGTCTCTAACGCCTGGTGTCACACTAACACAGGTGTAAAACATTGAGGTTCATACCTTTTCTTTTCAGGCGCTGCTTGTGGCTTTTCTTCGTCCTCGTCTTCAGTGTCGCTCTTTGTGTCCAACTTTTTTGTAGTTGCTTCTGTAATCTTATTTCCTATTATGAAAACAAAACAGTGGTAATCATTACTATATTAATTATAATGTCTACTAATACACATTGTTTTGTCATTGTTAATGTGAAGTGGATAATAAAATGATACGTATTTGTCTTGCAGAAGAAAAATGTGGAATAGTACCTGCAATGGATGGCGGCTGTGTGGCGATGTACTTGTCCTTAGGCACAGCCCAGTCAATTGCTACCTGCCGACCTGTGAATGAAACAATGACATTGAAAATGCAGTCACACGATACAAACTGAATAAAAGTAAATGAACCGCTTTTCTCAAAGTGTCTCACTCACTCACCTTTTATCTCCTTGAGGTTCATAGCAGTAAGCGCCCTCCCTGCCTCAGACACATTTTTGAAAAGGACAAATGCAAATCCACGCATCTTTCCATCTACAGAAACATAAGAATGTAACCAGTCAACGTGTTGTTTGGCTTATTTGTGCATCCAGTAGGGATAAAAAAATCATTTTTTTACCTGGTTTGAGGGCAATTTTGGCCTCAAGAACTGTTCCAAACTTGGATAAAATTTGTTTCAGGTCATCTTCTGAGCACTGTAACACAATGTCATATGTTACAGGTTAACCAGCAGATATGCAACTGAAGTTCAGATAATGAATCAGCGTGCGCTCGTCAGTTGAAGCCCTTCACAAGCATTCAGCGCACTGTACCTTAAAACTCAGGTTTCTTATGATGAGTCGAGCTTTCAGACTGTTTTTCCTGATGCCTTTTTTTTTCTGCTCGGTTTCTTTTGGTGCAGCAGCAGCAGGCTCTTTTGGTGCTGCAGCAGCAGGCTCTTTTGGTGCTGCAGCTGCAGTCTCTTCGGGTGCAGCAGCAGCAGCAGCAGCAGCAGCCGCTTCGAGTGCTTTATGGAAGACACAAACAAGGTTATCACGTAGACATGGCGTGGGAGCTCTTCCCAGTTGATAGTTTTTTTTGGACATGCCTTTATACACACCTGTTTTCCTTTTGTCTTTAACGCTAATTTTCTTCTTCGCTACCGTCACAGAAAGCTTTCGTCCGTCGTATTCCTTTACTTCTTTCAATGCTCGCTGTGCATCTTCCCCCATGGAATATGTGACATAGCCAAATCCCCGACATTTGTCTGTGCCTGGTTTATAAATAAAAAGCGGTTGTTAATGTTTCCATTGTACTGCAACTATTAAGTAATGTGTCTTTTATAAATACAGGCCCAAACAGGTAAGTCAACGTATCTCCAGTTGGAGTAAACGTTCTCGTTAAATTATTAAGTAAAGAATGAAAGACAGTGACAACATTACCTTTCTCGCTGACCACGAAGCATTGCTTTACCGGACCAATTTCAGAGAATATTTGCTCTAGCCCTTCATTTGAAGCCGAAGGTGGCAGAGAGCTAACGAATAAGGTCCGTGCAGGCATGGCTTTCCGCTGCATGGCTAACGTTACCTGTTAGCGCGCTAAGTATAGCTTTTCTGGCTCGGTTATAACTCACACACGGATGTCTGTATGTCAACAATCCCGCATTGGATGTTAATATCTAAGCAGTCGGTATCACAATAATCGGCTGGATGAATACATGCTACAGAACTGTTAAACTTTAACACCAACAGCTAGCGGATTGTATCGCATGTTTACATATGTGGGCAGCCATCTTGGAATCTAACCGGAAATGGTCTCGAGCCTTCACTTCTCGCAGTGTATGCCGCCTACCCGGAGGTTCACACGTGTCCTTCTTCTTCTTCTTTTCACTTTATTGGCGGACTACAAACCAACGTTTAAGGTGCAAGGCGCCGCTTACTGTACCGGAGTGTGTAACATCATGACTTTATGACAATTGTCATTTAAACACAATTATATTTTTATTTTTATTATAACTAAATAAAAATATTTAAAAAAAAGACGTTGTCCCCTAGTATCCATTCTTTTTAAAATGTACTATTATTTACTGTCCAAAAACAACCAAATATCCACTTCCTCCCTTGAACACTGTCTTTTAACCTTGTCCTCTACCCACCCGCCATATTTTCCATAGTTGTGTCACCATTTCTTGTTTTTCCTGTGTAAATTTCCTGCATGATATAAAGATATGTTTAACCCGTTACCACTCTGACGGCCCGCCCCCCGCCCGTCATAACTTTATGAGCCTCATGACATAAATCACAAAAATCTTTTTGATGTTTTCCTCTGATAGAAGCATGCTGTTACGGTTGCTATGTCTAATTCTCAACCTGGTTATTTACTCTTTCCGTTTTGAACATCCCTACTCGGTTATGTTTACAAGTTGCGATCCCATTTTTTTACTCTGATTCATGTATGTACATAGCTCGTAGCTTTAATACCAAAGGGAAATTGCAGATTCTGCAAACTAACCACAAAAAAATGAGGTAGGTGATGTTGGGGATTTCACCTCGGGCTAAAAGCCCACTGTATAATCTGACTCCAAAAGACTACACCTTCAGAAGGACCCCGTGCAGATCGTTTGATTGGAATTACGTTGGATGAACAGAGTACGCTGCAACGATCTGTATAGTTCAAGAATTTAATAAGTCAAGCATCAAAGTAACAATACATAGATCTATGGTTTCACAGAACACAGGATTTGATTAAGTATCCCTAGCAACAGACACAAAGTCAGGTCTCAGTGTTTGTGAGCCCTGTTCTAGCATTTCCCTTCTTTCTTTATACTCTCAAAATCCGGATTCGACCTTGTCCTGAACAGGGATGTCTTATCTTATCTCTGTGTGTGTGTGTGTGTGTGTGTGTGTGTGTGTGTGTGTGTGTGTGTGTGTGTGTGTGTGTGTGTGTGTGTGTGTGTGTGTGTGTGTGTGTGTGTGTGTGTGTGTGTGTGTGTGTGTGTGTGGGAGTCCTCCTGTTCTCCAGGAGTGTCACGAATTCCCCTTCATATTAGTTTGTTTTCATCCTGTCTGCTTGTTTATTTAACTCTCCTGTCATTTCAGATTCTACCATTCACACCTGATCACCTCTCATTCCCCTCACCTGGTCTTAAACGCCCATCTCACCTGCAACCCATTCCCTCGTTAGTCCCTCACTATTTAGGTCGCCTCACTTGCACTTGTTCCCTGCCAGATTGTCTTGTGTGTTATTGCCAAGTTCTCCAGCGTATCTTCATATTGTTCCTGATCTGCCTGCTCCGACCCTGTTTGCCTGTTTTCGACCTTGGCTTTTTGCCTGCCCCTTATTGGATTTGTTTGCCTGTTTGGCTGACCTCCCGGTTTTGACCCTGCCTGAACACTAGTAAATAACTAAACGTGTATTTTTGTCTCAGAGTTGTGCTTTTGGGTTCAAGTATCTGTAATCCTTACAAGGAGAGAGGAGACGTCGTCCTGGCCTCCACCTATTTTTGTTACACTATATCCAACGGATTCACCCGTTTTCACAACACTACTAGTTATAAGTTTAAGCTAAACCACCTGTGAGTCGGAGCTTCTTTGTACGGGGAGCGCGTGAGTGCCTCGTCCGGGGATTCAAACCTTTTGCTCTATGACACACGCAACACTATTGCAATAAGCACACTTTAATACTCACTCCTTTAATGCATATATTGTTAGCATATTTCTACAGTGAGAAGCAAGTACAAAAGAAAATGGCATATTATATACATTAACTAAAATGAAATGAAAAATAGAAAAAGTTGACAAAGAATTTTTACTGCACAAATAAGAAATGTTAAAATGTTCAGGTTACAAGACGCATTCTTACAATATTATAGGCACACGATCAATAACAGACAGCTCAGACACTTTATTAATTTGTAAAAGGTGAGAATAATTCTACTGCTTTGGTAGTTTGGGAAAGCACCGTCACTTATACAGGTTTACCACTGAGGCTTACTATGCCGTCTCTGTCAAAAGGCCATGTGGTGTTTTGTTCAGTACTGTCAACACTCACCAACATGGTTTCTGATGTGGAAAAATACATTAATCTAAGCAGCGGTACAACATTTGTGTATTTATGAGGTTGTGCAGTGACAAAATTATTATTTGGCTTCGGGAAAGTAGAGTGAATGCACGAAGGCTTCTGGAAACAACTATTGAAGAGAAGGTTCCATAAATCTCGTTACTGACCTATGTATGTGATCACTGTCACAGTAAACAACTCCACACCTTTAAAGTGCAACTTCCTCAAAGCAGCAATTTAGTATGGTTACTTCGGGAGATGAGAGCACACTAAATCAGTAAAGTTTAAGGTAAATATGTTGCAACAATTCATAAACACAAACAACGCACAGTGTCCTTGAAATAAAGGGCAAACAAGGATGTGTCAGAGTTTCCTTGCAAAGACACACCCACAGAAACAGCAAATGCACAATCCTTCATTGTATGCTATACTGTACAATTCACACCATGGAGCTGATGTAGTTGATATTGAGATCCAGCACCTTAAACCTTGGCAATTGTCTATGCTAAAAATACAGTGCCTTAAAACTGGATTTTTTTCCAGTTGGAGCGTCTGTATTCTCACTTCAAGATAACAAGCAGGGTGATTTAGATATACAGTGGAGCAAGGTGAATTTGACAGCACAAGTGGTTTATTCAAAGTCAATGGATGACCGTTCTGACTGAAGCTTTCTGACACAAGACTCTGGCTGCGGTCGAGAAGTCTAAACATTACCTCCTACGGTCTATTCCTAACCACTTTTCCTTGACGTCAAGGAAAGATGTGAAGGAGAATTCATGAGTTAGGCAAAGACCACCGTGGTGCTTCGAGAATAGGACTCCACTTTCACTAAGCTACGTAATTATGATGCGCCGGCAGATGTCACTGACGTAGGTCTGCCATGGCGAAACTACAACGAAGAAGGACTACAAAAAAAAAAGCACATTGAAGACATGACCCCATGAAATCTATTGTTCTTGTGCATGCAGGCTATTTAAAGAGCTTCTTTTGTGAGAGGCTGCTTCACTCGTGGTGTGTGAAGGAGAGAAACCGGAGCTCCTTCATTCCTGCTGCTGCTGTCAGTCATACAACTCAAAAATATATATAATTATATATATAATAATACACTCAAAATATTTTTAAACCGATGTGTGTTCGGCTTAGTTAGTTGAAATAAAATCTCATGACTTTACCGGGAAGAAAATGTGAAACATAAAATTTAATTGAATATCCATTCTGATAATCGCAACACATCGTACGCTACTAAATATTTTAGATTAAACAAAGAAAACAAGCAAAGTCAAACAAATATGGTTTGTGCTGTACTGAAATCATCTCACATCTTGGCCTTCAGCGGGGTGAAGCGGAGTGAGTGGAGGAACATTTCTAGGGTGGTCCGATACTCTTGCTGGTGCCTCTTTAGGTGACCTGCATGTGTCGAGTCCTCCCACTTCTTTGCCGTGACGTCTATCCCACGCTTCCGCCAGTGATCAATCAACTCCTCCGCGGCTTGGGCTTCGCTCAATGCATCGTTCTCGCAAAAGAAGAACAGTGCAGGAGCAGTGATGGGAGTGCTCCAAAAAGCATCAATGCTTGCGTTATAGTAGTCCACCGTCTGGCGTCTGAACAGGTCAAAGTATAACAGGCTTACTGTTTTTACCACCGTCTCCAATCGTGGAAATACAGTCTTACCTAGACCTGGGCAGAGAGGAGAAACACACTGTTCATTTCCACTAAAAAAGCCTTCACTCCTACTCAATGTATAAATAAAATGAATGGATACTAATGAAATGAAATTGAATGTCTTAAATCAAGTCATTACTGAACTGACCTGCGGCCATTGTCTCCACCGAGCCCAACACAAGGCTATCATAGACTTGGCCTTTGATCCTCTGTGTGAGCGCCTGGTATTTCTGTGTGTCCTGGGACATGTGTACCACCAGCTGAGCAAATGTGTAGCCACCAATAGAGAAGGCATGGACAACCAGTGGGCGGGACACAAAGCGTTCACTATGGAGCAACTCCAGCAACCGCTTTCCATGATCGAGACCCCAGCGAGGCCACAGGAACTCTTGCACCTTGAGTTAAAAGAAACAGTCGGGTTTAGGCAGTCTCAGTTCAGGGCCCATGCTTTTATGGACTACTTAAAAAGGTCAGCAATCACAGAGGTTAGACATCCTCGTCTCTGACCTTACGTTGATGACTGATCATAAAAGTGGTAATGTAAAAAAGATAGTTGCTGTGTAACCACCTGATATCCAACTTTGAAGAAAAACTCAGGGTTTGTTGAAGAAAACCTGCAAGCGAGCAAGAGAGGTTCACATGCATGCAACTATGAATAGAGCCTAAAGTTCAAGAGGTTTACCACATCTTGATCTAGCTTAACTCACAAGCAAGAGCCAGGTTAAATACTGGCTCTTTATCATGTTTACACCAACAGCTAATAGCTTACCTATAAAGTTAGATTGATTTGAGCTGGAACAAGGAGTTCTATTTGGTTGTGATAAAAGCACCGAATAAGTTTTAGAATCAGCTTTATTGCATAATTTAGTAAATCTCTTGGTCACTGATTTACAATATGCTTTGTCCTTACCTCACTCGCCACTAAAAGCACATCATAGCCGGTGCGGAAGTAGATTTCACAGTATTTAGCCACAGCTTGAGGATGTGAACCCAACCAGGGCAGCATGAGCATGAAGGGTTTATGGTCTTCAGGGTCTTTGGTCTCACATCCTGAGACTGCAGGTGCCAATTCATTCACGTAGAAAGTTACATTCTTACTGAGGCGATGGGCAGTGATGCCTCTGCTCAGGACTGTCCTGCCCAACACAGTGGCTGCTGCCAGGCTCCCCATGACACGAAATGTGACGCGCTCTGAGAAAAAAAAGAGAGGAAACAAAGAGGAAAATGTTTTTTGCATTTACTGAGTTCAGGAAGTCAGTGAAGGTCTCATGACACGTGGAGCTGTTAAACCTGTCAATCATCCTAGCTACCTGTGGGGACGGGTGGCACAAGTGAGGGTACCTGGGGTTGGGAGTGTGTGGTGGGATGTTTTGAAGTTACTATGAACTGGAGCACACTTTGTTGAGCATGTATTGTGGCCGTGTAGCAATCGTTTGTTGTTTTTGGACACGGGCCACAGTTATGTCCACTAATAAAGTACAACAAGCAAGATAACGTATAGTAGCTTTCCTTATCGAGGGTTGCTACAATAATAACACGACCTGTTATAAACTGATCATGAGACATATTAACATATTAACAACAGAAGCTCTGAAGTCGTTAATTAACGTCAGAGTTAGCAAAACAACTGAGATTAACGTTAGCTTCTTAACTTCTTAATTAAGCTTAAATTGTGTCTTCTCAAATTAAAGTTACTTTACAGATTCTGCCGTACGTTTAGTTACAATAAGTTAACCTTTCACGAAAATAATGAAGAAGAAGAATAACGGAGAAGACAATGCCAGATGACTACTACAAGGATGTCTCCAGCTGAGGTGACAACATCAGGACAATGCAGCAGGCCAAGCCAGGTCATAAAGTGGTGGATGACTTTCGGCCATGAGGCTGCTTTTAGGGACGTGCAAGAAACCACCGATTAGAGGAACCAAGATGACCAATAAGCCAAACACTGATTGGCTCAGACATTAGCCAAGAATGCTTAATCACTAAGTAAAACACAGATTGGCTCACCTGCAGTTTATATGACCATCTGACCCCCCTGTGTCTTTTCTGCAGTATTTAAGCTTTGCTTGAGAATGCAGCAGCAGACCTCACATGATTGCTTAGGGTGAGAGTGTGTGGTCTCTGTTCTCGAGAGCATTACTATTGATAGTTAATTCAGTTTTGCATTTGCTATTAAAATACAAGTTTTACTTTTGAAACCGGATTCAGTAAGTTATTGGGTGCACATGCGCAGTAAGTAGTAAACAAAGAACCAGTCCAGCACTGTGGTCTCGGAGCTTCAACAGAATACTCAAGCCTTAACATAAGACCTAAAAACTCCTTAGCCAAGTTAGCTTGTTAACTTAAGTTTACTAACCTGGGTTTATTTGTGTGCCAGTGATGCTGATGCTCCAACGTTAGTTCAATGTTTAGTGCTCTTCCACCGCATATCATTACCCGCAGTTTGAGGACAGCTCGCTCTGCACTATGCCCAGTCCCCGTGATCAGTGTTTACCATTTAAATGATCCCACCCCTCTCCGACTTCCTCATCTGATGCGTGTTGTCCTCAGTTGGCTGTGGGTCGTAGTTGAAGCAGACTGCTGCCCTCCTTCGGGCATAACGTGCTCGGCAAACAAACTCAAAGAGGACGATCCAGTTTAACCAGTATACACCGATCCCTACTCTCTGACGTGAGCTCTATACAGCATTTATAAGGCACTCGTTGTTCTTTAGGCTTACGTATCCATCCAAAATAGTACTCACCGACGACTAAAATAAAAGGAGAGTTAAAGAGCGACCACAATAACAAGTTGTCCTGTCTAACAGAAAACCACCGAGAACCTACGGTGAAAACAGGATAAATATAAAGCTATATTATAGGGGCCACTCTTGATATTTGTTTGTCTTGGTCACTCAAGACTTCAGTATTCCTAATCCTAAAATGTCCATAAAATAGTCCTAAAAAGCCCAACATCTAATGTTTAAGTAGAGTATATTACTTATAGTTAACATTTTTTATTTAATGAAAAATGTGTCATATCACAGTATGAATGGTATTGTGTAGTATAGAGTGTTCAGTGAGTTTCAGTGTCATAGTTGTTTGTTTAAAGTCGTATTGTATTAATCCGCTATAAACCAGCTCCAGCGGTCACGGTTCCACAGGAGAAGAGCCCAAATGCAGATGTCACACGGGGAGCAGAAGGATGATACACGGTGATTGTATTAAAGCAAATATCCAAAACAAAACTTACACAGCAGGGGAGTCCAAAAAAATGAGGAATGAGAAAGTGAAAATCCAACAGGCAAACCAGAACGGGCAAAACGACACAAAACAGGACCAGGTAACCGGACATGTGCACAAGCGATACCAACAGGAAGCATCGCAGGCGAACCACCAGAGACACGGGAACACAGGGTTTAAATACACTGAGACGTGTAGGTGAGTACTCAGGAGGACTCAATCAGAGGCGGGGCAGACCATTACAAAGGGAGGAAGTGAAATGAACACTGAACACAAACTTAACCAAAGCCAACACTTGTAGCACTGAGGCCAAAAGGAAATGTTTGATTAATTTCTTTCAGTGTTGCATCAGCTTTCATTTCCCAATATTCATATGATTTTCCTTCTTCCAAATTATATCCAAAATCATTAATGTGTATTTGGGACTGTGGTTGTGATTTTGTCTGTGTGTCTTTAACCCTGAAAAAGAATAAATGTGTATATACAATCTGTACATTTGGAATAACATTTACAAATGCACAAAAATTAGAAATGTTGAAGAGGAAGTGTAACACACTGTGATTAAATAATCAAATCAGCCAGACCTAAAACATCAGTCCAGCAAAAGATAAAAGGGACAAAGTGTAAAGGTCAAATCAAACAGAGGGCTTTCTCTGCTCACATGGACATACACAACATATAACTTTATCTTATCCATGACTTGTTTTTATCCTCTTCTTCTTTGCTTGTGCAGCTTTGTTCCCGTGTCTTGTCCTGACTGTCCACATTCCCAGCTGGACCCTAATCTCTGCTGACTTTGTCTTGTTGTAGGATGACTTGTCTAAACAGAAACCAGTTGCCCAATGAATTAGGATAGCAAGTGTGAGGCGGCAATAATTTGGCCATGTCCCTCACTGAGCTCATATGTTTGGCCTGTCATTGTTCCTTTCCAGTCCCTTTACTTACGGCTGGGTTGGTGCTTTCCTGTGTCCTCATCAGACAGCGGGTTGATCACAACCCTTGGGAAGTTCCTATCTTCATCACTGACTTTCTATCTAAATGATATACCAAAGCCCTCACTGCCTTTCAATTCTTTTGAATCTGAGTCCCACCGTTGTGAGTAGAGGCGTTTTCATCCTGCAAGTTGAACTTTTTGCAGAGGCAAAATGAAACTTTGGATCATAATGATGATGAGATTAATAAAGTATCTATCTATCTATCTATCTATCTATCTATCTATCTATCTATCTATCTATCTATCTATCTATCTATCTATCTATCTATCTATCTATCTATCTATCTATCTATCTATCTATCTATCTATCTATCTAACTGCTCTCTTTATTATTGGCTGTGGTATTAACTGTCACAGCCAACTCCATTCTGGCATTAAGAATCAGCCTTTAAGTCTTTGTGTTTTGTGGTAAATATATGTTTGGCAGATCTGTTTGAGGTGTCGTTTGATCCGTATTTATACATTTTTTTTGGATTGCAGTAGAATCAATGTGCTTTTAGCAGAATGCCCACGCAACAATAATCCTGATTTGAAAAACCATGTGTACTGCTAGTTCAGCAATGGTCAGTGGAGGACTTCTCAGTTCCCTACCTCAGCCTCAAAGAGACGGCACAGATGTGTGACTATGCTTTAAACTCCCTGACTTTAAATGCGTAGGTATGTGGGCCACTGTCTATTTTAGGACCACCCTTGGGAATTAAATTAGGCCATGAGGCTACTGGATTTCCCCCACTGGGTTAAAACTACACACATGAACAAGAAAATAAAGAAAGTAAGTAACATGGCATCATCAGAGAGAGATCATTCGAGTCAAAGGCTCTTCCCACAATAATGGCATGGCAACAAGGTCACGAGTGGTAATTACAGAATTTAGGTTAGCAATTCTCTGTTTAAAAGTGCATCCTCTTGGTTCAGAGGTACTGTGTGTACAGTACATATGCACACAAGTAACCACTATCATGCATTATGCATGTCTGCCATTCAAAGAGAATTCCCTGCTTCATTTAACTAATGTTCGTGACACAAACTGAGTGATGGCCACTTTAAGAGGAAGGGCACAGCATCAGTTGTAAATTAAAGTCAATAGCGGGTATTGATCTGTAGCACTGCCTGCCTGATGGTTGAAGAGCATGTTTTGGCCCCTATGACATATTTATGACTTTTTCCTTTTTTCTGTCCTTCACCGTCCTTCTCTTCTCTTCTCTTCTCTTCTCTTCTCTTCTCTTCTCTTCTCTTCTCTTCTCTTCTCTTCTCTTCTCTTCTCTTCTCTTCTCATCTCATCTCACACCAGAGGGATGCGATGAACAGAAACAGCAGTCAGAGATGATGCTGTGTGTGGTGTGGATGATGCCTCATATTTAGGAGAACGGGATCGTGCAAACAGTCAATCTGACTGTCAGATCAGTGCAGCAGCAGAGACTGGGACAGCGGGGGTTGTCTCCAGGAGGTGGGGTCTGTCCCATGTGTCGACTGATGGAGAGAAGAGGAGCACAGCACAGTGAGTATGAAAGGACACAGAGCGCTACGCAGAGAGAGAGAGACTGCAGGCATGCAGCGACGCTAAGGAGCATACATGTTTAAAGAGGCTGCAGCAGAGTGATGATGAGGTAAGAAAGCTAAACTGGAAACATCTAGAAGAAAGCAGTTGTGTACTGAATGTCTTTTAATGTGCTGTTATAATGACTGAACATTTGCACCCTGACGTGTGTACTGTGTGTATGTTTTGGGACTTTATAGGTGAAAGGGTATGAGGTTTTGAACGCTTTCATATTTGCATTTTTTTTTTACCTTTTTCCCCCCTCCCTTCCTAGGTGTGTTAAGCATGAGATCCCCCAGAGACCTGAGCTAAAAGATCTGTCAAGCTTGTGACCGGACAATACCCGTCAACACCTTCAGCATGTGACTTTGCGGTGGAGTTTGTAGACCCTCGCCATGCACTCTCTGTGGAATCTTTATCTTCTTCTCCCCCTCTCCTTGCCTCTATCACTTCATGTCATAGCCTTCGCTGGAGAAAATGTCAAGGATGCACAACAGCAAGATACCGACACAGCAGTACGGCGTCTCACACAGCCACCACAGAGACCACATGGATCTGGTTTAGAGCCAGGGAATCCCATGTTTGGGACTGAGAATGTTGACTTCCCAGGTCTGCCTGTGAGTTGGCCCCTATCGTCATCTGAGGATTACGATAGACAAGGTGTGATTGGTGAATACATTGATTTACAGGAGAGCACTGAGACATCTCGTTTTTTTCCTAATGAGAAGGGGCTTATCATATCCAGACCTTCAGATACAGAAGATGAGACCTCCAAGGAGAGCACACAACCAGCAAGGTCTTCATCAGAAGGAGCACCACCTCGAGCCACCCAGGAACAAACATTAAAGTATCAGCCAGCTGAGACAAATACTCGAACCATATTGCATTCTACACAGACAGGAGACAATCAGCCAACTTTCCCAGCCTCTCAGAAGGAGACGACTGATGGACAGTTTCCTTATCTTCGGGCTGGCTCACTTCCATCAGTTCCGGACTCCACTTCACCGATGTCTGCTGGACCTGGGCCCAGCCCTGAGCGGCCCACTCCACCAGTAGCCATTTGGGGACGGACCACAGGCCCTTCTGTTGTCATGCAGGAAGGGACACAGGAGGGGACAGTCCCAGTGAAAGAGGCTGGAGATGAATTAATTTATATTACGGGTGATATTTTACACAGAGGAGCTGTAAGCATGGAGGCAGATAAAGGTAAGGCTTGAATGAAATTTTATTAATTTGGAGCATCCATCATTAAGTAAACTTGACACCAATCACAGTTAACACCTGTCGCTTATGGCCTATAGTTAATAGTAGGATTTATAGTGTTGCCCTAAAATAAAATCTACAAAACTCCAAGTCTATGTGTGACTGCAGTGTCTCTGATAGGTATTCTGCTGGCAGACACATTACACTCACAGAAGGCTTTGCATCCCTTTACTCTTGCATACCATACCCTCTCTTCCCTCTCCTTCTCAATCATTGTATCACAGATTCTCAGTCCTCCACTGTCTCGTTGATGTCGAAACATTTCATTTAGTCAGTGTACATTACCCACACCCAAAGGTTACTGGATAATGTGGTGCACACCTGCACATGCAGTATTTACTGTACACACACACACATGATGGCACTCACTTGTCAAAGTAAATGATGTGTTCTGTCCACAAACATAGAGGGAGGAGGGCTTTGCCATTACTATGTGAGAACTTACCCTTCCTCAAGCTGCCTCTGCATTTGCAGTTTTGAAATTGCTAAAACACAATTTCTGAAACTCTACACACAAAAACCATGAACATATACACAAAATACTAAATATTTACCAGTTACTTGCAGTTATAACCAGTAGGTTCCCTGAATCTGGTCGCATACAGCTTACTCTGAATGTTATTTCACCAAGAGAATGAGATGCTTACATTATTTATTGGTTACACAATCATAGTCAGATATGACATTTGAATATCTCTGCATGTTCTTAGAGAAAGGATGCAACATTAATGACAGCCCAACACCTCTTGACCATGCTTAATAATAGCCACACAGAATGAGAGCATCAATGAGGTCAATACTGGCTAATCAACTCACATCTTTCTCTCTACTCTACTTCCTCATTCTCCCACTCTCTCTGTGACCCAGTTAGAGATTCCCAAGCCTGCTCTGTTTTATTATGGATAAACCTCACACATGGCAGATACTCCCCTTCTCTCTTTGTGGACAAAAATACTGTAATTCACTTTGGCCTGTATTCATTAAAACATATTATGATGGATTACTCTGTAAATTAATGTCACCATTATTAAAATCATCATCAGCATGCGAACATGCTCATAATTACTAAGCTAATGTTGATGCTCCACAGGATAAGTTTAGCATGTTCATCATCTTGTTTTAGTGCGTTAGCATACTCTCTCCACTTTCACACTTAAAACGTTCAGTTGTGTCTGCATTTAAACTGTCTACCCTTTGGGCTCTGTTGACACAACAAATGAGTTGGTAATGTTTCAATTCATCGTACTTGCTTTTTCAGATGACTCCAAGGATGATGACCCGCATCTCGCAAAGACCAGTGGCACACTGTTGCTTGATGGTAACACAGACACAACTGCCACACCCTGCAAAACATCAAACCAGTCCTGGACTCCCAACTACCCAGATGACTTTACCCCCAACGAGTCCTTGCGCCCCGATCTGGCTCTCAGCTCTGCCCTTTTCGTCCCTCTGTATTCGGACTGGAACTCTGCCCTCGCCACATGGGGATTTGCATGGGAAGCACACGTCTATGGCCTGGGGTCTGTCTTTACTGTATTTGGCCTAATCTCTGTGGTCTGCCTGTTAGGCCTGCCCCTGCGGTGTCCCCCGGGTAGCCCCTACTTCACCCTGCTGCACTTGTTCCTTCTAGCGTTTGCAGGGATCCAAGCTTTCTGTTTGCTCTACGATGCTTACAATCATCAAGATCGTCTTCCCCCTCTGGGCTCTCTGCTGCTCTCTGAACTGCCCTTTCCCTGCTTGATTTCAGCCTTCTCCCTTTCCTTCATCCTTCTTTCCTTACGCTCACGCATGCATCTTTCATTCCCACTTGCTAATTCCACCATCTTCTCAGCCTTGCCCAAACCCTGCCTGTTACTGTGTATGTCCATGCTGTATTCTGGGGTCTCTCTAGGGTGTGTTGGCATGCTCCAGCTCTTCCACAGCCTCCCCTCAGTGATCCTGCTATTCCCTCAGGGTGTGTTTGTATGTCTCACCATCTTTCTCTCATGCTCCTACCTCATCTTCTACTGCTTGATGCAATTCAACACTAAAGACATCTACCGGCTGAATGACAATGGAGAGAGTGGAGGATCTCCTGCAGTGATGCCACCTGCACGTTGCCCCTTTGCCAAAGTGGAGGACTGGGGTAGGGCAGCAGGAGCTGGAGTAGGGGCTTCGTTGTGTTTGTTAGGGTGTGGAGGCCTCCAGTTTTATGGGATCCTGCATGCCCTTGGTTTGGGTGGGGTTGATGGCTATGGGTTCCAGCCCTGGCCCTGGTGGGGCTACCAGGTAGGCTGCAGGCTCTGTGAGATTGGGGTGTGTCTAGGTTTGTCACTCATTGGTTCACACCCTCTATTCTGTCAAAACAACTCCTCTATCAAGACCATAACTAATCCCCGGCCAGGATCTTGGTCCCGTCTCTCCTGTAGCTCCCCTTTACGAGGGCTCACCCTGCCCTCTCAGGGAGGTGCAGATTCTCCTGTCCTCTCCTCTCACTATTCTTGGTCCCAGGGTAAGCAAGAAAAGCTGGTGGTCTGTGATGTCATAACGAAGGGACAGACAGAAACTCTTCCTCTTTTCTCAATGGTGGATCCTCCTGGGAATGGGCTTGTCCCCAAGTCCAGCCAAACCCAGAGCACCGTATTACCTCTCCCTACACCCCCAAACCCACCGCACAAGCCTAAAAATGCAGTTGAGTCTCAGATATTGTCACTGGATAGCCTAGGAATGGATACTGACTCAACTGGGGATCTGCGGCCTCCGTCTCCCATAGACCTTTCCCGCAGCATTGACCAGGCTCTGTTCAGTGAATCCCTATTCTCTCACAGTATCTTTGGTTTGCCAAGACTCTTAAATGCTTCTTCCAGCCTCTCTTTGAGCTCTCCTAGCCAGGGTGCATCACAGCAAGGGCCTAGCTCTATGGAAAATGCCCTGTACCGAACCTCTTCTTGTGGTGACATGGAGCAAGACAACGCTCTGTCCAGTTCAAGACCTTCCCAGCCACATAGCTCTTTGACATCTCACAGCAAGCCACCAGTGCCACCAGAGCAATGGGATTGGAAAGAGAGCGTCTCTGGTTCAACACAGGGCCTGTGCAGCAATCCCAAGGATTCAGGAAAGCTGCGCTCACATTCCTGGGCCAACAGAGGTCAAAACTTTGCTCAGAGCAGCCTCCCCCGAGCAATCCCCCACCTGTCATACCACCGGCGTTACAGAACCCTGAGCTTAGCCTCCCAGGACAGTCGCGGATCTGGCCGGCTGGCAGGTACTAAACACCTGAGTGAGAGCAAACAGCTGGAATGGGATCTGGCTGTGCAGGCGGAGTTTGTCAACGTGTGCAGACAAATTGACACTCTGAGTGTTTGCAGTGACACCATTGAATTGTAGAAAGTTATAAAAGTTCAGTTAGGATTGAAATGCACATGGCATTGTACAGAAATAGCACTCATTATGTTAGATAACATCAAAATAATTACCTTAACTAATAAAAGGAATTAACATTATTGATACAATATGTAGACCTAACTTATTTTCTATAAATACTGTACTGTTGATATTATGTATGTTGAAAACTTGATTTTAAAGGCTGTCTTCATTGGAGTTCATCTCAGTTTTAATATTTGTACAACTGACATCTTGAGCTTTATGATATTTGAAGGTGCAGAGAGAAATTTAAAGGGATTTACAGCTAATGGAGGGCCTTATTTAATAGTGAGTGGACAAACAGAGTTTATTTCTACACAGTTGATGTACTGTTGTGTTTTCAACAGTGGAAAAAGTTTGACGTGCTCAGAAGGACTCTTCCCCGTTGGGATTGTAAGGACACAGTTTAATCTACAGTGTTAAACAATAACAATCCAAATCCAAATTGAATTTACCAAAGGGAGCTCTTTGTGACGGTGAAGCATCATTTTCTGCCGACACGTGATCAGCTCCTTGCTGGCCATTAAGTTGTGTACAAAGTTGGCAAACATACTTCATCATGGGAACAACAGACATTTGGGCATAAATGATTTCAGTGTGGTGTAATAAACTTGGAAATTCAAGGAAATTTCATAAATACACAGGATTAGTTTATCCTTCTTTTTTTGTTCTGCCTCTTAAATCAACCATTTGAGTGGTATCTTTGAAATGTTAGTAGTACTACAGTCAAAGGTGCAATATTCTTACACTTGTGAAAGAGTTAAAGTGAAAATTTAAGTGGTTACATTTTAAATATATTTCGCCCTCTAGTGGACATAAGAAAAACAAAAAAACGTCTTCATACATTTCTGGAGACTTCTCTTTATTCGTGCAACACTATTAACATAGACATCATTTTGAAACCGGTGGGTGATGAAAGAAAATATTTATATTTTCTGTAACCTTTAAATAAGAAACTATTAAGAACTGTCGAATAACTTCATCAACCAGTACACTAGCTCATTTATTGCAAAATTAACATCAACTGTTTATCATAGAACAACACATGTTATACCAAAGATGTTGAATACCACCCATAAAAATAAGAAATCACATTTAAAACTGGTAAATCAACTTGAAATAACTTTTTGTCTACAACTCCATAAATAAATGAATCTATCGGGCAACTGTTTTGTTACAACCCTTCTGCACTGACTTTATCGCTCTATTTCATTGACTCACAAATTTATATTTTTAATCTGAAAAAAGACAATAACTACCTTTATTATGTATTATGTACAGTCAATAGCCATGTAATTAATACTGTGTTTTTGCTAAATGAAATTATCGAAGATCACAACATGTCAAGCCAATGTGACTCAGACTTATTTGCAGTATGAATATAAAATGAGCAGTGTTTGGAATTATAATCAGATAATCAAAAATGTAAAGTGTGTCTTCTGTCTTGTCACTCAAACATTTTGTTAGCGAGTATTTTCTGCATCAAATAAGGTGAGCAGACGAAAATCCAGACAGAGATTACACATGATCGCTCCTTTAAAACCCTCTTTGATACAAATGTGTGAATTAAGCCTGATGCTAAGTTTTGGTCCCTTCTGCAACAGCAGCAGCACATTCAAAGAGCTCACAATCTGGAGGTGAGAATACATACAGGGTGATCAGAGCAGAGAATCCATTATGTAAAAGCAAAATATTCGTCTGTTAGAGAAATTAAATATAGTTTGCTGAACAGGTGTTGTTAGAAGATAATGAGAATGCAATTGTACTATATGTAGATGTTTCCTCCTGGTTAAGTAAGCTTCATACACAAGTTACCGGGGCAGAGCTTGTAATGTGGCTGTGTAACTTTACTGTTTACTTTACTCTTTTTCTGAAATGAAATGGTAAACAATTATTGCCAGAATTATGTGTCTTTTATTCTGTAAATAAAGTACCTGACTGCTTAATGTCGTCTAAAAGTGTATGCATGCTGCGCTACACATACATTGTGTAGTGAAACTAATACTGCACCTCTGCAAGCTTTGTTGTATTGCCTACTCACCTGTATCAAGGTACAATTCAGAGGCCAACCGGGAGATGGGCCTCCCGTTAGATCAGCAATGATAAGCTTGTCCTAAAGAAGCTACATCAGTTTGCTTGATGAAAGGGATCAGGTAATTACATTACCTCCACTGCACCTTGGCCACAGTGGAAGAAAGACAGATAAAGAGTTCAAATGCGGACATGACTGCATGTGGAGTTTGAACTTTTAATTCAGGTTCAAGTGTGTTTGTCCACCTTTGAAGGGGTCAGAGACGGGAGAGACAAGAAAAATAGGGGAGAACACAGAAAAGCAGTCTCAGGTTTTAGAGTGTGTATGTTGTACAGCAACAGCTTTCTGTTTGTAGTTTGATTACATGTGCCCGGTGCATCTGCTTATAGCTGCTGGGGTCGGGACATTTGGTCCCGTTCGAGTGTTTCCTCTTCCTCCTGCCTCAGTAAAGTCGTTTCTCGTAACTAAGCATGAAACAGAAAAAGAAGAGTGTAAGAGTCTCCTGTGTTGAGATAACATTGCTATGCTATAAAAGCAATATTGGACAGAGATGAATGAATGACAAAAGAAGATGGAGGTGTGATAACCACATTGATGTACTTACATGGCACAAAAGAATATCTAATGGGACAGCATGGGTAAGAAAAGAGGAAGAGAGAAGACACAGACAAATTCCATTTAAAAGGTTTCTGACAAAGGTTTCTGAATACAAGTGAAGCCGACACGCATCATTAGTACCTTTACTATATCGTAAAGTAAATATTCAGAGAGGAAACACATGATGACAGACTTCACCAAACTACCACTGCCACTGAAATATTCAAACAGTAGAAAGAGGAATACAGTAAAGAGACACATAGAATAAGAAGGATTGCAGAGGGGGAAAGGTCAGAAACCGGGGATCAGGGGTCAGAGGTCAGACTTACGAGTGGAGGCCGTGGACTCCTCCCTCGATCTGAGCAGACATGGTTCTCTTCTCAAACTTCAGCTCTCCAGAGTACATCATCGACCTGGTGCAAAGACATACAGCTCATATCTAAAGGCCCTTACACAATACAAACTTGCACACACACACACACACACACACACACACACACACACACACACACACCATTTCACACTTACCGTAAAATGGATAAACTCTTGGCTCCTATGTCCTGACAGCCATGTTGGATACCAGCAATGAGGTAGGGAACAAACTTATGAATGGAGCCTTTATCTTGCACTGATCCTGAGACGCCTTGAGCCACCTTCAGCTTATCTCCCTCACTGGATACACAAACACAATTTACACAGAGTAAGAGATAAAGAGGTCATTGTGACATGAGTATGTATTTTCCTAAGGACCTCTGTAACCCCACTCCCTCACCTGAAGTAACGTTTCTGACTGTTATTTTTCTCCATGGCATCCAAGGAGCCCATTCCTCTGTACTTTTTCAGACGGACGCCATCTGAAAAGAAATACTCTCCTGGAGCTTCAGTGGTTGCCGCGAGCAATGACCCCATCATCACT
This sequence comes from Leptoclinus maculatus, assembly GCA_032191485.1. Taxonomy (NCBI): domain Eukaryota; kingdom Metazoa; phylum Chordata; class Actinopteri; order Perciformes; family Stichaeidae; genus Leptoclinus; species Leptoclinus maculatus. The sequence continues at coordinate 8,050,304 of JAVDOI010000007.1, forward strand.
GAGGGCAGAAATATAGGATGCGGTTATGCATGTTGCCAAGGACAACAGGCAAAGACAAAAAGAGTACACTGCTGTCTTTTGGTGACAGCACCTTCAGACCTTCTGACTCAAAATATTACACCGAATGTCCACTGGGTGATCCAAATGTAATTCACAAAGATGTAAGACTTGAGGAAACAGTAGTACACAGGACGAATCAACATTTCTCTACCTGTTGATGCTCCCAGGGCCAGAGCCTTCACCACATGTCCAACAGTCTGAATGCCCCCATCAGCAATAACTGGCACTCCAAAACGTCGGGCATACTCTGCAACCTTGTACACCGATGTACCCTGGGGCCGTCCACATGCCATCACTGAGGAACGAGAGCATAATATTGTGTGTTACAAACCTGTTTTAGGTTTATCACACATAATCTAAGTTTTCAGTTTTTTATCTTAAACCAACTGTCATTTACAGTACTGCACTTTTCAACATACCTTCCTGTGTGATACAGATAGAGCCACACCCCATGCCCACCCTCAGGGCATCCACACCAGCATCTATGAGGTTTTTGGCCTGAGCGGCTGTCACCACTAGAGGGGGACAGACAAACAGATAAGAGCTCAGTGTGGGAGACAGAGGTATGAAAGGTTATACAAATAAGAAGGTTATAGGGTGTTCACACAGCACAAATGCAGAAGAAGACGAGCAGAGCTTACCATTTCCTCCAACTACCTGTAGTTCAGGATATTTCTGTTTGATGTAGTTTATCATATTGATTTGATACACTGAGTTTCCTTGGGAGGAATCCTGTTAAAATAAAACAGTTTCAATGAGTAATGAAGCACCTACTGTATCTCTGATTTAAAAACAATGGATAGGTCAATTTAGAGCAGTTCACGTTCAACAAAATCGTCAAGAAACCCCAAAGCTACTACATTCATCCCATCTGTATCAACAGGCTGATAACTTTTCTGACTCAAATCACAAATTAACCAAAAGCTGAATGCGACCCCATTTAAAACCTACCAGGACTACCACGTCCACCCCAGCCTGCATGAGTAGGTCCAGTCTGTACTTGTCGTCCTCCCTTGTACCGATTGCAGCTCCACACAGCAGCTGTTTGCGGGAGTCCTTGGAGGCCAGAGGATAATCTCTGTTCTTCTTCAAGTCAGTCCTGGCAATGATGGCAACCAGCTCATCGCTGTCATTTACTATGGGGAGTTTTCCTTGGAGAGTCAAAGTCTTAAATGAGTGACAGAAGAAAGAGAAAAGCCCAAGCGTGTCCAAGTCCTGGTTACTTGTGCTCTACTGTAGCGTGACCTACTTCACAGATTTACCTTTTTTGCTACGTTGCAGTATATCATTAGCCTCTTTTAGTGTGACTCCAGCGGGTGCAACAACTAAATCTTCTCTTTTCGTCATTGCCTGAATCAGAACAGTAAAGTGCATGTATATTAATACACCACCCATTTATTCAACAGCATATGAATGATGCATATATCGTGTTCTCACACACATAAAACACATAAGCTATACACACACACACCTCCTCCAGGGGTCTGTCATGGTCCTTCTCAGACAGAAAGTCTATGTCTCTGGAGGTCACAATGCCGACCAGCTTGCTGCCCATCTTGCCGGTCTCTGTTACAGGGATCCCAGAGAAACCATGGCGTGTCTTTGCCTCAAACACGTCCCCCACTGTGTGTCGGGGACTCATCACCACCGGATCTGTAATAAAGCCCTGCTCAAATTTCTGGCAAGAAGAAAAACACAAGCGTTGAATGATTAGAGGCCATTCGGTGTACACTGTTTTCATCTTATTGTGAAAGAGGGTTGTCGTAGGTGCTACAGTGTCACAGATGAATTTCTCAGTCGACTGTAAGTTCATGTGTTTGTCGACTTGGTCCGTCTTACCTTGACTTTGCGCACCTCGTTGGCCTGGAACTCAGCAGTACAGTTATGATGAATTATTCCAATCCCACCCATCAACTGAAACCAGCCAAACAGAGACACGAGAGGAAATAATGAATTGATGAAATAACACTGAAAAGGTATCCAGGGGCCCTCAATGTTCTTGTGCACTTGGAGCAGGATGATGCGAAACTGAATGAGCAATCGGTTGTGGTGTGTGTGTGTGTGTGTGTGTGTGTGTGTGTGTGTGTGTCTAATGCTGCAGTGCTTGTACTCACTGCCATGGCGATGGCCATGAATGACTCTGTGACCGTATCCATGGGAGATGAAATAAGAGGCGTCTTCAGGGTTATCTTCCTCGTCAACGCAGAGGTTAGATCCTAAAAAAAGGGTGCATTTGGAAACAGAAATCATTTTATGATCTTAAAAAACACTTCGAACAAAGTAAATCTCAAATATAATCTCAAATGTTTCGCTATGACCTACAGATGACATGATGTTCTACAAACAACGTCCCCACATGTGCAGCTGCAACACATTTGTTAACCGAATGTTAAGGCTGTTTTTTTAATTTGCATCGAAAGAACCTATAAACCACTTTAGACAGATTAGAGGTTGACTTGTTGAATTCACCTGCTGAGTGTTAGATGACGCAAGTGAGTGTCTGTTTTGAACACCTGCTATCCAGCAATAACCCATGTGACCCAGGCATTAATTTAATGTCCCAGCAGAGCTTGCAAAGACGAAAAACAAAGCAAGCCAAACAAACAACCTTGTGCTCAACGGAACACAAGAAAGAGTTAGGGATGAATTACAAGGGTTACAGCAAAGCATGTCTGTGCATGTGAATTATTGTCAGGAAATACAAGTAAACATTTGTTTTAATGAGGTCATGGTCAAGAACATGTTTGTGGCCCAAAGGAATGACATGACAGAAATAACATATGTCCAAAGAAATAAAATAAATGTATACTGTGAACCAGTGAACAGTATCCAGTTTGTGGCTTGTGATATGCTGAACAGTGTAATGATACGTACCACCTCACCAGAAGTAAAATCTATGAAACCAGGGAGGATCAAGAAGTCACTGAAAAAGGGAGACAAAGCGGACACATGTGAACACATCTCACTTTGGAACTGGGAGAGTTAGACGTCTTTATGAATAATCAATATTACTCGTCGTAACAATCACCATAAACAAGGATTATGCAGCTTTAGTTGTGTATGTGAACTGTACAGTGCAAATCATATTCCTGCAAAAGCAGCATTTTATTAAACTTAGCTGACAGTGAGCAAACATAATCTGTCAGCCTTTCAGCCCATTGCATTCATCCTCTGCACTCTGATAAACCCTGCATATAGCTTCCATTAAGGAAACTACACCGACACTCATTAACACACTGATACGTGCACAAACACTCACACACTGCTTTTAATGTCTGTGACGCCACTCAGAGTCATCCTTGAAAGTAGTATTACTCATTATAATCCTCCATATAAAGACCAAGCAGATGTGTCATCACTGATATTACTAAACATTTAATGGAAGACATTAAGACATTGCATAACTCTAACATGTGTTTCTATATGAGCACATGCACCTGTGTCAGTGCGTTAAGTGTGTCATACCCTGAAATGAGCCAGCAAATGTATCTCTGCTGTTTTTCTGTTTTGTTTAGCATATCTCTTACTTGTATGTAAGTCCATCGCCGATAGAAAAGAGTTGTTGTGCTGTTAATCCATCTTCAGGAACATAACCTGTGCCTCCACTGATCAAGTAGTCTGCCATGCTAAAATAGAAAAAGGGCACACGTGCACACAAGATGTAACTGAAAATATGAAGTACCAGGTCTGAATATTTGGAGGGGTGTGTAAAAGATACGACAATGAATAGACACCTGTTTTTATCATGTACATCACAGAATGAATTGTTCATGAATCTAATGTCACAAAAAGAATGCATGTTTGTCAGGATGTGTTCATCCCTTGTGCAAGACATGCACGCTGTTTTGACCTCTGTTTCTCACACACATGCTGTAACCAGATCCTATTAGAAATAATGGAGCGGAGACAGGAAATGCTAACAAAAGCAATCCGTTCTTGTCTTTGGAAACACTTTCAATAGACCTGTGACGGCAGTGAAGTAGGTAAGAGGATTTGGTTGGCCGCATTAGCTGATAAACAGGCCTGTAAAAGCACACAACCAACTCTGCTGGAAAGCGAAAACGTCTCAGTTGCTGCTGGAGATACACGTTATAAAGCTTCACCCCATCACAATCACTATCATCAGAGAAGGGCATGACCTTACAGCATATGCAGTGCGGTGATAGGCTGAGCAAGAGTAGAGACTGACCTCTCTGGTTCATATCCAGCTTGGATACGTGTAGCACTGTAACGCTGGGCTGCAGTCTCATGCCCATGTCCATGTGACATCGGGTGGGCAAAGGACCCGTAGGATTGAGTTTGTTCCCCATCTCTGTTTGGGATGCACGGCCGTGCTGGTTCTGTGTCCCCCACGATCCTCCGGTAGTCGATTTGGAAAGTGTCCCTCTCGCCATCTCCAAACCGGTCATAACCATGACCGTCCATCTCTAAAAAATCCAGGGCTACGACCTCCACAGGGCCCCACCACCTCACTAACACACACACACACACACAGACACTCTTCAAGCACTTCTGACGTGTTTAATTCACACAGACGAAGTCACACTCTCACAAAATAAACAGTTGTCCCAGCCGCTCCCACACACAGCAACAAATTGCTGTTCAGTTATAAGCCCTAATAAGCACCCAATGCTTTGAGCACATGTCCGCACAAACACCTTTCAGACACACCTGACATCGGAGGAAGCTGTCTTGCCATCTGTTTTGTGGCCGGTGCAGCAGTTAAACCAAAACAGCCAGTATTACAAGATTTCACAAATGAACCTTCTCAAAAAATCTGAAAACTGCAGAAGCAGCAGCAACAAAAATCATTTAAAACTGGGTTGTTTGCCCTGAGAAGAGTTTGCATTCCAGTTTGTCAGCTCTCATCCCTGGAGTTTGAGGCCAGTTAGGCCCTCACACAGAGTTTTTAGCTAACCTGTTGATGAAGTCGACTATCTTGGCACACCAAATTTAGAAATCCATGACAACCCCCAGCTGGAGGCAGGAGGAGCCGCTGGAGGCAGGAGGAGCCGCTGGAGAGGAGAGTCAGGTCTTACTTAAGTGGCAGAGATTCGTCCCCCTGGAGGCCCAGAACGCAGTGCTGCTTGGTTATCTGTGGAGCTTCTCTCCACTCCGTTCTCCCAGTGCCTGCTGAGCTTAACTCTGTTTCTGACAGTAGCAGACGTCACTCTCCCACAAAGAGGATTGGGAGCATTAATACAGCGGGGTGGGGTGAGATGGGTGTGTAGGGTGGAGTGAGGCAGTAGGACTGAGGAAGAGAAGGATAATGCTTGAACACACTTTCCCCTCGAAGGATTACCAGGAGTCTAGAGGTGTGAGGTTTTTTTCGTTTTTTTTTCTCGCAAAGCTCAAGGAGACACGGCTGTGAATGAGACTAAGGTCAAATCCCAGAATACTACTCCTCTGCCAGCTTTGCTCATTTGAGACAGAGAGGACAGACAGACAGACAGACAGACAGACAGAAACAGAGACATATATACAAGTATATGTGTGTACATGAAGACAGGCAGAACATGTTGTAATTGATTCTTCGGGACTGAAGCTAAGAGTGGCTTTGGTTGTCTATTTTACCACCACAAGTCAGAAAACAAATGAATGCAAGGAAACTTTACACAACTCTGTCTTGTGTTTATTTTTTATTTGTTGTCTTTTTCAGTCCACTGTTTGGCCCAGTATTCAGTGTGAGTGTAGTGAACAACAAACCTATCAACTGAGACAGGAGAGCAACATTGTTGATGGGATGCCCTCGACTCCATCATCTGCAGGTGACTGACAGACTGCTTGTGACAGTTACTGAGGGATTGAACCAGAAAAGCCTCTTACCCTGTCTCTCTCTCTCTCCCTCTCTCTCTTTCTCTCTCTCTCTCCCTCTCTTTCTCTCTCTCTCTCCCTCTCTCTCTCCCTCTCTCTCTCACTCTCTTTCTCTTTCTCCCTCTCTCTCTCACTCTCTTTCTCTCTCTCTCCCTCTCTCTTTCTCTCTTTATCTCTCTCTCTCTCTCTCCCTCTCTCTATCCCTTTATCTCTCTCTCTCTCTCCCGCTCTCTCTCTTTCTCTCTCCCTCTCTCTATCCCTTTATCTCTCTCTCCCTCTATCTCTCTTTCTCTCTCTCTTTCTCTCTCTCCCTCTTTCTCTCTCTCCCTCTCTCTCCCTCTCTTTCTCTTTCTCTCTTTCTCTCTCTCTCTCCCCCTCTCTCCCTCCCACCCACTGGGAAACAAGCAACATCCCCTCTTCATAATATTAATGGCATGATAATTAAGCCACATCCCCGTCACAACACACCATGTTACTTTCTGAATGAAAAGAAATAGAGCAGGTGAAAACACATTTTGAAAAAATGTTTATTAAGATATTTTTTTATTTGTTTATTTGACAGGGTCAGTGCACAGCTTCTTAGCTGTACGAGAGTTAGCTTTAAGCTAATTTACAGCTGTAGACTCTGGGCAGGAAACAGAAAACAACATCTCTGTTGAAAATGAACACGGTATACAAAAGACAGTTACAAGATAATTAATATTCACTAAAACAATGACAACAAGATTTGACAACAAAAAGTGTTTGCGTTTATTCTTGATGAGTACACGATTGGGTTGCTTTTCGCCATGATTTCATCTTGAATTCAAAATCAGGAAAGCTGCAGCACTCTCTTATATAACTTGGTACTGAGCTCCAAAAGTCTTTTTCTCGAATAGAGAAGGCTGATCTGCCAAACTCAGTAGATATATATATGCTGTATCGCACACTCTGTTGGTCGTCCTTGCTTCTATTATCTGTGATATGAACTCTTTCAACAGGGGAGAAACCAGATCATTGATCACCTAGTACACTAAACTAGCATCATCATTTATCCATGACTTGTTGTATAAGTAAAGTGTAGAAATGATATACATGCAAATGAATAAAAATGTTTTCACAAAAGATGAAAGTGTAGGAGAGGCAGGGAAAGTCTTTGACACCTGCAGAAAATACAGCAAGGCCACCGTTTCTTTTGAATTAGCCACCTGAGGGAAAAGAAAGTGAAATTAAAAAATTTGATTAGAATGACATAACTCTCATGTTTGGTCATTTTAGCAGGAGGAAATCCTACCGAGTCTCGACACTAGTCTGGGCTCATGTTTTTTGAGGGCGTCGTAGAAGGCTGCTTTGACCTTTTCTCCTCCTGAATGTAATGACTTTTGATAAAGCACTCTCATTTTATCATGGCTTGTTACTGAAGCAGCAATCAATGAGTAGGCTTCAGAGTGGACCATGTCTCCAATTCCAAGCTCATCTGTTATTGGCATTACCATGGCAACGTGTTGAACCAACTCTGCCCAGTTGTCATCAACAAACTTTGCTGTTTTAAAATACGAAAGAAGGAAAGCATGCACATGAAACACATTAATTCAATCATTAATGAGACTCCATGTGATTGAAGTGATACATGTCAATATCATGCTCATTTTAGATATTTATTTTACAGACAGGAAACAAAGAGCTTTAATTCATTTCCATGACATCACTACAGTGACAGAAATACTCACCTTTATCTGTAATACTCATTCTTCTAGGAGAACAGTCCTGTAGGCACAAATAAAAAGCTCTTTTAGCATATTTATTTTTCTTTATGAGTAACTGACGTGTGGTATAATATGATAATAAACTGTCCATTTGCGTCAAAATAATATTTATTTAAATTAATTAGAGACATTTTTTTTGTTAAAACTCAACAATTTTTCTATAATCTCTTTTAAGTCTCTTGGTTGTATTTTAGGTCTGACTGTAGGCTAAATGTTTTTGTTTTCTCCTCTCAAGACTACCTGGTTAAATAAAGTTACTTATTACTCATGGATTTGTTTTCAACTTCCTGCGAGGCAAGGGTCAAATAGCATTTAGCATACCTGTATTGAAGACCTTTCAGTTTGTGTGAATGGGCCATCCACAGTGTCATTTAGCATTGACTGTTCTGAAAAAGAGAAGAAAACATCGTATTTCATTCAGGAAAGTAAGAAATAATTGATGAGATTAAAACTCCCTCGACTCACAAAGAGTATTGAACAATCTACCTGGTGTCTGGAGAGGAACACTGAAAGCCACGCTTGTGTTTGATTGATTACTGGTTGATGAGTTCTGAAGTAAAACAAGGAGAAAATACTATGTATTAGAGAAATCAATAAACCAAATCATGATTAATCTGCACTATATTGCATTTTGTGAAACGAAATGTATGAATTGTACCAGTCTTTTCAAGACTTCACCGACCACATCACGAATTCCGTTCTCGTGCTTTGAAAACACATTCTCAGTGACGTCAAGGCAATCTGAAACAGAAGCAAAGTTTAATTTTAAATATGTATCTGTCAAGCTAGTCTACAAAAGGTTCATTTGATTTAAGCATATTGGTCAGACTATAAAATGTTGTAATATGGTGATAATGATGAACATTTACCTCTAAAGGGAGGCCTCTTGGAGGGATTGCCATCCCAGCACCTCTTCATGAGGTCCACCAGTTCTTTCAACCCTTCCCTTTCCCTCATCAGGTCAATTCCCTTACAGCAAGGTCTCTGAGGCTCTCTGATCTTCAGTTCCACAAGATCGTAATCAGCAGATGGATAAGGCTCTTCACCAGTGATAATGGACCAGAGCAGGATACCATAGCTAATCAAGAGAGAGGAAGAGATTTTCAGTAACATGTTAATGCTGTTAAAGTTTTTACCATATAGAGTAGAATTAGGTGTTTATGTTATGTCTAACCTGTATATGTCAAAAGCGCGGACGGGTTTATATGATACTTCAAAAGCCTCAGGAGGCATGTACTTGTATGAACCTCCGATCACGACGCTTTTTTCTCTGTTGCTGTTCAACGCACTGGTGGAAACTCTGGACAGACCAAAGTCTGCTAGCTGCAGAGAAAGAAGGGACACATAACATCAAACAAACAAATAAATCAGCCTCATGGTTGACTTAAACATAGTTCAGGTCGAAGGCACTCTACCTTGGCGTTGAGATCGTCATTCAGCAGTACATTACTTGGCTTTAGGTCGTGGTGCATGATTTTCTGTGAATGGAGGAAGTTCATGCCTAAAGCCACTTCATGGGCCAAGCGGCAGACCAGGGGCCACACTGGAGGGCCAGAGAGGTGCTTCAGCAGGGACTGAACAGATCCTTTTCCCATGAACTCCATCACTAGTCCCTGTCGTGGGGATGTTTCTCCAGGCGGACATCCCTGATAGGTTCCATAAAGTCCCACCACAAACTTACAGGAACCCTTATCCATGTGATAAGCCTCGTCACACAGTGACATGCTGCAATGAGGCAGGGGATTGTTGAAAGGAGTAGAGAGAAAGCAAAAGAGCTCCTTAACATGTGCATGACTTTATCATTTAAAAGTTAAAGTTACAGAAAAATTGCAGATATTTCTACATTTACCTAGCACCATCATGAAGTATCTTAATGGCCACATCAAAGCGCAAGTCCTTGTGCCTGGCCTTGTAGACACGACCAAATCCTCCAGAGTCAACTGGCTTCCATTTCTCCAAGCTTTCGTCACCAACAGTCTTGTGGCTCAGCAGCGCCATCTCCTGCTGGATTCAGGTAGAACAACTGCAACCTCAAATCTATTAGGGGCCGTCCAGAGTTTTCAACATGTTCACGGTCGTACAAAGCGTACGACGGGGGGTTGTCACTCATGTACGACTTTAAAGTTTCGTAAAATGTCGATATTTTTCGGTGAACGGAACTTGCATTTTTTTACGCCTAGCGAGCGGCATCTCGTGCAAACACTCTCTAATGCTGCGGATTGAGTCGAATCGAGTTTCTTTGCGACGTCCACGCCGTTTCCCAAAAATGTAACGGCCGCGCGAGAGCCCGTCAGACGCTGAAAGAGCTGCAACAAAGCGCTGCAGGAACGCCCGAGCCGGTGTGTGGGGGGGGGGGTCTCCTTGCTCTCCTTGGTCACCTTGCTTGTGCATGGAGGAGAGCGAGGCAAGGACGATAACAACAACAACAACAACATTGGGGGGAAATTGCACCAGTGCCCGGTGTGCAGTGAGCTGTTTTCGACTCGCTATCAACTTCTGAAACACCAGAAACTGACTCAGCACAAACTAAAAACAGTTTTAAAGTGGTTTTAATAATAAATTGTTGCATACATATCTTCTATATACATATTATTGTGTTTGTGTCTATAGTTGGGACTCCTAAAATCTAGACCTCTGTCATGTAATGTGATAAAAATGTTGATATGTACTACTTTGGGGGGGGGGGGGGGGGTCTGGAAAAGTAGTACTCTTTGTACTACTGTGAAAATGTTGATAACTTTGGATGACCCCTTACAAAGAATGGAAATAATTATAGAAAAACCTGATAAATATAAAAAAGTGGTTCGATGACTGCCTTGATATTTGCTTTTATACACTATGTCAGGGGTCTTCAATTAAAATTCCAAAAGGTCCAGATTGAGAAAATCTCCTCGGGCAAAGGTCCGGAACATTACAATAATATCGAACTCGCGCCACTTAGTGCCATATATATATATTCAAGAAGTCTAGTAGTAGTAACAACGTCTCTGTGTAGTCAACAACTGTCAAATCAAATAAAGAAAGTACACATCAATTATATTTTAACAATTATTATTCTCAGTTTTCAAAATTTAACTGGATGGATTATAAATAATACATAGAAATACATGAATAAATGTTCTTCTCTCATTTCAAGTAAAATAATGGCTCCATCTAAAAATTAAATACACAAAAAATAACTTTTGAAAAACTTACATCTTAAAAGAAAGTGCTTGATTTTAGAAAGATGAGCCTTGTGGCTGAGGCTGCTGACAGGTATTTGCTTGATTTTTTCACATAACTCTTCTTTTTGTTTCTCCTCAAGTAAAGTTCCAGCTACTGCACTCATGCACTCATCGACAACCTCTCCATCAGTGAATGGCTTTTTATGTTGACCCAAAATCCAAGCAACTTTCAGGGAACATTCATAAGCACGTTGTTAGGCAGTGAATGAATTTGTTAATATTCTGGTGGAACGTTCATATTGGGCTCTTAAATGGTTTATTTTCTGTGCCCTCAGTTCGGATTGGAGTGGGTATGTTTGGTCTCGTTTCACACGGTATCTGAACATATGAGACAGAGTGGTTTAGTAGCGCCAGCAGGAAGAATGAACAAATACGAGTCCGTCCATTCTTTGTTAAAGCTGTTTTCGAGGTCCACCTTTCTCTTTTTAGAGCACGCCATGTTAACTTGCTTCTCCGATTTACTCACTTCTCTCACTGCTTCTCTCTCACTGCTCTCGCTCCGTCTCCCGCCTGTCTGCGTGATCTCATTCGATTGGCTGAGTAGCGTCACGTGAGATTATTTACAATGTATGTAATTGGTCGGTGTGTTTCCTGAACTGCTGAATGAGTGCCGTAAAGGCCAGAAAAGCTGCGCAGGTTCAAACAGAAGCGCTCCGCCAAAATGTATAATTCTCAATTATCCATCATTTATACGTCCGGGTCCGGATCGGACAGCGTCTGGGTCCGGATCCGGACCGCGGTCCGCCTATTGGCGACCCCTGCACTATGTTATAATTACAGTGACAGCTTTTACACACAGATATTAGAGCAACCACAGCTTTTGGTTGTAAAGACACTGACAAACATGTTCCACTAACATGTCCCTTAGGTTTTGTTCTGGGTACTTTATCAAAAAGCTGGCTTCTACTCACCATGTATCTCCTCAACTGTTGTCCACATAAAGATTCAAGAATTAGTTCATACCAAAGCTACGTGTCAAAACAGATATGAGTTTGAGTTTCCTGTCTCAGCCTGAAGCTGTAGTTGAGGGGAGGAGTTTAAACTGAAAAGAGTTTGAGTTGGCAAACATGTTGAAAGTAGTGTAACATTTCCTGTTGTGTAATAATGCTCACAAAGTTTGATTGTAATTTCATTTCAGGGAATGGTTAGAATGTGCTTCTCATATCACAGCCAGAAAAGAGTAATTATATCAAATAGACTCAGATAACACACATCAACATTAAATCTGGCAACATTAGAATACTGATTTTTCTGAAATACAAACTAGATTATCGTTCCTTTTAACTACCGTTACTATTTTTTACAGCATCTATAAAAATGCTGTGACACACCTTTGGACTTCCTTAGCAAGCATGCACTGTGAGGAAGAGGAAGAGGAAGTTACAGAGGGCACAGCTGTGGTAAGAAACATTCGGTAACACTTCATAATAACTACACACTATGAAGCATTAGTTAAGTATGAGTAAACATATAGGCTATGAATGAGAAACACAGGCACAGATGGCATTTCATTATTTGTTTCTTTTCCTGATGTTGTCTCAGTATCTGCCACTTTATATTATTGTCCCACTACAGGAAAGTCTTGTGCTTTTTCTTTCTCTCCGCTTCCCTTTTTGCTTATTTGTACCGTGCTAGTTTCACTATAATAAATACAAAACAGAATAATTGTCCAGTTAATCATTTTCCTAAAGCTGCAGTCAGACTGCAGAACAGTCATGCTTGAGTGATGCTAAGAGCTGGTTCTGCTGATGTCAGCTAACTAAAGCTCTATAGTTGCTGCAGTGGGAAAGAGACACTTTTACTTTACAACAGAAAAAAAGGCTTTTACACACCTCATCATGCTCGTGTTCAATCTGCTGTTTCTTTTAAGACAATGAAATGAACCGTGTTATTTAATAAACGTGGCTGTTTGTGTTAAGTGTGAAACATATGAATATTAATAGGGTGGTGTGTTTTCAGAAGGGCTATGCCTACAATACAAATCAAGTCTGTTGTGTGAGGTTAGATCATTTAAATTCTACTCAGCTTCACTTTAAGCAAACATGCGTTATAGGCCTATACAAAATTAGAAACCTTGTATACTTACCTTGAGATCTGAAATATTTAATACATGTGAAATAGTAAGGGTCATGATATAAGGAACTGCAACTACCCAGATTTAAAGTATGTTTCTATACTCGAAAATTCTCCACCTCTTTAGAACAAATTCATCTTATTGGTTTTGAATGTGTCTGTTTCTGTTTTGCTCATTGCATTGTGTATGAGTGCATGTCAGTGACATGCAAAGCACCTTTGATGCTCTAAATATATTTGCAGTTTCTACAATAATGGAATACACTTTAGTACTGCAATAAATAAGTAAGTAAGTATAGATCAGTAATTCATATCTCTCAAGCTGTCACATTGTCAACGTATCAGCTTTTATAAGATATCCCTTGCTCCAAACCTATGTGTGCAAAAACAAACACATCTTTCACTGCCAGAACTAAAAGTGATCTTGAGCCGGTTTCATGTAGACCAGTGGTCGCCAACCCGTCGATCGGAGACTTTCCCTGTCGCTCTCCAAAATAAAATAAAAATAAATTCAGAAACACATTGGGCCTCGTTCTCGAACATTTTCTGACGTGTCTTCTGAAATGTTTTCTTACGGACTTCAGAAGACCAACGTCAGAAAAGATCTCCGCCTGATTCATGAACGCCTGAAAATGGGTTCTTACACAGCCGAAGTGTTCTCAGCTGTGCTCCCCCGAATGAGGATTCTTAAATTGAACGCGCGTTCTCGTGCACCTGGATTTGCATACAGAAACGACCCGCCAGCTCCTTATAAGGCCATGCAACTGAAGAGACGTGTGCACAATCGACAGACTCCACAGGCAAAGCGAAAGCAACTTCAGACTGATTAAAATCATGTCAAAGCGGAAAGCGAGCACCGGTCGAGTAAACTGAGACCTAACTTCACCGGTGCAGAGGTGCAGGATGTAGATGTGTCAATTATATTCCACTGTGGCTATATCCACGCGATTGAGTTTAGTGCTTATTTATTTATTCACTTACATTTGCAGTGTTCGTGTAGTGCTTTTGTTTATTTTATGATATCACGATGCCTCGTAGAATCATGACTATAAATGTGAAACGTAATTGTTAATGATACAAATAGTCTCGTATTTATTATTATTATAATGATTTAAATCCGAGGATGTCTGTAGAGTTGATGTGAACGTAATCACCAACGATTTCTCACAAATTCAGCCCTTCCCACTGTTGAGGCTATAATATTAACAGGAGTCCAGCGCTGGCCTGGTTTGTTGACTAGTTACTGCGCATGTGCGCCAAAAATAAGTTCGCTGAATTCAGGTTTCAAAATAAAACATGTATTTAATAACAAATGCAATCTGAATTAACTATCGATAGTAAAATGCTCTCGAGAACAGCTTTCACACACACTCCAAACAGGAAGCTTGTTACCTGAAGGACGAAATGTAAGGAAGAGACTGAAATAATCATTTGAATCTCCTTTCATAGTCCGTAAAATATCTGTCTCAAATTCTATTGGCCTAAATCCAGCTGACTCCTCCTAGCCTTAGTCAGCTGACTCCCTCGTCGTCTCCTATTGGTCTCCGTCTGTAGCTCCTCCTTCTTGGGTCCTCGCTCTAATCCTAGTGTCCTCTGTTAAAGCCCGACTTAAAATTCCTGTCTATCCCTATCGACTATTCTTACAGATTAATACATTTATTAATAATACATCCAATAATTGTCTCTTATGGTTCAACACTCCTATAGTAAACATATTGTAAACACACTATACACTTGATAAGTATTCTGGTACTTCCTGATACTTTGACACTTTTTACAAGCATATGTGCGGCATTTCCACGATGCTTCCTATACTCATACTGTAAAGATAATACATCTCATAGATAAATATATTGCAACTCTTTAACCCATCGTAACATTCTTATTATTTTGACACTTCTATTCACCATAAGAGGTGCTAATCATCATACTAAACTAATTCTAATACTAAAATCCCACTAATTCTATCTTTAATACTGAAATCCTTCACACCACTAAATGCCTACATTTTTTTGTTCACTCTTACACGTCTGTTAGTGTGCTTGTGTGTGTGAGCTTTCTATAGGAGTGGTGAATGATCTTGCTTTATATCCTTAGTGAAATCCTTTTCGGAACTCCATGTACTCCTCTATCTCTGTGAGGACCACTGTGAGTTTTAGGCCATAAAAAGTGAGGACATTTTTGTAACATTATGACATTTTGTTAAGTCTTTTAAGAGACTTAAACAGAGTGAGCTGATTTGTGGATCAGACTGAAACACATGACAAGTCAGTGGCAATGCTGCTCTCTAGTGTTGACCACAGAGCAGCAAAATGGCAAAACTATAGAATCAATTTGAACAATGTTAGATAAACAGATTGCTGAGCTTTGAAAACATGCATATATTTTGCTTGATTAAAATGTTTAATAAGTCAACGCTGTGTGTTGTGTTCACCATTATTTGTTTAACATGCTGTTTATTTTGTGTAGGTTTAAACTTAGCTGCTGCCCCTTGTTTGGGAAAATTAATTTGAAGCTTTTTGGAATCCCAAAAGGAGAAGTGATCCTGAATTTCACAATATTTAAAGCAATTTTGGTTCAAACCAACCATACAGACCCTGATCAACAACAGTAACTGAGGTTAAAAAACGCTGCTCAAGCAGGAGTGTGTTTTTTCAGGTCTTTGAGCTTCACTGATTGAATTACACTTGTTCCAGTAGAGGCCCATTGGTTTCATCTGGATCCTGCCCGGAAAAGAGCAAAAACAGTGAGACATCATTAAATATTCAAATTTTTAAAGTTGGTATCTCTGATTTATTTCACTGGAAATCTACTTGGACAACAACTTCCCACAAAACATGTCATCATCTGCCATCGCCACAGCAAATCAGCTGACTTAAACTGTATTCCTGAAAAGAAGTATCGTCTCACTATATTTACCTGTGAGAGGCGGGTGTAGGCCTGCATTTGGGGAGGACTGTAGCGACGCAGGCCTCTCAACGACAGGAAAAGTATGTAGAACGACGCCAGAAAACACTGTACGGTAAATGCTATGGAGCTCCATAGCATTAGGCTAGAGCAGTGGTGCCCAACCGCCTGATAGATGTTTTATTTTGAAAAATGACCGGATTCTCTCCCAATTTCATCCGCCTGTGGCTCTTGACACATGTCAAGACGCTTGTCTCGGTCACGTGATACGTTAATTAAACCCACAAATTAGCGAAAATTAGTAAAAAACCTTTGGAGAGCTTCTTTGCAAAGGGGAAACGCCCACTAAGGAGACAGAAGAAGAGCCTACAACTTCCAAGAAAAAGAAAGCTTCATTTAACACACAATATCAGGAGTCTTATTAAATATCAGGAGTAATTCTGACGCGCCAATTTAGGTATTAGAGTACATTTAATTAAATAGAATATAGTCGGGTCCGGCGATGTCAGAGGGAGGGCCGGTTTGTGATCCCAACCCCGTCGGCCTACCGGGGATTTCCCCGGTATCCTCGATGGCCAGTCCGCCCCTTCTTGTGCATATGTGTGTAATAATAGCTGGATGTAGTGGCCTGTGCTCGAACTTAAACCTTCACTTTTACTCCGAATATAATAGTACTCAGACTAGTGACATTGTGAGTGAACACTAATTATGAGACTTAGTTTTATCGTTTGGTTATTGGTCCCTGTCCGCAGGGTGGTGCCCCGTTATTATTAATAATCATTAATAATTGTTACTGACATTAATAATTCTATTGATGTCAATAATTTAGTTTCTTAGATACTGATAACTCAAACACGCTCCTTTACGATCCCAACACCAGACACCCAGCAGCCAAACAACACAAACAGTTGTGATTGACGTGTTTTAATCTTCTCTCTCTGTCTAAAGTGTTTATCAGTTGAAGCAGATGTGGACTCACACATAAGCTTGACCTCACTGGTGTTGTCATGGAGACGGAGCAGCTGTAGCTCACACATGCATGGGTGACTGTGGCCAGTATGCAAGCTAATGCACTGAGGATCTGCACCACCTGAGGGGAAGAACAAGGTGTGAAGCAGGCAGAGAGTTTAAATGCTTAACCTTCCTCTTGTGTTAGCTTTCTGTTACCATCTCTTATGTTAACGGGTCGGTTTTGACCCATGTCTTAAATCAGCAGTAAAATACACTAAAAACAATTATCTATCAACCAATTTGTTTCTCATCTCTTGGTTACCTTGTTAGGCTTCCTTATCCATGAAAATATATATATAAACAAATTTATGTGGTTCTTTTATGCATTTAAAAACCTAAAACGGTTCGGTGCCGACCCTAACACTAGAGGAAGGTTAAAAAGTTTTTTTTTTTTTTAAATGTTAACCAATGGTTTGCACAAGAACAAGAAAGTAGCATCTCACTCCAGTGACTAAAAGTCTGGTATTAACCACAGTCCCAAACCAGCGACTCATCCTGCCACTGATTAGCTCCCCGCGTTTGATAACCTGGTTCAGTGGGCGGGTTGAGGGTGTCTCTTTAAAAAACACCTGGTACAACCCCTCCTGGAACATGTTCTGTGTCATCTGTTATGGAAGACAACAGTTAACTTGTCGAGGAAAACAAAATAGATGTTCAAAAAGAATCAGTCAAAGACACACACACACACCTTTGATTCAGATTCGACACAGGGTTTCAGTCAATGTGGCAGCTTACCTTCGCCAAATGTTGTCAAGCTTTCCCTCATTTATCCACGGGCCCTCATATCAACAGACAATGTCATCTAGACAAAAATGAGAATCATTTAGAGAGGGATTGTTTTCTCACAGTAGTGCAGCAGATCCAGAGGGTCAGAGTTCACTGGAGTTGGATGATAATGTTTGGTATCACTGCATCATTATAGGTTAACTTTAGAGAAAATTCTTTACTCATGCTGACATGGAGTCTGTTGTAAGTGCCCTGTAACTATGAGCTCCCCCACAGGCCTGCCAATGCAGTAAGCTGCCTGCTATACACACAGTACTCAACTCCACTGCTTCAAATATTGTCCACTTTTACTTTAATGTAAAGCAGCTTTGAATAAGTCATAACTTAGATAGCCAATGCCATTAGTGACTGAAGCTGTTGCTCATTATCATAGGAGTAAAACATGTTTGCTTTTGTTTGTGAAATCAGACTTTGGCATTAAAGAAGCGTGACAATAATATGAAATCATGGAGGCAATTACGTGTGGAACATTTGATGGTCAGTAAGTTTGGGATATTTACACGCCTAGTGTGTCACGCATAGTGGTCACTACAGTGGACAGCTACTCAAAAAGCTGTTTGCTTGTATACAACTGCAGTCACTGCAGTGGACCCTCGTGCATTATGCCTACACTGCCACCCCCTGGGCGCCGGTTGTAAGTGAAACACAAATTCATCAAAACAAAGATTCTGGAAACGCTGAGCAGCTCAAGAACATATCCTTATCCTTATATAGTTGACCCTTGCAGGTAAATGACGTTTGGTAACATCAGGTAACAACTAAGTAGTAAAACTGTTAACATTTTCCAAGTTTTAATTTTATGCTGGTAGAAAATGAATTAATCATCTGTCCCCTATATTACGTTGGCTGTATTTAAACTACAGTTAATAGGCTACTAGAACTGTGACTTTGTGGCAGAATGTGTGTGGGGCCGTGGTGAGCCGTCGGGGCCAGCAAGGCCTTCTCTGCTGGCCTAGACAGAACCACAAAGTTATAGCTATTTTATAATTTTATTATTTTTCATAAATACACTACATGTATTATAAATATTTTTTTCCCAGTAGCTTATTATCTACCGTGTTCTGTGTGTGTTCCGTTCCTGTGTGGGTAAGATGTGATGCTGTAACGTTACCATTATCAAAAGCCCAAAATAACAGGACTGTGTATTTGCTTGTTTTTCTGTCCGTTCTGCTTTTAACAATCAATACTCAGACCTGGCAGTCTGAAATCACTCTTCATTACATTCTGAAACTTAGCCTTTCCATTCAAATACAAAACATTGTATTAACCGAATAACAAACATGTTAAAACACAGTAAATTATATTAAGAACACAGGAAAACATGATGGTAAAAAGTAAATACATCATACAAAAACAAATTTGAAGGAACAAAATTAGAAAGATACAGATTTTTTTCTAACCTGAGCTCCTCTGGCACATCAACATGTTAGATTCATTTTGTTCTCAGTGACAACATTTTTTGCAGTATCCAGCATTTTATATAGTTAGAAAAAGAAAACCTTCAAAGAGGAATAATACACATTCAAGGCTAGGTACTGTATGCAGTAACAGTGTCTCACCCACATAGCAATAAGAGACATGAACATGTCACGGGAGTTCAAGATGAGGACCCAATAGCAAGACCACAGGAGACAGAGTCTGGTAAAACAGATTTTATTTCACCAGGCTTTTAAAGGCGGGGATGTGTGGAGCCCGTGGTCCGACACAGGTGGGCAGGCAGATCACGATGCGAGTCCCGTGGCTCGGCACCGGAGAGCAGGCTGGTCGGCGGTGTGATGTCCCGTGGCTCGACACCGGAGACTGGCGGCTCAGCAGGAACTCTACACCCGTAGCGGAGAGGAAAGAAGTTAGTCCAGGGAAAGTCAAGTGAGAACTTACAGAACGGCGGTAAGACTACCGACGAGGCAGAAGACGATACGGACTGACACTCCAGGCCTGCAGGACCAGGGTTGATAAACTGCCAGGCGGTGATCAGTGGGATCAGGATCAGGTGGTTACGAGCCAGATAGTCCGCAGCTGTGCACCAATCAGGGGTGTGGCCAAGGGAATCGTCTGGAGGCAGGACCAAGAAAACAAAC
This sequence comes from Leptoclinus maculatus, assembly GCA_032191485.1. Classification (NCBI taxonomy): domain Eukaryota; kingdom Metazoa; phylum Chordata; class Actinopteri; order Perciformes; family Stichaeidae; genus Leptoclinus; species Leptoclinus maculatus. The sequence continues at coordinate 8,070,002 of JAVDOI010000007.1, forward strand.
ACCGAGCACATGGCATACAATAACAAACAGGGTAATGACAGACACATGAGGAGAGGAGATTTGGGGGAAACAGAGGTTAACACACAATGGGTCAGACAGGGATCCTGACAGAACATACATTTATATGACCTATAAAGAGAAAATTGAAAATAGGACGAGACCTATGATTGAACCTTGAAGAACTACAGGTAACGTGTTGATAAAGAAAAACAGTAATGACTGAGAATGTTTTATTTGAGAGATTTTAGTCAAATAATTTAAGTGGAGTACTTTCTTTTTACCAACCCAGGGTTTTGACAACAGTGTATCAAGTATGTATTTTTGAGATTATCTCTTCACAACAGCACAAGAACAGCAATAAATAATAAGCAGATAAGCATATCATATTAGAGAAAATATCATAAATAATAAGAGGTATATAAAAAAAACTAAACTAAATAGTAATGTCTACTACTAATTAATAATAAAACAAAAATACAAACTAGCTGAGGTGGTGTTTGATGTTTTCTCTGTGTAACTACGCGCTCCACCACTGGCCTGCTAAATGCAGTGAACTATTAACCCCTAATGCTGTTCAAACTCTCTTCTTCAATTATCGCCCACTTTTACATTTATCTAAATCAGCTTTAAAAATCCATAAACTGGGATTCCAATATCACGTGTGATTGAAGCTGTTGCACATTACAGAATAAATCATGTTTACTATAATCTGTGCAATGATGTTTTGGTATGAAATTGACCTGAATAACATGACATCGTCACCGTAAGCTCAGAACTTAATATCATTTACTTTTTAAAAGCCCTTGTTTACCTGCAAACTCCAGCAACACGTGTAATGGAAAAATATATTTTAGTTGTTGTGGAAATTCATCATATCGTTCTTTTAGATATAACTTGTATCGCTTAAACCTGCATATATGCAGATGAGGCCAACCAGACTCATTTAAAACCTAATAATAAATAATCTCATATCGAAGGTATTTTAGCATTTCTGGCTTGCTGTAATGTCTGATCTCACCACCTAACCCTCTTCCCACGGAAAGGCTGGGAACATGGCCTTGGTGGAGGCATCGGCAGAGGAGGACGACATCTGCGAGGGGGGGGGGGGGGGGGTGAAGGGAGAGGAGACGAGATAATGTGCATATATACTCTGTTTTGTCTATTCATTGTTGTAGACCTCCGAACCATCTGTGGGGAAAGAGCTCTATCCATTCAGCTGAATTATTATTCGTGTCTGTTAAATAAATATGTTTTTATATTTTAAGAGTTTTCTCATCTCGATTATTTCTCACCGGGAGGTTACAAAAGATTATTTTCCACCACATTAGTATCATGGAAAGTTTTGAAAGATGTTGTACAACTGATGGGAAAAGTAAAAAGACACATAATCTAAAAAAAAGCAGTTAATTAGTTCATGAAACCAGGGCCCTGTTCTTCAAGGCCGATCACATGCACCCACACAAGAGGAAGAAACAGAAACCCATTGTTCCCAATCTCAGTAGGAACTGACTCCCAGTTGAATGCACCTGGCAGACTCCAGATAATGAGCAGATCAAGACAGCCTGTGTCAAAAGACCTATACTCCCCTATGTATGATTTATCTCAAGGCGTGAACCTGTGTTTGTATAAATGATGTGAAGTTTTTGTACGATGTTTCCCTTGCAAGCGAATAAACAGAACAAGACAACTTTGAATCTTCTGAAGACTTTATTATTGATTTGTGAACAAAACTCTCTTCTCCCGATTAACATAGAAATCTTCCACAACACACGTCAGTGAAATGAACAAGCCAGGAGAGCTAAGAATGACACATCGCCCATCTCAGCCAAAAAGCCACAGAAGGCAGCACAAAAAGGCCACACAGCACTCCGAGGACCTCAGACTGTGGTGGAAAAAAACTATTAATTAGTACCGAGTGAGTCCTATAATCCTGAATACTGAAACAAGAAACATTGAGGAAAGAAGTTTGTCTTTAAAGTATTTATTCTCTGCGCAGAGAAGGCTTCATCGTCATACAGACTGCAACGCAGTCTGCAGAGGATGGGCCAAGAAATCCAGTGTCTCTCTTGCTCTTTTAAACATCTCAGCACACAGCAGGGGGGGGGCATCAGATATTTACATTATAATTGGTCAGCAGTTTCAAGCTCCCCATTGACACCTTCCGTCAGCCCCTTCCTCTTCTGAGCCTTGTCACACAATGACATGTGTCTCTGTTACCTTTGATTAAATTAGGATCTTCACACCGAAACATTAACATGCAACCCCCATTTGGTTACTTCCCCTTATCAAAGCCAAGGCAGACATAACCCATATGGTCCTGTTCCCACTCTCTCAGTACACAATCATATGTCACAGATAGTTTTGTTAGTGAGTAAGGCACATAAACTAAATCACAGTATAAATGTACTAGCATACTAAAATTTCCCATCACAATTCCCCCTTTGATCATTATCAAATAGATCACTCATACGTATATAAAATACACTAGTGTACATTTGAAACATCTGCATTAACAATTTATGAGGCTAGTACATTTGAAAAGCATCTTTGACTGTCTTTGTGTAGCATTACTGAGATAAGTACAAGCTGTGGAGGGAAACGGATAATTGTTTACACATAGGTGTCATCATGATGTGTAAGCAGAATAGGTGTTACAATTTACATTAAATAAAAAACAGTAGACAACACATTGTGCCTCTAAGGCTACATAGTTCTGAAGTGTGTATCATTGTCAAAAGGTTCAGGTGAGTCTGTGAAGTTCTGTTCTTCTTCAATTTGGTGATACATCAAGATTTTGATAACAACTTAAAGAAAGGGATTATAACCTGCATATAAGATTCAATCTCCTATCACTGAGTTAGAAGACTTGGATTTTGGCCGCATTTTTGATGTGGATCTATCTTTACAATAAAATTTTAAAAAATGACATTACATATTAAAAATGACATTACATATTCCCCCTTTTGCCACGTTATCTCTGCATTGAGCTAAAAAAAACAATGGAAGAGATCACGTGGCAATTGTCTAGGCTCATCCATACATCATTTTTTTGAATTACAACAGCTGCAGCATTTCCTGTTCAAGAGAAAACAACACAGTTATGCAGCTCTCCACATTACTGTACAGATCCCCAGGACAACATGACTTGTGGTAACCTTCTAAAAATGAATTTTCATTAGAATTGTGTGCGTGTATGTGTGTGTGTCTCACCCCCCTTCTCTGGTCTCGCAAGCAGGGTGTACCCCTCCCCCTACGCATGTCTCCCTTGATCTCGGTTCAGCGTCCCTGCAGCCTCCTGGTGACTGCTGTCATCTCTTTGTGGACAGGCAGCTGCCCAATGTCCTTTTTCATGGCATAAGTAACACTCGTTTCTCCCCAGCAATTGGAAACCACGACCTCATCCTCCTCGTCCTCTTCCTCTGCCTTTGCCTCTGCCACGTCTGTTGACGTCTGAACCCCCTTGGTTCTGTTGTTGTTGTGGTGGGCCCATGGTCATGCTTTGAACAGCCTGGACCATGGTCAGTTGAGCCATGTGCATCTGCTTTTCTTTTGCCTCAGTTTTCTTCTGTTTGTCAGCAGTGTCTTGTTTTTCTGCATGATTAGCATGTTTGATGAGTTCAGTGAGGCGGGCTTCTTCATAACCAACACAAGTTAATTTTACTGCTGTAGAGATGGGTGGCACCAGTCCATCCAGGAAGCACTGTTTGAGGTGGCACTCCCAGTTGCCTGCTGCATCTCCTGAAGACCGCTGTGCTCGTTGAAAATAACATGGAGTCTGGCATAATAGTCTGCTACAATTTCACCAGGCTTTTGTTTGCATGATGTTATTTTTGTGATGTTGATTTTCGGCGGGAAAGCAAGTGTCAAAGCTGTAACCAGTATGGTAATCATGTCTCTATATGCAGCGTTGTCAGCGTGATCCCAGTTGGTTTGTTTCTGTCTGGCATTTCCTTGACAGGCTGCTCGAACCTTGGCATAGTTGACTGGGCCAAGTTTCTTCATGAGGAGGCGTCTGAGTTCTCCTTCAGCGGGGCTAAATTCACGGCAGAATACGATAAGTTGATCACCAAACTTTGTGCCTGATACTTGGGGGTCTGGCAGATGTGCCAGGGCGTCGGTCATGTCTCTGTCAGTCCAGGGTCTATGGACCATCATTGCTCCATTTTGACCTGCCACTTGGACCATCGGGAATGAGAGTTCAAGTATTTCCTCATCGTCGTCTGTTCTTGGTCCTCGTCCACTTCTGGTGTCACATGAGTGGTGGTAGGAACCTCTCACTGCGTCTCCAGTTGTTCCCAGGTCCTCATGTGACTTGTCTGGGCTGCCTAGTTGGGACATGGCGTGCTGCATGAAGTTGGCGATGGAGGAGATCGTGCTCGTGAGGTTGCTGGCAGGAGTGCTGGTTGGAGATGGGTTGAAGTCAGGCTGTCTTGGTGTGGGCAGGCCTTGCTGTGCTGCTGGACCAGGTGGTGTGGCTGCATGTGGTGGAGGTGGGGGAGGACATGCGTCGAGATCAGGATTCACCCTGTGCAGTGAGGGATAGAGAGAAGAAGATTTCTGAGAAGCTTTATCTGCCTCTTTCTCATTTGTTTTATCTACTTTAGACATCTTTTTACACAATTTCTTTCTTTCCCTACTTTCTGCTTCATCCTTCCACATTTTTAAACTCCTATTGTGACTTTCTATCATTTCTGTAACTTTTTTTATCTGATCTATACTAAATGATCCTCCTTGAGGAAATCCACATTCATTCACCCATTCATTCAGATGTTGACAACTCACTTCACCATACTTATTCTTCATTAAAATTACATTAGGTCCTTCAGGTGGAGGAACCTGGTTACTCCCCTGTGTTCCCATTTTTAGGCACAGTCAGTGTACACTCATACTTATAAACACAGTCGTCACCGTGAGTCTTTAGATTTGTTATGGCACAATTAAAGTTAAGCCGTTACTTTAGACAGATTTAAAGTCTAAGCCTTCTCTTAGGTCAAAGGATTTCAATGTTTAACGTCTACCTGTAAGATATTCAACCTTTAAGGTATTCAACGTGACTCTCAAACACTCACCCTTTTCCCCGTCTTAGGTTAAAAGACTCCAACATTTGATGTTTCTTATCAAATATTTACCTTTGTTTCCCCGTCCTCCTTTACAAGCAATATCTTTTTTTTTAAACCCTCTGCAATGTAATATTCTATATCACGATACTCTGACAACAAGTATAAAACTTGACTCAAATATTAACAAGCAATATACATATATTTTTCCCTACAGGGTAATATTCTATACTACGATTCCGACCCAAACTCTCATGAACAACAGCATTTTATAAAACGAGGTCAACAAATATCCACACATGCCTGTTAAATGCTAATAAAATATTATGAATATTACCAAAAACATTCTATATCCTAATTCAGTACACTTTTAAATCCCAATTTGACTTTAAAAACAAAAACGAAAACCCCCAAAACAACCCCAACAAACAAAACAATCATTCAGAGTAGATTTTCCACATTTCAGTAGCTCACCCTTTTTAGAAGTCTATCTGGACTCAATCAGGTCCTTTCGGATCCCAGTGAAGATGATCAGGAACCACGGAACGGTCCTCTCCAGAATTTTTGTCTACAGAGGCAGAAGGAGAAGCCTCCTGGATCATCGGTCCCCGTCCGCAGCTGGTTCCTGATGATCTTTCAAGGGGTCCCTGTTCGGGCGCCAAGTTTGTGGTGGAAACTTGACCCATTCTGTTTTTTCTGGCAGTGTTTCTGTGTCATTGTCCTCGTCTATCCCGCCTGTGAACATGTCAGCCAACCTGCTGAACCGGGGGCCCCAGAGGGCCAGTCTCTGAAAGTCCTTCTCCTCATCTGAGTCTGAGGAGTTGATTGAACTGAGCGAATTCCCGTCTGAGTCAGTACGCTCATATTCATACACCAGAAGAGAGTCATAAGGAGGAGCTGTGGGGTCACTGTCTGCAGCATGCAGGTTCTACATGGAAAACATATTGCATACTGAGTTAAAGCACTCAAAAATAAACTAAATATTGCACTTGTAGATCTTAACACTCTTAGATACTAAATATATTCTTGACTAAAATTCAACATCACTCACAGACTCAATGTAATCAGCAATGTCATTGGCTTGGATTTGTCGGTGGTAGCATGGGTGACTCTGGACAGTAGGAAACACATCAGTGCAGAAGACTTCAGGACGATTATCAAGCCCTCTGTGGAGCTGGTTCAGTCATACTTCCGCCAATGCGGAAGTGCCTTAAACTTGCATTTTCTCTAATAACCATCAGGGGGAGACTCCTCTGGTTGTATAGCAGTCTATGAGAAAATGACCCTAATTCTCACTTGATCTATTACTTCAGTAAACATTGTAAGCATGATATTATGGACTCAATCACATGACTCAGTGTTTACGTTTCACAGGAGAGGGTAGTGCAATGGTTTTCACCTGATTCACTCTCTCCTTCCTCTGTTTTATCTGCCTCACGTTGCATCACTAATATTAAATATCTTCACACCTGCGAGGCAAGGGTCAAATAGCATTTAGCATACCTGTATTGAAGACCTTTCAATTTTCGTGAATGGGCTATTGTCCACAGTGTCATTTGGCATTGACTGTTCTGAAAAAGAGAAGAAAACATCGTATTTCATTCAGGAAAGTAAGAAATAATTGATGAGATTAAAACTTCCTCGACTCACAAAGAGTATTGAACAATCTACCTGGTGTCTGGAGAGGAACACTGAAAGCCACGCTTGTGTTTGATTGATTACTGGTTGATGAGTTTTGAAGTAAAACAAGGAGAAAATACTATGTATTAGAGAAATCAATAAACCAAATCATGATTAATCTGCACTATATTTCATTTTGTGAAACGAAATATATGAATTGTACCAGTCTTGTCAAGACTTCACCGACCACATCACGAATTCCGTTCTCATGCTTTGAAAACACATTCTCAGTGACGTCAAGGCAATCTGAAACAGAAGCAAAGTTTAATTTTAAATATGTATCTGTCAAGCTAGTCTACAAAAGGTTCATTTGATTTAAGCATATTGGTCAGACTATAAAATGTTGTAATATGGTGATAATGATGAACATTTACCTCTAAAGGGAGGCCTCTTGGAGGGATTGCCATCCCAGCACCTCTTCATGAGGTCCACCAGTTCTTTCAACCCTTCCCTTTCCCTCATCAGGTCAATTCCCTTACAGCAAGGTCTCTGAGGCTCTCTGATCTTCAGTTCCACAAGATCGTAATCAGCAGATGGATAAGGCTCTTCACCAGTGATAATGGACCAGAGCAGGATACCATAGCTAATCAAGAGAGAGGAAGAGATTTTCAGTAACATGTTAATGCTGTTAAAGTTTTTACCATATAGAGTAGAATTAGGTGTTTATGTTATGTCTAACCTGTATATGTCAAAAGCGCGGACGGGTTTATATGATAGTTCAAAAGCCTCAGGAGGCATGTACTTGTATGAACCTCCGATCACGACGCTTTTTTCTCTGTTGCTGTTCAACGCACTGGTGGAAACTCTGGACAGACCAAAGTCTGCTAGCTGCAGAGAAAGAAGGGACACATAACATCAAACAAACAAAGAAATCAGCCTCATGGTTGACTTAAACATAGTTCAGGTCGAAGGCACTCTACCTTGGCGTTGAGATCGTCATTCAGCAGTACATTACTTGGCTTTAGGTCGTGGTGCATGATTTTCTGTGAATGGAGGAAGTTCATGCCTAAAGCCACTTCATGGGCCAAGCGGCAGACCAGGGGCCACACTGGAGGGCCAGAGAGGTGCTTCAGCAGGGACTGAACAGATCCTTTTCCCATGAACTCCATCACTAGTCCCTGTTGCGGGGATGTTACTCCAGGCGGACATCCCTGATAGGTTCCATAAAGTCCCACCACAAACTTACAGGAACCCTTATCCATGTGATAAGCCTCGTCACACAGTGACATGCTGCAATGAGGCAGGGGATTGTTGAAAGGAGTAGAGAGAAAGCAAAAGAGCTCCTTAACATGTGCATGACTTTATCATTTAAAAGTTAAAGTTACAGAAAAATTGCAGATATTTCTACATTTACCTAGCACCATCATGAAGTATCTTAATGGCCACATCAAAGCACCAGTCCTTGTGCCTGGCCTTGTAGACACGACCAAATCCTCCAGAGTCAACTAGCTTCCATTTCTCCAAGCTTTCGTCACCAACTAGTTCAGTCTTGTGGCTCAGCAGCGCCATCTCCTGCTGGATTCAGGTAGAACAACTGCAACCTCAAATCTATTACAAAGAATGGAAATAATTATAGAAAAACCTGATGAATATAAAAAAAGTGGTTATAATGTGTTATAATTACAGTGACAGCTTTTACACACAGATATTAGAGCAACCGCAGCTTTTGGTTGTAAAGACACTGACAAACATGTTCCACTAACATGTCCCTTAGGTTTTGTTCTGGGTACTTTATCAAAAAGCTGGCTTCTACTCACCATGTATCTCCTCAACTGTTGTCCACATAAAGATTCAAGAGTTAGTTCATACCAAAGCTACGTGTCAAAACAGATATGAGTTTGAGTTTCCTGTCTCAGCCTGAAGCTGTAGTTGAGGGGAGGAGTTTAAACTGAAAAGAGTTTGAGTTGGCAAACCTGTTGAAAGTAGTGTAACATTTCCTGTTGTGTAATAATGCTCACAAAGTTTGATTGTAATTTCATTTCAGGGAATGGTTAGAATGTGCTTCTCATATCACAGCCAGAAAAGAGTAATTCTATTAAATAGACTCAGATAACACACATCAGCATTAAATCTGGCATCATTAGAATACAGATTTTTCTAAAATACAAACTGGATTATCGTTCCTTTATCTTACTGTGGTAGGAAACATTCCATATGTTGCAAATCTGGCCATCTCTTATCTTTTGGTGTGATCTAGCAAGCTTTGTTGAGACTGACACAGCATCATTTATATTAGTCAATGAATGTGATCTTGTGAGTAAATGGGAATTATTATTTGGCAGTTGTTTTTTCACTCTGAATAGTATCTTCCATTTGCTTTTGTTGGACAATTGTTTAAGTGAGACATTTAAAACAAGGATAACAGACATATAGATCAACTAGTTCTTAACCTGCCGGTTCTTTTAAGAAAAATGAACAAAAGGTATTATGTGATTAACTACTATAAAAAAAAAATCTTTGATTGTTAAAATGCTTTATTCATGCATAATGCTGGGATTATGTACCCAGCTGATAAACCAATACATTTCTTTACAATATTTTAATCTGAGCTGGTGCTACTTGATTGCGCTGAGCTTTATTTCCAGAACAGCCTTCATTATTTGTTTGACCACATGATTTCCTACCTTCCCTCTATCTCTCTCTCATTAGAGACAAAAGCCACGCTGTGACTGTTTTCAGTCTAAATTATTTATGCCAAAACCGCTCTAAAAAAAATCCCAGTCTGGAGCCCAGGTGTCTGTGAACATGACAGCTACCATGAATCTAAATCATATGTGCACAAACACACATGCACACTCTGTTCATTAAGTGAGCTGAGGTGTATTTACTCGCAATCCCATGCTGCCTTGCTGTTTCGTCCGGGCATCGATAGGCACGGTCTGCTCTCGCTCTCGCTCTCTGCATTTCCATTGCTCTCTCCCCTCCCTCTCCTCATTTACACTCGGCACAGTGTGGACCTCTCTCACCAGTGGCTGCTCTCTCCACTCCATCTCTCTCCTCCTGGCGGCTTGCTTACCTCACCCTCTGCCCTACTGAAAACTGTCTGATATATGAGGCAGAGGATCAGTCTACAGGGGATCTCTCTGTGCTGGATCTCTGAGTGGAGAGGTGAGCGTTTGTCTTTCCCACCACAGTGGAGGAGAGCTTTATAGACTGGGGAGCATCGCTGATGCAGGTTACATCCTGTGGAGCAGCGACAGGACATCCTCGGGAGAAAGAGAATAGACCGAAAATCCACCTCGATGTGCTTTGTGTTGTGAGGAGAGTAGACTGGAAAAGGGAGGCAGAAGGCAGCAACAGAGGGAGGGGAGCATTTAGCAAGAGGCGCCCGAGTCAGAGGGGTTTGGGGGAGGTGGGCGTGGGGTCTGCGGGGAGTGTTTTAAAAGTGAAAGGAGGAGTGTGTATGTGTGGGGGGGGGTCTGCTCTGCTCTCACATCAAAGAACTGGAAGGAGGATTGCTTTTACGCTCAGTCTGAAGAGTCGCAGAGAGACTGGGGAGTTACAGGCTCTCCAGGGACTGTGGCATTACAATTAGAGCCCAGAGGCAGTCTGCAGCACTGACTGAGAGACAGAGGGAGGTGGTTGAGGACACAGATTGGAAGGACCAGTCAACCGACTTCATCTGGATGGAGGTGGGCTTGCTTCCTGCGTGAAGACTTAGAATAAGAGGAACGAGGAAGAGGATAAGGAAGAGAGTCCCTCTGGCAAATTGGCGACATTCCCTTTTCCCAAGAATCCATAGGAGGATCCCATCATGGCTGTCCAACACATGCCTGAATCAGCCGTGTGTTTGCTCATGGTGAGTCTCGGAGGGGTATAGTATTGCAGACGCTGTCTACTGTCTGTCTTTGTTTGTTTCTTTCTCTGCTGTGGCTTTCTCTCATCACTCTCTCCTCATGGCAAACGCTCATCAAACGCTCACTCATGCAGCCACTAACACAGGAGGTGAGCTGTCATATCATTGAAAGGGATGTTGAATGTTTGCTCCTGCCCTTTTACTACCATCTACAAGCCCCAAATCCTCCAATAACTTTCTAGTGAGGCTCTGGAGCTGGTTTACGTATTAAAGTGCATCCAACTCAGAAAACTTCAGCTTTTGTCTAACTCCTCCACGTGTTCAACTAATGCAGTGGTGAAGTATGGGAGGAACACCACAAAGACCACTGCAGGCATTGGGATGTGGTGCTGAACATGGTGTCCGTGTCGGAGACAGATGTAATTTACTGTAATGTGACTTTTTATATGGGTGCGAAAATGGCATGTGTGTGAAGTGCATGTAAATAAGTTGCTGCAGGGGAGTGAGTGTGTGTGTGTGTGGGGGGGGGGGGCTTGCGATCATTTCCCATCTCCAAGACTGAATCAATTCAAACACACACTATGGAGAAGACTGCAGCCCATTGCAGAGGATTTTGAAGGATCTTGTTAGTGTAGAATCCAGTCCCTCACTGACATGAAACAGATTGGCTTGGCTTGGCCTGGTTCAGAGCCATAGAGAGCGATGGATTAGAAACACACAAAATGCGTCAATCCATAAAACTCCTCTCTGCCCCATGTCCGGCCGCACAGTGATACAATGGCAGAGTGGCTTTGCTGCATGTGTAGAATACAGATAAGGCACGGACCCCTCTGCTGATAAGCTTTAATGAATTGAAAGTACACCCTGTATGCAGGGCGACTTTGTGCAAGAGCTCTTGTTCTGCTCATTCTCATTCTATAGCGTTGGCATTCTGCAGTCCCAGGGGGAGTCATGCATCGCCGCACTACCTGCTATCTCCACCTGTCACGGGCTGTCTGTTACTATGGCGATAGGCCATGCACCCCACTCGAGGTAGAGGCAGCAGCAAAAGGAGCAGAGTGCATGAGATGATGGACAGGGCAACGGAAGGATGGAGAAAAAGGAAGTGTGAGTGATGAGGGCAGGAATATAAAGAGAAGGAGGGAGTGTGAAGAGTGAAAGTGGGCTTTTTTTCCCCACAGAAAGTGGCACACTACGACAAATATCACATTTACAATCGTCCCTTCAATAATAGACTCATCCTTAAGGTTTTTTGTTTTTAACCTTCTATGGCGTGGAGACAAAAATGGGTTAATCTGCTGGCAGACAGTTGGTGTCCCTTGACTCCATTTTACACCATTGGAGGGCGTTCCCTTACAAGTGCTCTTTCTGTCATAGCTGACAGGCCGTGTCCCCCCAGCTCGCACAGGAAAACTAGCTTACTGTCATAACTTTTCACCGTCGCTTTCTCCATTTATTATTATAGCCACACGTCTACAATTTTCTCACCATTCAGAGTCGCTGTTTGTCTGTTGTCAATGAGCAAAACACTTAAATATTGACATCACTCGCTCTTTTGGTGTCTTCTTTGAAATATATTTATATAAGAACATGACATGAACATGACTTAAATCTGGTCCGTGTTGAATTTTCCTATAAGGCTGAACAAGATTGACATAACTCATTTCCGAGCTCAGAAATGTGTTCCCAAAATCCATGGCATTTGCATTCACACTGACAAGTTCAGAACTTGAACCTAATTTAATTATTAAAGGGAGTTTATGCAGTGTGTGTGTGTGTGTGTGTGTGTGTGTGTGTGTGTGTGTGTGTGTGTATGTGTGTTTGTGGGTGATTGAAGATTGAAATGTCTTACTTAATATTTCAGGTAAACAAGTGATTATCTTCTGCAGTAATTACAGGAACTACTTTAATAAGCATAATTCGCACAGACAGCACAACAAATAATCACCCACACAAAACATTCACACAAATAATTTTCATAGATAGAGTCACTCACCAAGCTCAAGCTAGATTTGCCAGGAAGTGACCTCATTCAGTTATACCACAAACAGGCCGAATTACATTTTTCTTATTATCTGCCATGGCTCATACAAATAAAATAAGTGCATTGTGCTTTAGTTCTCCTCTGGGCTTTATTGGTCTGAAACTAATGTGATTGGCCCAGACTTACTCTAGCTCAGCTATAAAACCAAATGGTCTCATGTCTGTTACAGACTGGACCAAGAGCGGGAGACTATGGAATCATTGCTAGTATCCAAGTATTGCTATGAATGGGTTGGATCAATACAATACTATAGGAGGAGAAATGTAGTCTTAGGGGAATTATGGTCTTTTTTTAAATTGCACTTCATCATCGCAGATTAATTAGATATGGTATGCTTTATATATATATATATATATATATATATATATATATATATATATATATATATATATAACCTACATAGGGGGGGATTTCATGCCAACTGTATCGAAATGGAAAGACATTGCATCTCTCTCTCTCTCTGTCTGCTCTGACGGGTTTTTGTTTTAGCAAAAGGATGAAGGGATCAATAACAAGTCTGTCTTCAGCTAAGACACACATAGACATGCTGTCATCTGATATTGGAACAGATCACAAACTAGATGGTATCATTTGACATCAATGGGACGTGTTATAGCTTTACTGCCGAGATATTTTTCACCTTTATCTTGCACCTAAACTGAAACTTGACTACTGCACAAGAATTGTGTTTATTTTATTCTGGACTTGAGATTACATGAAATTATTTCCTGTTAGGGATCAAACTAATGTGTGTGCTCTTGATTGTAGGATTTATTTTTTTACTTTAAATCAGAACTGGAGCAGCTATAGTCTTTACTGAGCCGATTAGCCTCGCTCTTCAGGGCTCAGAGAGGAGCAGCTATCTCCAAGATGGATAAGCCTTGTGGGGCTGCCATGATGTACAAAATGAAATGCCAACAAATTCAACTGAAAAATGGGTTATTATAAAGAAGTCATTTAAACCTGCACCTTTTGATGAACATATGTGGGGTAAATAACAGCAATGATTACAGACAGAATTCAACAACATCTCTCAGGCTTCAGGGTTTAGTGTTTTTGATGCAGCTAATCCAGGGTTTATCATGAATTGAACACATGCTGATAAAGTGTCACATGGAATCATAATTAGAGACGGAGATGAGGCTGTCAAAAATGGGAACACAGTATATCCCAATGTTCTGCTCTGGCTCGTCTTGTTTCATTTTTGCAGATCTCTTGTTCTGTCAGAGTGTCTGTCTTTTCCGACATGCAGGGGCAGTTGATCAATATGCATTTCGCTATCTGTTACACTGGGCCGAGTGAATGCTGCTGAGAGAAAGCAGGGCAACTTGGTATCTTGACACACACACAGAAGCTAAGTGGATTATCTTCATATTGCTGGAGGGTTCTGCTCTGCATAGAGTGAGGGAACAGCAGCTTCCTCACTGATACAGCAGTGTACATGTTGGAGCTCTTCCGCCTGTTTCCTGCAGGAAACATGCGCTGGTGTGGTTAATGACATCATCACGCACCTGCCAAAGCAATTCTTACCGCATTGTGTGTGGCTAGAACTTTGCCCGTTGTGAAGTCATGTGGATAAACCGTATATTGTGTTATTTATACTTGGGCACGCATCCAGCTGTAAGAACCACTCAGAAAGAGAAGCAACCCCAAAAACAAAGACCTTATGCTGCCCTTCATGTTGGCGTCCATGTCTCTTCATTACTATCCCTCATTCAATTATCCTGTCGCTGAGGATGGGCGGCCAGATGACTCAGTGTGATCAAGCCAGAGGATTCATTCAGTGGTAATCAAATTATTGCTTATGACGTGATGTACTGACTGTGTGTGTGTGTGTGTGTGTGTGTATACATGTGACTTAATGGCAATGTGCAATAGTTTGAGTAAAAAGGAGTGCTTATCCCTCAAAAAACTCGACACACTGAAACATGAGTTATTATCAGTGTTTGGAGATTATTCATGATTAAGATCATCATTGTAGTTTCCATTCCTGATCTGATGCACACTACGATAGAGCCGCCAGTATACACATGGAAGAGGGTTGAACAGTATGGGGGAGGGTTAGCAGAATGACATCATACTGAGAGGATTGATTACTGCCCTGTAACAATGGTAGAGGAGGAGAAGCAGATAACATTTTGTGTGTCTGTATGTAACTGTGGAAATGAGTGTTTGGTGCTTTTGGTGCATCTGGTCTGAGCGACCACATCCAGTGATTCAGTAATTCACATCTCATAATCTTTTAGTCACACAATGAAATGGAGTCAAAGTGTCACTTTTAAATGTACACACAACAAGAACCTTTATCACTGCCACAACTGAAAGTAACCTTATCCCGAGGTGCTCCTGCTGAATCAGTTTATACACTTTTCATATATTCCTACCTCTTATGGGTGATTATAGGCTATGAATGAGAAACACAGGCACAGATGGCATTTCATTATTTTTTTCTTTTCCTGATGTTGTCTCAGTATCTGCCACTTTATATTATTGTCCCACTACAGGAAAGTCTTGTGCTTTTTCTTTCTCTCCGCTTCCCTTTTTGCTTATTTGTACCGTGCTAGTTTCACTATAATAAATACAAAACAGAATAATTGTCCAGTTAATCATTTTCCTAAAGCTGCAGTCAGACTGCAGAACAGTCATGCTTGAGTGATGCTAAGAGCTGGTTCTGCTGATGTCAGCTAACTAAAGCTCTATAGTTGCTGCAGTGGGAAAGAGACACTTTTACTTTACAACAGAAAAAAAGGCTTTTACACACCTCATCATGCTCGTGTTCAATCTGCTGTTTCTTTTAAGACAATGAAATGAACCGTGTTATTTAATAAACGTGGCTGTTTGTGTTAAGTGTGAAACATATGAATATTAATAGGGTGGTGTGTTTTCAGAAGGGCTATGCCTACAATACAAATCGAGTCTGTTGTGTGAGGTTAGATCATTTAAATTCTACTCAGCTTCACTTTAAGCAAACATGCGTTATAGGCCTATACAAAATTAGAAACCTTGTATACTTACCTTGAGATCTGAAATATGTAATACATGTGAAATAGTAAGGGTCATGATATAAGGAACTGCAACTACCCAGATTTAAAGTATGTTTCTATACTCGAAGATTCTCCACCTCTTTAGAATAAATTCATCTTATTGGTTTTGAATGTTTCTGTTTCTGTTTTGCTCATTGCATTGTGTATGAGTGCATGTCAGTGACATGCAAAGCACCTTTGATGCTCTAAATATATTTGCAGTTTCTACAATAATGGAATACACTTTAGTACTGCAATAAATAAGTAAGTAAGTATAGATCAGTAATTCACATCTCTCAAGCTGTCACATTGTCAACGTATCAGCTTTTATATCTTCCCTTGATCCAAACCTATGTGTGCAAAAACAAACACATCTTTCACTGACAGAACTAAAAGTGATCTTGAGCCGGTTTCATGTAGACTATGTATCATAGTCATGTATCAACAGATGGTATTTCATTATTGTTTTTTTTTTTTTTACTAATGTGGGTTTTTGTCCTGCTACAGAAAAGTATCGTACTTCTTCACCCTCCTCACTTCTCTTTTTGCTTATTTGTACAGTGTTTAATGAACTAAAACATTTGAATTATTTTCCAATTAATCATTTTGCTAAAGCTGCAGTCTGAATGCAGAACAGGCATGCTTGAGTTATATTAGGAATTTAATCAAGGTTGAATGTAAAACCATTTGCTGCGTCCACAAAGTCATGGTCACAGCTCAGGTTTGATATTGATGTGAGCATTAAATCTCTTTTGTCAGCTTTGAAAGATATCCATGATCACAGTATTGATTGGCCTGTTTAAGATCAAAGGGGCATCATGAAGAAATCCTGCTATTGGCTGGACTAGGTGGTAAGATTTGTTCATTACAGATGTTAAACATTATGTTTTTTGAATTTGTTGTGATTTACCAAGAATTTCATTTGTTTCCAGAGTGAGAAAACATGTAAATGAGAGAAAAAGCTAGTAACCAAAAGCGCAAACGAGAGAAATGGTTCTCACCTCTCACCACATGCATAAATGTATAAGGATTGGTGTGTGTGTGTGTGTGTGTGTGTGTGTGTGTGTGTGTGTGTGTGTGTGTGTGTGTGTGTGTGTGTGTGTGTGTGTGTGTGTGTGTGTGTGTGTGTGTGTGTGTGTGTGTGTGTGTGTGTGAGAGAGCCTACGGCATACCATTAAATCTTCTGAGCTGTTTACACTGCAGCCTGTTTAAGGACTATTGATGAGCTGCAGAGGTGAAGGCGCCTCAATTCTAATTGACTTCACCAGAGTATCTGCTCGCTCAGCTGTGGTCATTTGTGTGTTTGTGTGTGTGTGTAGCTAGGGGAAGGTCTCAGGTGTGAATATGTGAAGTGTTTGCAGTGTGTGTGTGTGTGTGTGCATCCCTTCCTGCATGTTAATGTATGTGGCAGGCTCTCAGTGGAGTGTGACGGCGTTCCTTGTGCATCTATAATGGCTGATCGGCTGTGAGCCAGGTTATCAACTGACCCTATCTCTTCTCGGTAATGAGAGGAAGGGGTTAATGTAACAGACATTAATGAGCAGGACGTTACCCGGCATGTGCAAACTGGCAGATGCTCATCAAAGTCTGCTAGTCTCTCTGGCTTCATCCTGATGTTTATTAGGGCTCTCCATCTGCATTATGGGTGCCTCTGCAGGGGAACTGAGATGAATTTGCTCAGATGAAACAAGGCTCGCTAATTATGCAAATCTTGGGTGGATGCGGTCTATGGGTTTGTGCATAAACGTGGGCTGAGATGTGTAATTGCATTCACTGTACTATACTGGTCATTTCACATTGATTTGAACAGCAGCACGAGAAAGAGCTGCATCTTTCTTTCCTTCTCACACACGCTTTTACATTTATACACTACCCGTACACTCACACATGACCTACCATATGGTGCAGTCAATCAATGCTTCCAGAACAAACAGACATGTTTCGATGAGATTCCTGCACTGACTTTCGGAGATTTCCATCTTATTTCAATTGGCTGGCAGTATATTACCTCTGGCAAAGCCCATATATGACATTTATCTGACGGCTGTCCCCTTTAAGGTCAAGCTGCCGGGTAAATAAACCTTTCAGGGTAGATAAATGAGGGTTTTTTTGCTCGGTGTTGCAGCATCAAAACACAATAAGCTCAGTGTATTCCAGTTTAATCAATCATGGCCGAATCTGAGACAAGCTCCTGGGTATGGTTTAGGTGCACTGCATTCACCAGCTGACGAGGTCAGTTAGTATTCTCTGTCTACTGCTTTTTGTGTTCTTTTGCCTTTTTTTGGAGAAAAAAAAGTGATTTGAGTTAGATTCACATTTTTGGTTTTCTGCTGATCTGCTGCGTCATTGTTTTTAATGTAATGAATACATAAATGATTTTCCAGGGCAATGGCGGTACCACATTTGCAAGGTGCCACCTGTCATGTGTGCCAGGACGCAGGTTTAGGGGAGGGGTGGCAGGATGGCATGGGAGGTGGAGAGTAGCAGAGGCACCAGGCGGTCCGATTGGCTCGCCATCTGTCTCTGGGACTGAGCAGATGTCTGAGTAGAAAGACCAATCTCTACTTGCTTCCTAGTTGACTTTCTCTCCCTTTGTGTGTATTACTTCTGCTATAAATGTATGCATGGGTGTATCATTTTGTGTGTGTGTGCACTACAGTGTGCACGCTTCTGACGTTTTACACTCTGGTTGACTCTGGTCCCAGTGGGACTGATTGTCTGCCATATGGAGTGAGTTAACAGAGAACAGGTCCTTGTCATAATGAAGAGCTGTCTTGTTAGCAGCACTTACAGGATAGACTGCCAGGGAAGCTAATATGACCCCTGAAACACTCCACATTTGCAATATTTGACCTTTCCTAAAACAATAAATAATAATAATAATATGAAATCTTGATCAAAATGAGAAGTAGAGAGAAGGGCTTTGTTTTAATCCCTTACCCATCGTTTCACATCACCCTCTCTTGAACCAGGGATCCAATGTTCATCAGGATTAATTGAGTCTCTAATTGCTCATTTCAAATTTTTACAAAACATTTTCATTTTTTATTCTTATATTTGAATCCAATCATATTTACTTCCTGTAAAACAAAATATGTTTGCTTATAAGCTTGTACCAAACAAGCCAACCCACTTTTTAGCAGTCCAATCAAATGCAAAGGATTTGATTGCACTGTACACCGCTCAAATATTTAGTTTTACTGGGGAACACCTGCAGTACCGAATGCAAAAGACAGTCTAACTTCCATTTGACTGGGACTTTAAACGGGTTTTTTGAGATGTAAACTAAACTATATTGAACACATCAATTCTGGTTTCACATTTATAAAAAATAAGCATGTCATTGGTTATTAAAAATGTTTCAACACGCCATCCACTGGCCAGTGGTGAAATAGGTTGGGACTTATCTTTGAAATGAAATGTGCAAAAAATCTGTCATTGTGTAGGTACAAGTAGACACAAACCTTTGAGGTGAATATGTGCATATTTATGAAACTAAAAGAATATTTAGCTGATTCCTCTTTTTTAAAGTGAGCCAATGTGCCACACGAGAAGGGAGAAGGACTGGAGCACATAAAAGAATTGCAGCACTTATTGTGCAGACTAATGGTTTGATAGCATTTCTGTTTTCTGCAGTTTATGCACCTCCTTGCAATTGGAGGTGAGGTGCCATGGCCTGCATATTTGTATTCTATAGGTAACAATTGCAGTGTCTTTACTCTTTAATACTTTGGACAGTAGCCCACACATTTTTCACCATTGAAAAACAACTGTCGGAAACAATCACACAACTTTTGGCTCATATATTCAGTGAAAACTAAGAAAATGTTCTGAAAATATTTTATATTTTAGGTGTTGGTCTGTTTGTGCGCTTGAGACTTGGCTCATAATTGTAGTCGTGGAGAATGACCTACTGTCTCCATTTTGCTTTACTGAAATAAAACGTGCTTAAACTGTGAAACCGGAGGAGGAGGGCAAGCACCTACATCCTGTTGCAACGCGAAGCAACATGGTTTCTGAGAAATGTGTCTTTATGTGGGACTAAATGTTGAGAAACACGGTAGCACTTTATAATAACTACACACTATGAAGCATTAGTTAAGCATG
The DNA here is from genome assembly GCA_032191485.1 of Leptoclinus maculatus. Lineage (NCBI taxonomy): Eukaryota > Metazoa > Chordata > Actinopteri > Perciformes > Stichaeidae > Leptoclinus > Leptoclinus maculatus. Next base: position 8,089,709 of record JAVDOI010000007.1, read on the forward strand.
AGTAAACACTTAATTAATCATTTATAAAGCATTGTTCCTACATTAATAATTCATTACTATGCCGTTCATAACAACAGTTATAAATGTTTTATTCTTGATTAATAAGCTCGTCTATTATGTGTTTCATTGTTGTGTTTTCATACTTTATAAATGATGGATTCCCCATTTGTAAATTAAGTATTATATATTTTACAAACCAATAATTAAGGAGTTGTAGATGATTAATAAGATCATTTATAAAGTGTTAGTAAATGATTAATAACTTATTTAGATGTACATTATTCATGCATTTATATATATAATGATTTAGATATGCACTAATGGTTAGGGACTATGTTAATATATGCTTTATAAATGCGTATTAATACTGCAATTCATGATTAATTAATGATTTATTAAGGTAGTTACTAGTCCTTAGTAAAGTATTTTGTGTGAGCTCATCTAAAGTGAGGACTATCTATGCCTTATAAAGCATTTATTAAGTATTTTGTGTGAGCTCATCTAAAGTGAGGACTATTTATGCCTTACAAAGCATTTATAAATGACATTGAAAGGCCAGCAGTGCCTCAAGACCCATAGTTTTTGAACAGAAAAGGAAAATAGACACAACACAAAGTGATCAAGAACATATCAATATTTATTGCAAGATGCAAACAATATACTATTAAATACAAACCTCTCAGGCATTCATTCATGTAAGAAACAAACAGACATTCTCCTTCAGGAGAACATTGCTGGATATAAAACATTTGTAAATATACAACTGGAGCTAACCAGGAGCTTTGCATATTAGTTTACATTTACTTATTTAATTATTAATTTCATACCAAGCATATCAATCTCATTCACATCCACTCCACATATAACAGCTAGTTAGCCATGTGTCACCTGGATCGCTCTATTTACAACGGAGGTGACGCGTTAGCGTGCGCCTGTCTCAGGACCTCTAGTGCTAGCTGGAAGGCTAGCTGGATACTCATCGTCCATAATGTGTAACGTTACGTGCCAGCAAACTAAGAAACACAGACGGGCATTGGAGGCCCGTCAGCAGTCATTCTTTCTGGCGGAGGTCCGCGCGCCCTTTCAACTTAGGTCGGAGTTTACCGTCGCATAAGTGCACTTCCGTATCAGTTCCTGAGCGAAACGTTTGTCCCACGTTGATGACGTATGAAGCGGTCTTTTCCTTTGTCCGTCCCACATTGATGACGTTTTGAAAGCGGGATTTCGCTCGATTTCACTTATTTCGCTTATTGCAAACAATGAGTAGATTCGGCCGGCTGCCATCGGGACATGCAACTGAAGAAAAGTGCGAACAGTGGAGATCGATATGCTTGGTTAAAATGAATAGTTAAATAAGTATATGTAAACTAATATGCAAGCTCCTGGTAAGCTCCAGTTGTATATTTACAAATGTGTTATATCCAGCCATGTTCTCCTGAAGGAGAATGTCTTTGTTTGTTTCTTACATGAATGAATGGCTGAGAGGTTTGTATTTAACAGTATATTGTTTGCATCTTGCAATAAATATTGATATGTTCTTGATCACTTTGTGTTGTGTCTATTTGCCTTTTCTGTTAAAAAAATATGGGTTTTGAGGCACTGCTGACCTTTCAATGTCATTAATAAATGCTTTGTAAGGCATAAATAGTCTTCACTTTACATGAGCTCACACAAAACACTTTACTAAGGACTAGTAACTACCTTAATAAATCATTAATTAATCATGACTTGCAGTATTAATACGCATGTATAAAGCATATATTAACATAGTCCCTAACCATTAGTGCATATCTAAATCATTATATATATATAAATGCATGAATAATGTACATCTAAATAAGTTATTAATAATTTACTAACACTTCATAAATGATCTTATTAATCATCTACAACTCCTTAATAATTGGTTTGTAAAATATATAATACTTCATTTACAAATGGGGAATCCATCATTTATAAAGTATGAAAACACAATAATAGAACACATAATAGACGAGCTTATTAATCAAGAATAAAACATGTATAACTATTGTTATGAACTGCATACTAATGAATTATTAATGTAGGAACAATGCTTTATAAATGATGAATTAAGTGTTTACTCATGCTTAACTAATGCTTCATAGTGTGTAGTTATTATAAAGTGCTACCAGAAACACTTCCAATACAAACATGATAGCAGAGCTGTTACATGATTTAGAAAAGTAAGGAGATATTACCACCACAGATTTTACAGATGATTCACTGTGGAGCAATGGCAGAAGGAAGAGGATGAAAGAGCAGGACGTGTGCAGTTAACTGTTTATTGTAGCTTCTTTTTTCTGCCTCTAGAGGGAAACAAAGACCTTTGAATCAGATCTAAATGAAGTCTTATTTTCCAAAGAGTACAGTGTGCTTATTCGGGCTTTTAATGGTGCTCTATGAATTTTGCAAGGTTTATTGGATCCCTGAAGGCTGCAAAGTGTCCTTGTGTTGTGTCTTGTTCTTTGACTGGAATTTCTTCAGGTGGTCTGAGCACAGTTGCATAGTTAAAACATGCAACCCCTGCAGTTATGAGCAGTTCAGGAAGCAGGAAGGTCAACAGTGAATGCTTCTCCTCAGCAGGTTACTGTTAATGGCATCCCCCCCATGAGTCCGTTCACATTTACACACACACACACACACACACACACACACACACACACACACACACACACACACACACACACACACACACACACACACACACACACACACACACACACACACACACACACACACACACAGGATGTAAGCAGTCCACAATTGTTACTATTAAAAGTCTGCTTTTTGTCCCAGTTAATGCAGCCGGGTGTTGCTAATAGGCTGACAAGCTGGTGTTATGACTGATTGATGACATGATATCAGTGCCGCTTATTTCAGCATTACATGACCTTAGCCACAATAATCCCCTCTGTAATGCATAATATATTACCCAGCAGACACACACCAGCCAGAAGCCAATCTAAGTATTGCTTCAAAGCCACATGTCATCTAAGCATACGCACCGATTCTTACCAGATCCTGTTTCATAATTATTCGAATGAGATACAAATAACGTTACTCCGTATCATCTGCATCACCGTGGAAGCCAAAACCCACCAAACTATATATATATATATATCAGAGAAACTGATATATTTCCAAGAGAAACTGCCCAATGCACCCACAGTCTTCTCGTGCTGACCACTTTGAGCCATCAGGAGTTCCTCGCTCATAAGGGCATCTCAGCAGCAGCTAATGAGAGAGGCGAGCATTTTACCCTTCTGCTTTTCTCATCATAGTTGTGTCTAGATGGTCACGAAGACGTCTTGCTTCCCCAGTCATAAGCTACTGCTGCTGGTGAAACGTGCTCTCACAGTCTCTGTCTGACCATGAAATAGTATCGTATAATTTAGTATGATAGCACAAGAGCAAAGGGCACCCTCACATTTGTGCCCTGATCCTTTATGTCATGTATGGTTTCGTATCCGTAGTGGTGGCTTTGCCTTCAACAATAGTTTATTGAAGCAGTGTTAGTTGCAAAGATGATTCACATTCCTTCCCATACCCCGCTGTTTGAATATCAGTGGAAGCCAGTTAATACCATTCACCATCGATGCCATTTGACTTTCACCTTTGAATGTTGTCAGCTTCTTTAATCACACCCTGAAAGCAGAGGAGTCATTTCCCTCCAAGAAAAATCATCAGTATCTGAATGACATGTTAATCGATGCATGTTCTATACGGACTCTTGGAGGATTCAAATTATAGTCAGTTCAAAGATACAAGACAACAAAGAGATGCATGTTATGAATAAAACGTTTTTTCTGTATTAATATTCCAGTAAGTAATGGGAATCCAGATCGTATCATGATGCAGATAGCAGATTGAACTCAGCATTTCCATTATCCGTTCATTATCTATTATTGCATCATCGGCTCATGTGTTTTTACATTATTCATGACAACTGGAGATTTAGCAAAGATGACATTTTGGCAAACAATATGCTAATTGATTTTATTTTCCTTTGTAATACAGGTTTAATGTCTTTGTCTCATAGTTTGTCAGATGTTATTTGGATTGAGGAAATACCTGCATGTTTAGTTTGAGGTTCAGCAGTAGAGGGCAGTGTGTGCACGTGGGTGGGTGTTATGTCAGGACCGGTACATGCAATAGTGAGTGTCTGGCCGTGCTTCGGGCATGTGTGTGAGTATACAGCATGTGTCACAAATATAGAAATAGGTCAGATTTCTGTGGGTGCCAGCAAACAAAATGAGTACGCTAAACATGCAAAGCCAGGGCTCTGTGTGTATGAACTATTATATGAGTAATGGTGCATGATGGGAGCTGATGAAACCGACTCAGGGTTGCAAAGATTGTGACGCCATGAAGGCACAGCAAACGGTAATCTAGCCGCGGTCAACTCTCAGCCACGCTGTCACCCTCTATGTGTCTCTCTTTCTCTCTCTCTCTGCAGAGAAGGCATGGTTGCCCCTGACAACGGTTGCTAGGAGACCATTCTGGAGTGACTTCATAGCATCGGGCATGTTTATACCGCCGCTCATGATGAATAAAACCAATGCACTGTTCCTTTTCGAACACAAATGTGCATTTAAATGGGGGAAAATACATCAATGTACACATGTGAGGAGGGCAGAAAGAGTTTCCACGCTAGTGCTGCGCTGTAGCATCCGGCAGAAGCTTCTTAGCTGCTATGAACGTAGTCAGTCGGATGATTAGGTTTTTGTTAAATCTGGCTAAAACAACACATTTTTAATCAGTGGGACCACAAAGGCTGCTTCTAGATGGAAGTTATGGAAATGAGATTGATTCAATATTCTCTCTCTCTCTCTCTCGTTCTCTGTCACTGCTATTTTCTCTTGCCCACTCGCTCTCTCTCTCCCAATCCCTTATGTCCTTCTCCTGCAAAACCCTGCTCACATTACCCTCTACCATCCATCTTTCTCCCTCTCTAATTCTCTGTCTCTCTGCAGTAGTGAGATAAGATGTTCCTCCCTCTGAGCTGTGGTGAGGTGTGAGAGAGGAGGTGCTTTCCCTCGCTCCCTTTCTCCAGCACTGCAGGCCGATGAGGGCGGCCACACATAGCGAATGTATATCTCTGTGCATATTGGTGGAGGATATTTTCTGTGTGTGTGTGTGTGTGTGTGTGTGTGTGTGTGTCTATGGGGGTATTAATGTGCATGTGCAGCATGTTTCCTGGGATTGCTGTTTAATGAACTCTAGATTGGATGTCAGACAAATTCCCTCTGGCAACAATCAGCCCAGCTCTCTCAAACATGGCCAGGACCCTTGGCTCTGGGAATGGGCTAAAGTAGTTTCTCACTCCAATATATCATAGTAAATCTCAACCTTGGCCATGAGTCTGACACCAAACAGCAGTAACCAATAGCGTGAAAATCTTGTTGAAAGCGATACAAACCTCTCTCAGGTCTTCAGATGTTCAGTATGTATGTGAGCTTTTTTAAAATATCACGCGGCCTATCACTGCTGGCATAATTCCTGGATTAACCCATCTACTGTACAACAGTTTACCTCAAGGCTCCACCAGGAAGGAGGATTTTAAATATTTAATGATGATAATGTGGTTAATTGATTTTTGACAGTAATTAACACTCTTCTTGGCTTACTACTTTAATCCCACAGATACCACATAGATCTGCCAAAACCATTATAGCAGATTGCTCTTTTGCCTCTGTAAGTGACTTCATTTGGAGGAAAAAATTAAAGATGGCAGTTGATGCTGCCCAAAAAATGTTGCATTGCAAAACAAAACAAACCATAAATAATTTTTCTATTCCAGGACAATGAAACATGGATGCTGGCGACTGATTTTTTTTCCCAAACGTGATCCAGTCTATTTTCCATCTGACCGCCCACCGTATTGACAGTGATTGTAAACAGGCAAAACATCTTGCCTCTCCAACTCCCTCCTGGGTCGATGCTATTGGTCTGCGTAGAAAAGAAGTCCTATAGAGTCTGTGCGTATGAGAGTCAGCAGCAGTTCTCTCTCTAGTGACATTGATTTAGCTGTAATGCTGTGACATGGTTGCACATTGATTTATGGGTCCCTCTGTTCCCAGCCAGACACCTGGGCACACACAGTGAATAGCGATGAATATGACTTCTCTCTTTTTCTTTTTCTTCCTCTCCACCTGTCTCTTTCTCTCTATCATGCTCTGCCACGGGGCTGCCAACCATGCTTTTGTTAAATTTGGTCACCTGGGTCGCTGGACCAGGTACGATTTGATACAGTCTTGTTTTTAAACAAACACACAAGCAGATATTCCCTCGATGAAATTCCACTATTGAAATATCTATTCAATACTAGATATCAAAACTTAATCAAGTAAATACACAAATGGTGTCTGGCTTTTGGAACGACCACACTGGCAGATGGGACAACACGATTAAAAGACAAAAAGACATTGGGTTGAAACGTGGAGTTGGAGCGGCTCTAAAAGAAAGAAAAGAACCTCTAATGCTCTTTTTCCTGCCGTGATGTAGTTTAATTGATAATCATTGCAATTAATTCCTTTGTTTCCCCGTGAAGTTACAGTCTGTTTAGCAGCAGCTAATTATCTCAAGCCCATTGGACGTCTGCTTTTTGCAGTGTAATTGCAGCTTTCAAACACAAACAGCAAGAGCAAATTACACAGCATTTTTCACATTCGTCCGCGATGTGTCTCTCGGTTATTTGCTCACAAAGAAGGCTGTTGTAGAATTTAATACTGCAGAATATAGAGATCAAAAAGGTAAAAGCAAACTAGAACCGCAAGGCATTGGAGCAATAAATAAACACACTCTGACCAAGGTGTGTCAGTTCACATGTGTGTTATAGACAAACTCGCCAGGGATTCATTTTGGGTACCAGCTGGGGCGACAGGGACAGGAGTGAGGATGAGGAGAGGGGAATGGGAGAAGGGGGGATGGGGAGACAGAGAGGGTGGAGATGGGTTTAAGGGCAATGTGCAGTATATTGCAGTGTGCACTGCACTGTGCAGTATTGTCCTGTGATTGTAATAGTTATCACCCCCTATATCCCATCCACACATTCTCTCCTTTATGCATTGTTTAATAGTGGCTGGGAAGGGTTGGGAGCAGGGATGAGTGTTTTTGGTGTGTGTGTGTGTGTGTGTGTGTGTGTGTGTGTGTGTGTGTGTGTGTGTGCATGTGGTATTCACTGACAGGTTAACATTCACTGTCAGCAGTAATGCGTGATGCTGATATATGGGGCTGTATGTCACTGTGGCTTGCCAGACACATGCTCATCCAGCCTGATGGGGGGGGGGGAAAGCACATTTTCAATGTTGTTTCATCCTGAAACTGTATTTCTACACTGGTGAAATACAGTACATTCCTAAAAACATCACCTTCCCCACTACCATACGGAGAGCCAAGCTAAAGTAGCAATATATATTCAGCCAACATCACAAAAAGAGACTGTAACAAAAATAGAGAATGAAACAAATTAAGCATTGTTTGGCAAAAAAAAGAAATTAAACCTCCCTCACCGTGAGCCCTCACAATGTCTTATTTATAAGGCTACATTTAGGAGACTTCCTTGGGTCTACCACTTCTCTGAGGTCGGAGGTCAGCTGAATAAACAGATTTTAACTCTTCCCACTTCCTCCTTATAGAGACCTCTGTGGCACTTATCTACTTTTTCCATCATCAATAAGTGTGTGGAAGAGAGTTAGGAGTTGATATAGTGTGTGCTTTTGCCTCTGTGTGTGTTTATTCATCTGTGTCTGCTTTGTGTCCTTGATATTGTGTGTGTGTGTGTGTGTGTGTGTGTGTGTGTGTGTGTGTGTGTGTGTGTGTGTGTGTGTGTGTGTGTGTGTGTGTGTGTGAGAGAGCATGGGCTGTGATACAATCATATGGTCTGATGGCGATGTTCCGTGTGAAGTGGTAAATTGTCTGATGTGAAGTGGACCAAGGAATGTTCTCCTATGGGAAATCTCCTGTTTAAATATTCTTTATAAAGGACATACATGACTATGAATCCTGTGCATAAGAGTTCATTTTAATTAGATGTTAATTAGCTCAATGATTGTGAATATTGCATCACCTTCTAGGCCCTTAAACAGTGTTTTTGTTCATAGTTTGTGATAATGCATGCAATTAAAATCAGAATAGCAAGTTCCCATGCTTCAAAATCAGGTTTAGAACATAGTATTCTATTTATTTTCAGGACACTCTGACAGTCTAATTCAGCATCGATCAATTTGACAGTACCGTTGGTGCATTAGAGCACACGTATATTCCACAGGGCCACAGTGGCTGTGCCACCTGCAGGTCGAATGTTATTGATCTCGTCCACACATGGTCGTGCTGAGACGTCTGTGTCGTCCAGGCCAGCCTGCAATCAATGCTGTCCTGCGACAGCAGGTTCCAGTCTATCTGCTTTTTCATCGCTGCAACGGTTGTGTGACGATGTAACAGTCGCCACGCGTTTTCAGGTTGTCAGCGCCAATCAATCAGCAGACAATTGAACACCAGCTGTGGGGTTTCAAATGTGTTGTAACACACACACACTTTGACACCAAATTTAGAAAGGACAAACTCATTATTTTTCCAAGACTGAAAGTAAAATGGTTAATTTATGAATTTAAATATGAACTACAACAGTGTCAGTACAATAGTTAGTTGTTTGTAAAGTTCTGCGGTACATGACGTGATATGTAAGATATAAATAAGAGCTAATTAGGGACCCTCAACTTGTGGTTAATTTGGTTAATTTAATGCTTTTTTTGTCTTATCTGGGTCAATACAGAGAAGCCAGGCTAAAAATAATTGAAAGAGAAAGGGAGAGAGAGGCAGAGGAAGCACTTCACTTGGTGTCATGCAGTCCAGGCAGTGAGGCTGGTTGCAGTCAGAAGTCACCTGAACCACTGGTGTCTTCCATACTGAGAACGGCAACAGTCACAGGAATGCACCCATTTTATTTATTTATTTCACTTTTTAATGGTCTCGCTGCTTCTCGGTGCTCCTACCCTGATAGACATTGTTGCTATGGCAACGGCAGGATGCAGCTCAGAGTAGAGGTGATGATTTGTCCGTGTTTTTCGTCCATTTGAAGGGAAGAACATTAACGTACACTTTACATAACACACACACACACACACACACACACACACACACACACACACACACACACACACACACACACACACACACACACACAAAGACGCACTAGGCCATCACCATTCATTTTGCAGCTCCATTACATTACATGCAACAAGCCGGTGCAGCTGTAGCCGTGGGAGTGTGGGTATATGTGGAAAGGAGGGACAAGGTGTGTGTGAGTGTGTGTTTGAGAGGGTGACTCATACCTTGTCTATTAAGAGAATAGAGAGTGATCAGGTTGCTAGGCGATTAAGAGCCACTATTGTCCGGAGGGACAATAGTGGCCCAGAGAGTGCATGCCCTCTCTTCTCTTTCTCTGTGTCTTTCACACACACACACACACACTCACACACACACTCACACACTCACATACACATGTACCCCCCCCCCCCCCCCCCCCCCCCCTCCGGATTGGGCGGGAACAAGGAGTCGTCGGTGAGCAGGAGGACAGAAAAAGAAGCATTATGGGTAGCTGAGGGAGAGAAGGGACAAACGGGGAGAGAGAGAGGAGAGGGAGAGGAGAGAGAGCACTAGCAGGAGAGCTGTACCGTGAAAAAAAAAGACCTGCAATCATTTGCCACATTGAAGGGAACAAATGTAGCTGGAGGCAGTGAGAAGAGAGGGAGAGAGAAGGGGACAGGGAGAGAGAGAGAGAGAGAGAGAGAGAGAGGGAGAGAGGGAGAGAGGGAAAGAGGGAGAGAGGGAGATAGAGGGAGTAACAAGAAGCCAAGGAGAGAGAGAGAGACCTTCCATGGACATTGCACATTCAAATCGCACAGTGTTATAGGGGAAGATCACACACCAACTGACAGGTCGGCAGAAGGTGGAGAAGGACCAGGACTTTGGCACGGCCGTCTCTCCTCCTGCTCCTCACTGTGTGTGTGTGTGTGTGTGTGTGTGTGTGTGTGTGTATGTCCGCGACACACACACACACAGGCTCTGTCTGTGTGCCTGTCAGTGCACTGGGCTCTCTGGGTGGGTAGAGAGCCGCGTTGTAGAGGAGATGTTCACTCTGAGGATGAGACAGCGTTTCTAACAGGATCTATTTGCGGACTGGGATAATACACTGACACAGCTGAGGGGACCCGAGCCCACCGGAACCAACCGAATCAGCCATGGAGGGACTGCTGTCTCCAATGAGGACGCGGGTAGGTTACCATGGGGAGTGCAGAGCATCCCAACTACAGTTTTCCTCCACAGGAATCCATCAACCCAGAATGAGATATAGGGAGATAGTGTGCCCTGCAAGCTGCTGGGCTGCTGCAATGAATCAGTCCGTGCTGCTGTCGCCGTGGTGATGCTGAAACTCAAGCTGAGAAGTTTCTGAGCTACCGACGTTGCTAGGAGCAATAGGCAGAATGCTGGGAGAGTGTGGGAGACACGGGAGGTTACAGATGAGAGATGAACATTTTTAAGCATTGCAGAAAACTGAAATACAGTTTGGATGCAAAATCTGTATGTGCACGTGTATTTGTGTGTGTGTGTGTGTGTGTGTGTGTGTGTGTGTGTGTGTGTGTGTGTGTGTGTGTGTGTGTGTGTGTTGGTTTGTCCGTGCACAGATTAACAAGGGGTTGAATTGAAAGAATGACTCAGTGTTTCAGAATGGTGCCTATCTCCCTTCAGTACAAACCACTGTACTCCTTTTGATTTAGGATAGAGGAGGAAGGAGTGGAGAAAGATGTGCAAGGGAGGAACTGGGTTCAGTTTGTACAGTGAATTGGGTGAATATCTGAAAGTGGCAATTCACTATTGTTCTTGTTATTCATGAGCTTCTGTGTTGGATATGCGTGTCTCTGTGGGACATGGGACCTTTTAGGCGGGTGTATCGCTGTGCTCAAAGTATCTATCTGACAGTGAATGTCTGTGTCTGTGCCATACAGAAAAGACTAATGAAATAAGAAAATGATGTGTGTGTGTGTGTGTGTGTGTGTGTGTGTGTGTGTGTGTGTGTGTGTGTGTGTGTGTGCCTGTGTTACTGTCGGAGCACACTCTGTATCCATGTGCCTGCATGTGACATCCAGCACAGTTGTGTGGACAGTAATGGACCCTGAGAGGTGTCTCTCTGCCAGTTGAGATTTGAGATGAAAACCTCTTCGTTCTGGCTGGGTTTTATGCTTTGAGTTAGTGTGTGTAATCTTGGCTGGACAAAGCACTGCAATATTGAATCTGTGATAATGTTATTAATATTTATAAAGGCATGATTGCATTGTTGGAAGAAGAGGAGAGTGATTTTATCTCTGTTTCTTACGGTTACAACCATATCCAGACCTTTGAAGAGAGCATTGAATTCACTCTGAAAATAAAGCCCCAATTTAAATCACCTTTTGCTTTCTAAAATAATATTCTTCTTCTAATGCCTTCTTCCCCTTCAGCCGTCTTCTCCCCAAGAGGACAGAGGTGATTTAACAACCTGGCTCTCTCATATACATTCCCCCCTCCCTTCCCCCTCCCCATGTTATCACCCATGGTGCAGATACAACCCCAAATAAATCATTAAAGCATCCTCCATTAACTATAGATGTGAAAATTTGCATATATTTTCATAGTCGGTTTGCTCATATTCTAACATAGGATTAGCTCAATAGTGACTCCCACACAAGCCTTCGAGGAGGTGTGAGGGTGCTGAAAGGGTTAAGCCACTGGGATGACCTGATGCTCACCTCTCCTCCCTCACCTTTACAACTCACCCTTCTTCTTCACTTCAATTCATTGTAGCTTTGGCCGACTCCTTTCCTTCTTCCCTTGTGCAGGATGAGCCACACACTCCCTTTTTACATTGAAGCCAAGAGTGTGTCCATCTCTCTCTCGCTTCTCTCCGTCCTGTTTGTCTGCCCACCTGTCTGTCTGTCTGTCTGTCGGCCCCTTGCCGTGTCTTTGGCAGTGAACCCGAGCTCTGTAATTGGTATTTGCAGATCGGCCCATGATCTAATCCAAAGAGAAGCGTTAGCGGGCTGTTTGGAGATAGACTTGGCTTCAAAGTTATGGCGTGGAATCAAGTCTGCTATATCTGTGCAGTCTGCCACCCTGGCCAGATTTGCCCGTGAGCTGTGGGAATCACTTCCAATGACTAAATGACTTTTTATAATTTATCTTCATCAGCCACATTGAGCTTCACACGCCTCGCAGTCGATCTCTGTATCTCAGTTTTGGCATCAAAGTCAGTTTGGGTATATTCCTGTGAATGAATCACAGCATAATGAGCCAGTGCAGGAGTCTCTCACAGTTTTACGCTGCATGATCTCAATTCAATGTGCCTTTTCCCACCTTTAGAGATAAAAGGAAGGGTCTGGTGAAAACAGCGACTGGGATTCGTGAAATGTTTTCATCCTATCTTTCAGTTCACTTGTAAACAGCAGCAGATATCTGAAAAGTAAAAAGAGTGGAATAAGTAGGAGCGTAGCAATGTCAGGGTGTAAATCGGACAAAAAATACTTCAAAGTTTATCCTCTGCCTTAATAATACAAAATACCCCGATTCAAAGCTTTTATGGTTGTGAATTTTCTCTCACATGAAACCAAAACCCTTCTGTATTTTTTACATCAAAAGACAAAAAAGAAGATAAAAAAAAAAATCTATTTCTTCTTGTCTGTGTAGGGCAGTGTGCCTTAAGGTCTTGCTTCAGGGATACACAAAAGGTGACCTCCACCCCAAGATAACAGACAGGGGGAATAGCAGCAGCCTGTAAAAGCTGCACCACTCCTAATCCCCAGCTCACTAAAATGGGGAAATTGTGCTGAGATGGCTGTGTAGGCTGTAGTGGACTTTAGAAGAGTTGTATTCATATCTCCCCCGAGCTCCCGATCCCCTACCTCACTCCGGCACGTTTTCTCTTTTTTCCCCTCGCTCTCCGTATCTCTCTTCCTCTCTTCTTTCTTTATTTAGGATGACAACGGGCAGTGAAGCAGAAAAATGAAACAAAATAAGCATCAGTGAGCTGCGTGTCTGCGTTGCCTTTATGTAGTTACATACAGCAGAAAAGCAGGTCAACACACAGACACACACACAGAGAGCATGCAGGATGTACTGAGTACAGTAACCCTGAGGGAATCTGAAAGAAGTAGCCAATTTGTTATCTTCAACGTCCATAAACTTTGCTCACACGTATTCCTCATTATTGTACCGTCCCTCTTTTATGCCTTTTTAATGGGATGTTATAGTTTGGTATTGCAGTCAGGACATTACTGATTCACATAGACATTAGTGCCCACGATTTCCACATCTATTACTCTGCTTAACTGTGCAGACTATCTGCTTCTTATCTTTCTGAGGCAAAGATGATAGAAAAGCACACGTTCCTGTAGACATATGTGAACACAAAGACTCACACTAACACATCCAAGAGTGAAAGATCAAGTTCCCCTGTTGGTATCCCCAGTTGTATGTAATATATGCATATAGGTCAGTAGAACAAGGAGCTCCAGCTTCATAGAAATCTTCCTCTGGAGAACGTGTGCTGGTGTTTGGTACATCTTCTACAACAATCAGTCAGTGTGTGTGTGTGTGTGTGTGTGTGTCAGCTCTTCAGTCAACTCACTGTGTTAGTGGATCAATACGGAGTAGTTATCAAGAGATTAACCCCGTCAGTGCCCCATCAGTCTAATCAGAAAGACTCTTCCTCTCTCGTTAACTCCATCACTCTCTCACTCCCACCTTCATCTGCTAGCTCGCTCTCTTTTTCGGCACAGTGTCACTGCCTCCCTCGTATCTAGCCTCTTCCCTCTTCGGGTCGTGTGTGAACATGCATGTGTGTGTATGTGTATGTGTGTGTGTGTGTCCAGCTGCCCATGACAGATGGGGCCATTACAGAAATAGCCAAGGGCTTGGACATACATGCACACTCACCTACAAACACATATTTATTCCATTAAGGAATGGCCATTTCACACATATACCCCCCCCCCCCCCCCCCCCATGCCCCTTCGCTCCTTCCTTTCCCCCTCCATCCATCCATCCAACCTGGTTCATTAGCGGGCATTCTGCTGTCAGAACGGTTAAGGTCAGGGTTGCACGGAGGAGAGGACGAAGTAGACAACAGGGAAGTGACCAGACCCACATCCCCGAAGCCGACCACCTCGCTGCTTGTATGAAAATAATTAGGAGAGAAAGGCTGGCCTGATGGGGTTTGGATTTGCAGCACAAGGTGGGGCTGCCTTTGGCAACCCACTCATACACACACACACACACACACACACACACACACACACACACACACACACACACACACACACACACACACATATATACACATTTAATACACAGCAGGTTGGCTGGCAGCAATTGAAGGCCAAAGTAAGCAGCAAAGGGGGGATGTCTGGTGCCTGGAACCGCTTGAGACACACACACACACACACACACACACACACACACACACACACACACACACACACAGACACATACATCTCCCAGATGTCATCTCAGCCTACCAAGTGCACTGTCAGGGTAGGGACAGTGCAACAAAAGATTTTATGCTGCAAAGTTAGTCACTATGTACTATGATTTAATTTAAAAATAAATGTAACCCACCTGTCCCATTCTGGAAGAAAACTGACTTTTTTACTGAAACTATAATAGGGATCCATTTATCATTGATAATTGAATGAGGTGAAATTGCTCAAACTTTTTTGAATGGTGCCTTGGCTCACATGGCTAAGCGACTACAATAGCATGAAGCTAATATTAGCTAATTATCTTGAATAACTTTGTTAGCTTGTGACCTTTACAAGCAGCGTTCAGAGGGCGGTAAGGGAAGAGCCTTGCACATCCTTTAGGACATAAATCTATGCAGTCATGACACACAAGGAGGCAGATAAAGATAAAGAGGAGCAGAACTGTGTAAGATGAGATCAGTAGGATGACTTGTAGTGAGAGAGATCCTACAGTTCCCATGTTTGAAGCTTTTCCTCTCTTTCCCCATTTGAAGATGTGGCACTGCATGTCGGCCGTACGCCATCTCTGATCATGTCTGTGTCTATGTGTGTGTGTGTGTGTGTGTGTGTGTCTATGTGTGTATGTGTGTGTGTGTATGCTCATGTGAGCGTGCCCTGCTGTGTCAAGCATGTCAAATGTACTCTTGTCCCCTTGAAGAGGCCCGAACGATGAGATCAATCAGAGCGCAATTGAGCAACCAGAGAAGCAAGCCAGCGATGCACTTAATGTTAGGTGTTGTCATGGAAACACGGGGTTCCGATTTTCCACTTCATTCTTCAGTCTACAGGCATTTTTAAAAATGATTTCCAAGAAAGGCAATTGAAAGATGGGAGGGAAAACGAGTCAAGTGACAGTTAGAAGACACAGCAAGACACAGACGTATCGTAATGAGAAATTTACTGTAACACCATGCTTCAATTAAATGCACTTGTGTTTGTATGTCAGTGTTAAAACCATGCACTTTAGATTAAAGAGCTTCAAGCAGTCCTATTGTGTATATTGACTCTATCTGTGTAATTGCATAGAATGGATAGTCCCAAGAGAGAGCTTTCCCTGTACTGATTTTAGCCTTCGGAGAATCAGAATGGCAATTACACTTTCCTATATTGGAATATAATCACACACACACACACACACACACACACACACACACACACACACACACACACACACACACACACACACACACACACACACACACACACAGAGACACCTTTGATGAATGAGCAGAGGATTGGTAGTGTCACCCCTGCGACAAAGGGTGACCCTGCATTGAACAGGTATCATACATCAGTAGATCTACATTGCACAGACAATTTTTACGCATTCACAAATACACATGCATACACTCACACGGGAGTGAGTTTCTTTCTTCCCCTCACCGCTATTAATCTCTTATCTCCTCCAGTCACACACACACTTAGGCATTTCCTCCGCTCTTTATTGTGCCATTTTCACCTCAACCCCACCAGAGACCCACCATTTCTAGCCCATTTCTCCCTTTCTTTCAAGCCATTCCACCTCCATCTCGATACATCCTCCCCTGGGCTCTGAACTATGACCTCTTTGCATGAGCAGAGAGGAAGCTTGGCAGCAGTCACTGAAATACGATTGGCTGACCAAGAACTGGAGTGGTGTCAACACTGACCTGAGGGGAGAGAAAGAGAGGTGTGTTGTTGTAGAAAGTAGGGAGGAAAGAGAAGGATGGAGGCAAAAGAACAGCATGTTTTGTGGGACCTCATTTCTGAGGTGCTAAGTACAGCCGTATCACCAGAAAGAACGCACCGTAAAACAACTCAACATTTAATACACACACATGTTCTGTCTAGCAGCAACTGCAATGGGCCAGCTCTGACCTGTTCACGTGCACTGAGGAATACTGGCTCTATTACAAATACAAATGCAGCTTGAAGCGCCGGGTAGCGTAGAGGAAAATCACTCCCCCACCACCGCAGGGACTCAGGTTCAAACCCTGGCTGCTGTGTTTCTGGCTAGTGGCCCTTTGAGCGTAATTGGTAAAGTAGCAGATAGGAAGCCACAAAGGATCAAATTGTTGCAACTGCACTGATAACCACGACTGGTTGGCAGGGGCACACATTTAGGCGTGACCACATGGACCTCCGTGTGTTACTGCCTCCCGGTGAAGCTCTTAAGTGGCGGATTGTTGTGTATTGGAGGTCTTAACGCTCCCCAGGCCAACAGAGAGTTATTAGCAACCCAATCTGCAGTGCAGGGGGACAAAAGAAAATAAAAAATACAAACGCTGCTATTTTTCCTTCTCCTTCTCTCTCAGTGACCACAAAACAATGAGTATTTAGGTCTTGTTCTTGTTCTGAATATTTGTTCAGTTCTTGAGGACAGCACGAGACAAAGCAATAATAATTTGTGATCAACCACAGTGTTCCAGATTGTACGGCTCTTATTCTGCATACTTCATTTGTGTCTTGTTCAGTAGACTAGCGTCCTTCCCTTTTTTTCATATTTTAGTCATTTCAGTTTAAAGTGCACAGAGCATGAACAAAATTTACATTTGCACTTTTTATGCTCGAGCGCGCTAATGAATGATTCATGATTTACCTACACAACTGCTCAAGGAGACAAAGACATTGAACACTTTACCCTGTACATGCATACAGATGCACACACTAACTTGCGCACCCTCAAACACATGCATGCACACTGGTCAATTTGCATGCTCCATAACATCTACATGCTCAGCTTTATGCACGTGGGGCCCGTATGCTGCCACCAGACAGCCTTATTGATGTCGGCACGTCAGCCTCCCAAGCAGCAAGGCTGGGGCTAGCATCTTCCGAGCTGCTGGCAGGATGAATGGATGGATATATAGGTCAGTGATAGAGTGAGGTGCTGTGATGGTTGAAGGTGCCAGGATGATTGGACGTGGAGGGGGGAGGGGGGGGGGGGAGGTGATTCTTTAGAGCCGTTCTTGATTTTCACCACTTGATTTTCAGAAGCAGTAGTCCATGTCACCAAAGCGGCAGTTTACCGATCCCATCTGGCTTTAGTGATCGTACTTGTGCTTCTCAGAAGGAAAAAAAAAAGCAGCAGTGAGAAAATGCTTTTAACAAATATGTCTTGGGGGTCATTTAACTAATTTAAGTATAATTTAACTGGTGTGGGGACACCACTGATTTTCTATAATTCCAAACTTACTTACAATTACTGTGTGTTTTATTGGGCCCTTCCTATCAGAATTAGTTTTTTTTAATTTCTTTAGTTAAACGGTTCTGATCCTGATTCTGATTCTGATTCTCATGAACAATCAGCAGCGGTTGCCAGGTATCCTATTACCTCCCCTCTCCCATGTGTAGACAGCTGCCATTACGCTGAATTAAACCCAAATATGAAATCAAGGTTGCCAGATTGACGCTCATCCATCCTCCAAGGAATACTTACATCATCCTAAGTGCCTCGCTGACCTTCCATGCTCTCATTACTGCTTGTTAGAACAATTAAGTGTGACGTGTGTCATATTTATAACTCACCCCTGTGTGTGTCCGTGTGTGTGCATGTACATGTGTTTGTTTTATTCTGAACAGATGTGAGCATCTGCCATTGCAGATAAGGCCATTAATACATGTCTAGAGGTGTTTGTTTGTGGATGTGTCTGGTTTTCGGCAACAGCTGTTGTTGTTTGCTGTGAACTCTATTTGTACATTCACTTTTGCAGGTTGTCTGACATAGCTGACTTTAAATATACATGTGTATGAGACACAGACAGTCAATGTGGGTGTCTCTCTTCACTTGGGGAATGACTGGATCCTTCCCACCCTGATTTGGTTTGTTGGAGTTGCAGATATGAACATTGACACTCACCAACAGAAGCTCCAACGATTGCATTTGGTGATACAAATTCCTTACACGCATTGCATCAATCTTCATTCTTGCTTGAACAGCTCTCACATATACAAACTTTGAAACAGTTCCAAACATGAGACACAAACTACTTTTCCCACACACAGGACACATTTTAAGCTACGTGTCGACACTTGTGCATGGCTTTAACAAAAGTAAGGAAGTGCACAGTAATCATGCATAGTATGAAGTAGATGATGAAGAGGAGGCCGACCTCTTTTATTCAATACATCATGGAATGCTGCCAGTCCTGAAGTGGGTGCAGTTGGATGTTGGGTAATAATTATGTTTACTGGCCTTCATTACAAGCACTTTCATAATAATAATAATAATAATAGCTTCAGAAAAACACCATTGTAAATCATAACATTTCCCATGGGCATCGATCCAGTTCTGTGGTAACCAGTGTGTTGCACTATCCTGTTGTTTCTCTATGTGAGCTTGGACCCACTGTTCCTGTTTATTAGTGTAACTGTAATTGTCATATTTTGCTATTTTACAAGTTAGTTACTGTATCACTGCACATGAACTCAGGTGTCATTTGGCTTCCTTGGAAGTCTTGGCCTTTTTCAAGTCTTATAGAGATGTTTTAATTCCTCTAAACACCTTTTTCATGTGCTGTTTCAGTTATTTCATCCACCTCTTAACCCTTTCCCAGAGCCTCTCACCAGTGTGCTGCATTTCATTCTCTGACCACCAGAGTGCGCTGTTTGATGGGATTCCCCTTGCCGAGCTCAAGGCTTCCCTAAATCATGAGCCGAAGGACTTGGAAGTCCAGTTGAGTTGCAATCGGTGAAGAAGAGCAGGCCCTCTTGGCCCTAAGTTTGAAGTGGTGTCTGTACTTCTTCCTGCAGCTCCTTCAGTAAAGTGCAGGCTAGAATAATCTCTCCACAGCAGTAAGTGGGTATTGAGAAGGTCAGCGCACGGTGAAGAAAAACTCCCAACATCGCTTTAGATTCGTTGCTGTCAGAAGCAACTGGCCTCCTCCTCGCCATGTCCCGCCTGATGTATGGAGCCAATAAGCGGAGACCTTCAGCTCTAATGAGCAGCGGTCTGCTGCTCTGCTGCTGTGTGTGGGAGCTGGCTGTTTGGCCCCAGTAAACACAGAGCTTTATGGGACAACTCCACAGTTCCTCTCCTCCGTCATCACAGCTTTCTCAGAGACACGAGTGCTTGTGGAGGGGACCAGGTGGGGAAGGAGGAGTGTGTGAGGTGACCAGGGAATGGTTATGTGTATAATTAATGACCTCATCCTGCACCTCCTGCTGTCCAAGAGGGGGGGACAATGAGCGGGTAAAAGACAAAGAGCAGGGAAAGCAAGTGAAATCAAGAGAGAGAAAATGACAAGAAGGGGTAAAGGGAGGACAGCGAGGGACAAAGAGATTGAAGGAGGGAAGCATATGTTAAAGGCTGCACTTGTTTTATAATGAGTTTTGTCAGTGACCGAGTGGCCATCCCATTACCCCTGCTGTCTACTGGAGGGGCTATTACATAGGATTCACCGCAATAAGTCCTCCCCCTCTTCCCAACTCCTTCATTTTTCATGTGTCCAATATTCAGCTCTCTCCTGCCTCCTCTGTTCCCATGGCGATGACGTGAGCTGAATGTAAATAAGTCGTAAATACCAAGGGACAGGACCTTGGCTCAGAGAGAAACCTGGGACTGATCACAGCCTGCCTGTCACAGCACAGCTTTTTTTTTTCTGACTATTGTGAAGGTGAGGAGGTGTAGCAAGGACAAAGGCAAGAGAGGGGCGGGAGGTGACTGGTCTGTCTAGCGGGGGGACTCCAGTGGAGGCTGTAGCCCCCAGGGGGTCAGCCCGGCCCCCGTCTGTCAGCCCACTCTGTCTCTGGTTCCTTCTTTGATCCATTTTCAGATTTTAGGACTAAATGTTTGCCCGTAAAACATGCGGAGTACTAGCTGACCGTCAATACCTTAAACCAATCGCTGCAAAACCATACAGACACAAAGTGCACTGCTGTGATTTGGACGTTTTACCATCACGATGATGAGAGGGTTGACCTGGAGTAATACCGGGAGGTGGAGATGATCTCCTCAAATTACGCCCGTCTCTCCCTGAACCCCTCGGGGCTCTCCTCCTCCTCGTCTGCTCGTTAACAAAGACAATCTGCCTGAGCCATTTGACCAGCGTTTCGGCATTGGTTTGCGTGGCAACGGGTGCACCTGTCAGAGGTGTGGGGCCCATCTGTACAGTAACAAGCAGCTTAGTCCCATGCCTGCAGCAAGAGGTGGAGCTAGCACAGTCTGGCTTGTGTTACTGCACTCCTGGGAGAAGCCATGCAT
Organism: Leptoclinus maculatus; assembly: GCA_032191485.1. NCBI lineage: Eukaryota > Metazoa > Chordata > Actinopteri > Perciformes > Stichaeidae > Leptoclinus > Leptoclinus maculatus. The sequence goes on from JAVDOI010000007.1 coordinate 8,110,463, forward strand.
GTGTGCTGGGGTTTATAGAATGAGCAGGTCACGTTGGCTCATTAGAAGAACAAGGAAATGCAAGTACGAGTGTGTGTGTGTGTGTGTGTGTGTGTGTGTGTGTGTGTAAAACAGTGTGGACAGGTGCATCCCCTTTGTGCATTGCATTTGTTTGTCCGCATGCTTTGTTGGTTTGTGGTTTGCATTCCTGAGGGATTATAATCATTCATTGTCAATAATGAAGGAGAGTTGTACAGTTACGAGGGGCTGGGAGGTTTACGAGGGTTATAAGCACAGCTGCATCCTGCGTGTAGACAAATGAGTCTCAAACAAACGTCTGAGGAATGAAAACTCTTTGGCTAGAGTGTGAGGAGTGCAGGGAAACTTTAAAACGTCAGTTTATGGGTTTTCAGTAGTTAGCCTCAGTGCCGAGTTTTATTTCATTATAATGTAAATAGATATCTTTGAGTTTTGGATTGTCAATAAACAAATCAAACAATTTGATGACCTCCCCTTGATCAGTGTGTATAATATGCATTTTAAACTATATTCCGATATTTTATGGACTAAATGATTCATTGGAAACATAATGAACTGATTAATCGATTATGGAAAACAATCCTAGTTTACATCGGACATAGAATAGCAACTCTGGGACCTACTTTTTGTTGTTGATGCCCCCCTAAATTAGTGCAAACAACCATTCTATAGTTAATAATCAACATATAGGACAGGGATCCATTACAAAGTCTCAGTCCACATTATAAAAGCGCCCAGACACACACACACACAAACACACACACATACACACACACACACACACACACACACACACACACACACACACACACACACACACACACACACACACACACACACACACACACACACACACACACACACACACACACACACACACACACAAAAACACACACATACACATACACAAATGGTGTTAACCCATGTTTCCTCCTTTTTCCCAGTATCCCAGTATTCTCCCCTGGGAGTACGATCATGTATAACCCATTTCCCCTCATGATCTGGCCTGTTAAGATTAAATATGTAGCCATAATCATCAAACATTTAACACTCACGCTGTTACAAATCACATTCCTAATCGTGTGTGGACTTTGGGGATGGGGACTCACGTGCATGTCTTCATCCTAAGTGTGCAGATTGCATGCTAGAGTAATTCATAAAAGTTGTGGAGACTTGTTGGCAGGCGGGCATGTCTGCTTTCCGGAGGGTTAATTGTTAAATCAGTGTCAGGGAAACAATGTTTTCATAGCCACTTAGCGGTGTCGGCGGGTACGCGCGCGTCTATCTGTGTTTATTTCTGTGCATGGCGTAGGCTGGGAAGCCTCCTCGGCACTAGGTAAAGTGGGCTAAGTTTACTGGGGCAGAAAATGCAGGAGCGTGACTCAATCCAGCGCCTTCGTACAACCAGTCTCTAAAATATGCCTCTGTCGCATTATGTCTGCTCACTGCCTCTCAGAAACACACTCACTCTGCGGCGAGAGGCTTGTATGTCGGACAAGAAGTCCGAAAAGGTGGAAGGTGTGTATGCGTTTGTTTTATGAACATTGTAACAGATATTCTATTCATTTTCTACTCAGATAGTTCAAAGAACGTTTACTCTGGTTAGTCTGAGTACGAATGAGTCTGACTCAAATCCAAGGTGACTTTCACTGTGGCAAGAATGACACAAGATAGGAAACAGTGCACCTGCCTCTCCCCTCTCAGGTCTTTCTAGAAATCACCCACACACACACTTTCATTCACACACACACACACACACACACACGCCTGCGCCAAGAGAGATGCACAAATAGAGAGCCATTCACTGTAACGTGAAATGACAGATTCGGGGTGCCGAGTGACACAGCAAAATTCAGATTACTAACAGTGCAGCAGAGAATGACTGAGCAGAATCCCTTTCATTGCACTTGCTATCCATCGTCACTCGAGGCTGACAAAAAAGGCATGAATAGAGACGAAAAAACAGGAATAGACAGAACAACTGAGAGCAAAAGATAAAAATACTGAGAGACAGAAACAGACCTACGTTAAATAAAGATATTTTGATACTAATAACGCATACAGGCTGAGTGGTAGACAGAAAAAAAAATCAACAGAAGGAGGAATAATAAACTCACAGTTTGACATACATTTAGCCAATAAAACCATTTAAGGTCATTTGGCCAGACGTGTGAGGTGCAGTGTGTTGCATTCTCTGCAGACTTGCAGACTTTAACACCTACTTGTGCAGTGTATAAGACTTGCAGTAAACCCTTTAGACAGTTAGCTGCAAACAGGTGCTTAAGAGGCTTTATCAACATGTCTGGAATAGATACTATTTTTGAGTGTGTGAGTGTGTGAGTGTGTGAGTGTGTGAGTGTGTGAGAGTGTGAGTGTGTGAGTGTGTGAGTGTGTGAGTGTGTGAGTGTGTGAGTGTGTGTGTGCGCAAACCTCAAACCACTTGGAAGGTTGCCCAGAGTTTGATTAGCACATATCCCTATTTTCCAGGCCAGGTGGCCATTACAACCAATGACGCTCACACAGACACACACACTCTGCACTCTTGCTCTAAATTGGAAATAAAAACCAAAACTGTCCTCGGAGTTTTTTTTTTACTATCGATCAGAATCAGAAAGGCTCGTTAAGGCCAGTTTTGTGATGCACAGTCTGAGATGCTGCTGTAGCCACCACTCTGGTGTTCTTGCTGCTTACTGGATTACTGGGACAGTCAACTTCCACGAGGAAACTGGTGGCGAAGACAGATGGAAAGACTCCTCAGACTTAAACTGCGTCAGCGCGATTCAACTCAAGGTACTGTAAAATGTAGTGAAGTGGATTCTGAGCTAACACTAGTTTGTGCAGTGGGTAATTATTTGTTGAATTCACGACCATTTCATTATGCTTTTATGTGTATGTATAAATATATGATAATGTTCATAGTGGATTCTTGTAAATTCCACCTTTATATTCAGATAAATCTGTGCAGACCGTAGCTTGTGCCTCGTTTGTGTAAGTCACATAGTAATGTGTTGGAAGCACATGTGAATGTTCCTTACATATGTGTGTTGGAGCACAATGTGTTCTTTGCTTCTGCGTGTTATGCAAAGAGGTGAGGTGATATTCAGCGCTCCCTGTGATGATGACTGTTGTAAACATTGCACCAACGATTCATTCCACCACCTCCGATGGATTCTACACAGAAATCTGGGTTTTAACCCTATGCGTCCCAGGGAGTCACACTGGGACATGCTGTCCCGTGTCGCCTCTCTGCTGGGGGCTAAGCTCCTCGCTAATGACTAATACTGATCCAGATAGGCTACCTGCCGCTCTCGACACTCTGTACTGCATTCAGACTCCGCGTGCCACCTGCTTCGCAGTCTTAGTGGCAATATACTGTCCATCTTCACCATGCCGGAGGGTATTTATAATGCATGAGCGGCATGCAGATGAGAATTAGAGGGATGTTTCTGAGTTATTAATGGCGGGGTGTTACACATTCACAGCAGGCAGCATTAGGAGCAACTTTAGGAAGACAGGGAGGCCTCCTGAGGGCAACACAAGACTGATGGATCTGTGCACTCTATCTTCAACACCCAGCGACGTATATTATGGTGAATGTGTGCATATGTGTGTGTGTGTGTGTGTGTGTGTGTGTGTGTGTGTGTGTGTGTGTGTGTGTGTGTGTGTGTGTGTGTGTGTGTGTGTGTGTGTGTGTGTGTGTGTGTGTTTGTGTGTGTGTGTGTGCACAGAATCACGGCTGTGCAATAGACTCGGTCACACCCCAGCGCTCCTGACCACCGGCTTGATGTGAGGACTGATGAGTGGCTGATCCAGCCGACCTCACACCCAAGAGAGGTCAGAGAGGGCAAAGGTCATTGGCACTCTGGGTCTGTATGGTTTAGGAAGAGGGCAGGAGTAGGACGGGAGGGAGAGATACGATTGGGAGGGATGTGTCTGAGACCCAGTGGGGCTGAGATATACACTAATACAGTAGAAATCTGATCACTAACCAGTTGCGTGGTCTGGTTTCCTGCAGTAACCCGATTTCCCCCAGTAACTTGGTTACTTTGGTGACTGTAAATGTAGTTTGCCTCCTCCTTACAGCTCCTTATTGTCTTCAGTCATATCCTGTTTGTGGGTACTGCCCAGCTAAACTCACTTTCCCCCTTACTCCTCATGTCTGACTCCCTCTGCTTCTTCCTTTCTGGTTGACACAGAGAGAATGGTGCGTACATTCCTCTGGCGTTTGCCAGAAAAACAAAAACAACCCCTCTCCATGGAGCGTCCCACCAACATCCTTCGTCCCCCTGCTTCCCTTCTTTTCTTCTACTTCTCTTCCTCCCACAGTGAATCATTGCCCCTCTGCTATGCACCCTCCCCCCCCCCCCCCCTCCTTCCCAATCAGCCCTCTACCCCACATGCCCTGTCCTCTGCAACCCCCATCCACCCCTCCCCGTCACTGTTACATAAGCTTCCAGTCATAGATCCAGGCCATATCGCTGTTGTTTTCGTCCCGTGTGTCTATTGGAGCCTCAGCATCCAGGGCCAGTGCTTAATGAGGCCCCTACAAAGGCCCATTGATGAGAGGCCCAGTGTGAGAGAGGATGACCCCAGCCAAGAGCACCCAGAACTGGGCATCAGATGCCCCAGGCCCTCCCTCCACACAAAGACGTCCACTGTGGACAGAGACCTGAAAGGGCACAGAGAGAAACAGGGAGACAGAGAGGGAAAGTGGAAAAAAATAGGGAGGAGATGTCCAACTCCAAAAATGTGAGAAAGAAAGATATTTAAAAAAAAAAAATGAAACAGATGTATGACTTCATCACTTAGTCGCTTCTTTGACCATTAGCTTCCTCTTCCTCTTCCTCCTCCTCAGTGCACCAGAAGACAGTGAGACGCACCCTCTGCCCTCTCTCTGCCAGGGAGTTGTCAGAGTCTTTATCTCACCCGTGGATCATAACTGAGATCTGAACAGATGGGACTACAAGGCTCTAGTCTGTCACAAATCCTCACCAGTAGCCATTGGTTGCTCAAAGGAGCGCTCAACGCACTTTGAGGGGAACCCCTGCTCTTTTTTGGAAACATTTGGATCACTAACGGGAATCCAGGCGGTTTTAGGAGCCAAGTCTGGTGGAGATAGTCTTGTTTGTTAATCGGATTTGGGCTACAACCGGGCGTTTGGGAAGCTGTCTCGGATTGGGAATGAGAGCAGAATGTGGACAAATTAGGCTGGACTGTTAGAAGCTGTTGTGGTATGATCATCTGGAGAATTGGGATGTCACTCGACTGGCATGGCTTAACGACCTCGTTTAAGTCATCTGTCAGTATCCCACGATTACACCTGCTAACAGAGAGAAAGAGAAACGGCTGTGCAGCCAGAGTGTGGGAGTCTTCCTTTTGTTGAAACATCTCTTTATTATTTTGGGTGGTGTTTTTGGGGATCGGCTGAAGGATGACTCTGGCAACACGACTGGAGGACTTAGAGGTGACCCTGGAGCACATGCTTATGGATGTCTTTGTAAGTTGTCTTTTCCCACATTTTTTTTTTTTTTTTGTTGAATTAAGTTTAATCACAGTAGTTGTTTTTATCTGTCATGAAGTGCATTTAACTGAATGTATTTGTTTTAGTCTTTCGTCACCATTCTTCTCTCTGTGTTTCATATCGGTGACCTCTCCGGTGCATAATTGCAGTTTGAGACCATCGGCTAACATATGTTCACATCTCTTTCCAGATGCTCTCTCATTAATTGGCACAAACAAGTGTGCTGATTAAATATCAAAACTCCGCGCAGGGAGATTTCGGTTAAATAACTGGCTGACCAGGAATGTAACCTGGACTGCATGGCCAATACATGACTCAACACTGGGTTAGCCCACTGAGTTAAGACTTTGGGAATGTTAACTCAGCATGTGAGGAGCTTTCATCCAAAGTATTAAATCGAGGTACTTGGCTTATTTAAGCTTTCTGTGGTCTGCAGCCTTCACATTCATCTGCATGTTGCCATAAATCTTTTTGATTAGGAAGGAATGAAATCTTCAAGTGAAGGAAGTGAGGATTGAGAACGAGGAAATAAAAGGATGGAAGAGGAATAAGAAGGTCTGATGGATGTGATTGTCAGGTTTCTATTGCCCGTGACGCTTGGTTAGAGGTAGATTACTCAGGCCTCTGTGGTTTACAAAGTATTCGGGCTGTGGGAATAAAAAAAAACTGCTCGACACTGCATCCCTCACGCACACAGATACTCACTCAAAACCATTTAGATACTGGAACATGCAGTCGCACATGCATTCTTCCTCTGCACAAACACACACACACACACACACACACACACATAGTAAACACGAGACATCAGAATCCCTGGTTGCCTTGATCTGCCGGCTGCTGTAATGAGTTTGGTCGTTAAGCTGCTGTTTCCCTTTAACATTGTTTACAGGCATAGGCATCTGTTGGAGGAAACAGTAATCTGTCCTTTCGAGATATATACTGTGCTTCCAATGAACTCTGTCAGCACACACTCCACTGCTTGCAGGGCGTCGATGTCAATGACATATGTGGATATATATGCTTCCTGAATCCATCAACCTATTTTGGAGATTTGGTCGTTTTCATGTATCCAATAGATGATTTATGACTGGAGCAATAAAGATTAGTGTTAATGCGCAGAACAGGATTTACATTATACATTCATGCATGTCATGTGGAAAAACAGGAGTCAGGAAAACGCTTCCTTCCTCAACATTTCCTCTCAGCATCCTAATTAGACTGCTTATTTATTTATTTCTCTAATTGCTGGAAGAGGCTGGAAAAACAGAGGTTTATCTGGCCCCTTTGCATACTTAAATGAGAAATATTCAAATTGCCTGCACTCTTTCCAGGCTGCTTGCTTACTGAGCCAAATGTACATGTACACACACACACACACACACACACACACACACAAATGTTAAACCATGCAGACATGAGCTAAGAAGAGGCCTATTTCAGTGAACCATCAGATGAAGGCTGGGTGGGTTAAATACTTTTATGCGAAGGCTTACCAGCAGCAGACGTGTGTCATAAATCAGGCATCTTATATTACTGAAAACAGTTTGTCAGAGTGTTCCAAAACAAGATACCAACAGTAATATACTCTATTTATTGACCTTCTGTGTAAAGTGGGAACACGCACAGTGTTAAACATTTCTGTATGTGTGAATTAACCCAGCAGTGAGCAGAGACAGGGGTCGTTAGGGGAATATTAAGATATCAAGGGTCATTAGAATAATGTCAATTCTTCTCCATCCTCCAGTGGAGAAGGACCTCCAGAGCCCTCACTAGGATGCTCATTGGCTTGAAGCAGCCGCTGAGTGCACAGCTATTTTCATCAGCACAGCAGCGCATATATATGCATGATTCAGGAAAGCCGAGAGGCAGAGAACTTCCTTTACAACCTCTTTTACTACAAGAAAAGGAGGTCACTACGTTGTTGCCTTGATTGCTCGCAGGAAGCTGGAGTCGAAGGGAGAGATTTAAAGCACATGAATGCACACGACATGATTACGAAGTCAAGCCTACCAGCTTAGAATTCAGAAATATAGTGAGGAAATCTATCAGCGCTGTTAAAATCAGCTCATAATGTCAAAAAGCAGTGCACTGCCATTGTTACATAGGCAAGGGACCCAAAATGTTAATTTTAGAGGAAAAATAATCATCTTCGTAGCTTGATTTCCATTACATTTGTGGCCTCGTTGACATAGCAACGGACATAGCATCACTGCCACATACACAGTGACAGGAACCTTTGGCTTGAATAAAGCAGTGGCATTATCTGTATGTGGTGATTTAATTTTGTTCTGGCTGCTGTAAAATGTCACAACTTGTGCCAAAGCTGCTGTGTATTGTGTTGCCGGTCTGCTGAGCTGTGTGAGCTGCGAGGGGAGGACAAAGAGAGAGAGAGGGGGAGAGAGGGAGAGAGCGAGAGAGAGAGAGAGAGAGAGAGAGAGAGAGAGAGAGAGATGGCAGCTCACAGTCTCGCACAAAGGCTGACAGCCACGTCAGGCAATGAAGCGTCGTGATTAAAAATGCATTCGATTCTTGTGTAGTCTAATTGAATCTCCTCCGCATGCACCCCACAAACGTCTCCACCCCCCCAGTCCTCTCCCCCAACATCCTCATCCCTTCTATGATGCAGGCCTGCAGCCAGAGAAAAAAAAGAGCATCCCCTCTCTCACTCTTCTTCCTCCGAGATCCCTTGTTTTCTCCTCCATCTCCCTCGCCTCCTCTGACAGAGGAAGATCTCAGCTGGATGGGATTGTTTCCAGGAGCCGTAAAAAACACTGGTTCATGTCTATGGGAGAGCTGGTCTGCCACAAAGGGCCTGCGGTCTGCAGGAGCGTTCAGTCTGTCAAGAGCACAAACACTGTGACGTACTGATACCAAGAGCTAGCACTCTCCACATTGAGAACTGTATCACGAGGTTGTGCATTATGTGTTTCTAAAGGCACGTGGATAACCTTTATCCAGCGTGCTCTTCTCCTTTGACTGTGCTGCTGTAAAATAGGTTGTTTCATATAGAGGCTATTGACTGGGTATATTATGTGTGACCATTCTGTTATGCAATGGGTGTGTCCTTTTCCCAGTCACAAAAATTGTTCAGTGAAAGCACACTGCCCTCTTCTTTCTTTCTCCATCCCTCTCTCTCTCTAGCTATGTCTGTCTCTCTCTCTCTCTCTCTTCTCTCTCTTCTCTCTCTTCTCTCTCTTCTCTCCCTTCCACATCTGTCTCTCTCTCCAGCAAACAGTTGTCACCCTTTCTACATTAATCTGATAGTGGTATTGATCGGTATAAGGCTGGAGTCACAGTGTCAAGTACTCTCAGGGCCAAGGGATAACTTTGCAGAAATCTCAAGTCTTTTCTCTGCTGATGTTTTTTTTCTGGCATTTTTGCCTTTATTTGATACCAAAAAGTTTAGAGGCAGACAGAAAACAAGGGTAGAGAGAGAGAGAGAGAGAGGGGAGTGGCATGCAACAAAGATCCCTAGCCAGAATCTAACAGGGGACGTTGAGGTTATGTGACAGCGAGGCCTATGCTGTTGTACACAGCTGATTGTTTTTAAGGCCTGGTGTATTCTATACTATATTGTCAAGAAATCCAATAAAAATGCCAAAACCAACGTTGGTAAATCTGTCTATTAATACTTTGATTGCTACTTACCTTATGCTGTCTGTGGCATTCAGGGTCCAACCACTTTCATTCCTTCTTAAGACGCAAATCTTTAAAAACAGGGAAGAAATATAACGTTTTAAGTGATTATTTTCTAAAAAAAAGCTGGGTACTGTGCTTTTTTTTATCTGAATGGATTTGCTGGGGACTAGTTTCCGTCACAGATTAATACAGACATGGTGTACTAATGTGTATCTACAGCGCCAGGACAATGTTTGTGGTATTGACTAAAAATACACTACAGTGCCGGAAGTCAATTGTCATGAAGGAAAATGTCATCCAGTGCAATGGTGTGACTCACTGGTTTTGGTCTATGGCACCGAAGAATAAGCTTTAACAGGGTTTAGCTTCACAGACGATACTTAGTAGGGTCAATTAATCCTTTGCTTTGGTATTTTCATAGAAATATAGATTAAAAGAATTGACACAATTAACACATTTTGTATTATTGTAGAAAATTCTGGGAAAACATTAGTTCTCTCCATAATATGAATGAAATGTATTAAATACTGTATTATAGTCAGATTTAGCAATCAAATGTGTCCCATTTTCTTGCCTCATTGGTTCAATCCGGCTGCAGAATCACCCAAATAAATAGAGGAAAAACAATTGTAAACTTGATCCTTACTGTATGTAAACATCTATCAACTAATTGGCTATTATCATTCAGCATTTAATTTCTATGCCATGCATGGTCATTATTCTGACCAGCTGCAGAGGCTTTCCATGTAGTGAATAATTCAGAAGCCTCGAAGGCTATTCACATTTACTGCACATCCAGTGCCCCATTCGGTTCTGCTGCTGCCCTCATAATAGGCTACTGATTGACCCATTGGAATGATATATTCTAATTCCATTTAGGCATGAATGACTGTATAATGGCAGTGTACGAGTGTGGATGTGGACTGCACCCAGACAACGATACAGTTGTTCCCAAGGCAATGTCTTCGCACCATCGTCAAGGTTATAAACAAAGTACATTCAACGATGGACGTGTTTTTTTTTTAGTCTGACTGCATTCCTTTGGTGCCACTGTCTGAAATTGTAATCGCATTGAAAGACACACAAGCAGATATGCAGTATGTGCACACACACACACACACACACACACACACACACACACACACACACAGAGACGGTCACAGTGGGATGAGCAGATGTTGTGCTGTTTGTCCAGGACAACCTGTCCCCGTATTCCACCATATTTCTCGGAAATATAAATACGTCCCAGTGTTCACGATGAGTAACACGAATGTCCCCGTTTCCTAACAAATTACAGAAACTCTCAGCCTGTCTGTTACCTCTCTGAGCATGTTAAAAGTGTTTCCCAGGCCTTCTTACACAGACGCTGCTGAGGGGATGATAATTGAAGTGGATGCCCCCCTGTGGAGAAGTCATTATGATTGGTTCTGGCCTGATGAAGGGTGGGAGACCCCGCTTTCTGCTCATCTCCCTCTCATGAGATAGAGAAAGGCAACACTGGCATGCACTTAGAAGCACAGGCAGAAGCACGCAGTGGGAAATGAATAAAATTACTCTATGAGGGTGGTGTTGTTTAGCTACATAACCGTTTATCATGTGTTTTCTGTGCAATGGCGCTGTAACTCAACCCTTTGTAATTTGTGGCGTCTTGGAACATAAACATTCAACCCCCTCCCTCACTGCCTGGGACGGGGAGAGAGTCCAGCTAGAGGGCATTTCCATAAACACACCCACACACACACACACACACACACACACAAACACAGTGAGGAGCAGGACCATAGGGATGAGTCAGACAGCCGTGGGCAGAGACTGGCTGGGTTATCAGGGTAAATTAATGCGTAACAATGCCAGGAGTCTACGATTCAGAACCATTGCTTCTTGTTATTACAACTAGAGACAAAGACCGAGCAGACATACACAAACACACACTGGAAATGAAACCCAGACAGTCCAGACGCTTTGTTTGCACCTCCCTCATTAGCATCTCTCATAACCAGGTAGTGATCTTCTCTCTTTCTCTTCTTTGTCTCTCTCTCTGTTGTTAAATGTGGATTTATTGGAAATGTATTATTAGCCATTAGTTCATTTCTAGGACAGCTGGTGTGACCTGATCCAGCACAGTGAAGCGTGTCAGCATCTCCCAGCTTTTTGCCAGAGTTTTGTATGCTTCGTGGCTTATTTTGTGTGCAGTTTTGTGTATTTCACATATTTTTTCATTAGCAAGTGCAAATCCCATTTGCCTTTTATTTTTGCGTGCGTGTTGACTGAAATGGGTCATTGTGCATCTAGCCTGAGGCATCAAGAATAGTGTTGCTGCTTTTTTTTTTGGTTTCGTTTCCTCCTGTCAAGACGAGGGTTTATCACCTCACCGGATTTGAAGCAGTGGAATTTAAGTAAAGTAAAACGAGCGCTGTGGAGGAGGAGAACAAACGAACACAAGCCATACTTAAACTGTTCAATTAGGAGAGTGTATTGTCATCTCCCTGTCAAGGTGTCACACGAGCTCCCTATTAAAGCAGCAAGGTTTTTGTCTCCTGAATCAGCAGTGGCTGTTAATCTCTGTCATCGCCATCTGAATTAGCATCAAGTGCACACATCACACAGAGTACCAGGAACAGTGCAAACGGAAATTAATGGTGTTTTTTGGTTCCCTTTTCAATTCCTCCAGTATGTCATCTTCAAGACCTGGATGTCTGCAAACTAAGTTTATAAATAGCCCTTTGATATTCCTCATGTAGGCCACAGTCACTCATGCACTGATGTGGGCCAGGGTATTGAATAAATAATGCATTCTGGGGATTACCACTGGAGATGAATTTCCCCTGTATGCTTGTTGTGCGGCTTTAGCACAATGTGTGTGTTTTTTATGTGTGTGTGTGTGTGTGTGTGTGTGTGTGTGTGTGTGTGTGTGTGTGTGTGTGTGTCTATGTAAGTGTGACTTATAGAGTATCATGTCACCAAAGCTGTCGGGGGTCCTCACTTAAAGAAATGATATGGAAATGGCTTATTTGGTTGCTCATTTTGACAGGTGGCTTTAATCTGATTGACCCAGCATCAAATCACCTCATAACTGTGATAACAAAGCCAGATAACACTGGTTATAATACAGCGCTGCTGGCTTAATATGGCTAGCTAGCCCATGCAGGATGTTAGCTGTTATGTGCATTAACCTACTGTACATGTGTGTGTGTGTGTGTGTGTGTGTGTGTGTGCATATGTGCATCTGCATACGCCTACATATATGTGCGTGCATGTGTGTGTTGATCCACTTAGGTTGATCAGCTGACGGTTCAGTATTGATGTGCAGAGGCAAACAGAGCTCAGCGGTGAGTGATGATGAGAATATGACAGTAAGTCACTAGGTGCTGCTCTAACTCATGAGTCCAATAGCTTTAATGGACATGTAAAGACCACCGTGGTGGAAACGGACGACTGACTCAGCTCTCCGTTGCTGCAGCCATCATGATAAAAGATCTCTGCTTTGAGCCTCGCAGCTAAAAGTCCACTACTGTCTCAGCTTGGGGGGGGGGAATCAGGCCAATTTCGACACTTTTCTGCATGCAGACGATGCACCAATGTGATTGGATGATCAATATTTGCATGCATGAGCATTGTGCGTGCTTCACTGCAAAGATATATGCGTGTGTGTGTGTGTGTGTTCCCCCTTTTGTGTCCTAGTCCAGACAGTGCAGGGAGAGAAAGCTGGATGTGGGATTTCAAAGATAATCTCCCTACCAGATGGCAAAACATCCCATATTCCTTTTGAGGTTCCCCACGTGATACCCTGTAAGGGCTGAGCATGTGTGTGTGTGTGTGTGTGTGTGTGTGTGAGTGTGTGTGTGTGTGTGTGTGTGGATGGTGGGCATACGTATACATGCTCGCACACAATTATTATTGCATCACGTGACACAAGCGCGTATGCTAATATCAGCCGTAACGTCACATTAATCCAGTGACCTGGTTAAGCCCCCAACTGAAGGAAGTGAGTGTGGGAGGCAGGAAGGGGGGAGCTGCCAGAGAGAAGAGAGAGGAGAAGAGAGAGGAGAGACAAAGCGCGCTCCCTCTCCCTCTCACACACTCTCACACACTCTTTCACCTCCTGAGCAGCAGAGTGGAGCGTAGCTGAGCAGAGCAGAATGGGAAGTGTTTTAAGACTATTAGAAGCAGAGAAAGGCACATAGGACCGGTGTGGGGCTGCTATACTCACACACACACACACACACACACACACACACACACTAACACCACACACTTCTTTCCTCATACACACCCACGCGCAAAGCTCGCGTGACCCCCGGCTGCCAGGCTGGACGGGACGGTGAGGACACCCACCTCACACTCTCACACACATACTCGCACACCCACGGAGACACACACTCTGGAGCGTACTATGGTGGTCCAGGGAGCAGTGACGCCCGGGAGAACCCGCCGGCTGATGCTTAAACTGCCGGTGGGGACTCTACGGAGGAACAGCGGAGAGAGGGTAAGACACACACTTCCCTCAATTCCTCTTTCACACTTTCTCCCTCCTTCTCTGACTTTGTCTGTCCCTCCTGTTTTGAGACCTTGTCTTGCCATGTTGTGGTATGTGCAAGTGGGATTTCTTGGCTAATCCAGGAGAGGGTATTAGATTTGAATTGGTGGAAGGCAACTCGAGAGCAAAGCTTTTAATCTCCACAGTGGACAATACTTCTCTGTGTTTCTCTTCCTGTCAGTCTGACTCTGTCAATCTCTCCAGAGCTCAGTCTGTCTCTGTCACTGCTAATGTATTCCACTGCGGTCCTCGGTTTTCAAGGTTACAGGGAAGTCTCACTGTGGGAGAGCTGTCTTTGAGTGCGGCTTGTTTTGCCCGTCACTGTCAATGCAATTGAACTGACTTGAGGCGTGAGTTAGCTTCCTTTTATCAAGCGAAGCCACACGAAAGGCTCGCCTTCAGCGTGATTTAAAGTGCTGGATCCTGTCCCACCTCTTGCCAAGGGATCAGATGAGGCTTCAGTGTGTATGTGTAAATCTGCTGGGTGTGGACTGACGGCAATAGATAATAGTTTTCCAGCTGAGCTTAAAGACGTGGAATGCGTGTTGCGAAATTAACCTTTATGTTGGTTGTAAAGGACAGGCTGAAACCTGCCAGGTGATTCACCATTTTTGCTCTTCGACAAAGTTGTTTACCTCACGAGGAAGCTGCATGTGTGTGGATGAAGAAAGCAGCGCTCAAGTTTGCAGCTGTGAGCGTCTTTGTGTGCGTGATTCCCCGTTGCATTCCTTCTGCGATGCACGTCAGCGCTCTTTCATGTTGAATCACATTCAAGCAGAGCGTGTGTACAGGTGATGAGCGAGCTGGGCTTTTTTACGGCTCATCCAATCTGCTTTCCCCGAAAATTGTGAGGTGCTTATAGGATCATATCGAATTGAATGTCTTCGAAGTCTTCCTACTGGATGTAATGTGACTTTAGTTTCATTAACACGCCTCTCACGTGACTTCTGAGAATCGCTGGTCTCTTTGTAGTTCTCTCTTTGATTTAGTGTGTACACAGAGAGGATACAGTTATACACATACTGTGCCCATGCTATCATAAATTACACGGCATGGCTTCTATACGTTGGATGGAAACACGTTAACAAGCCCCGACAGACATGTACACAAAAGTAACTGTTATAACCTTCACATCACCTCACACAGAAGCACATCAAACCCAACCTGGTTCATTTGCTTCTGTAGTCAAGTTGCACTGAAGTAAGCAACTTGAGAGGTCTCAGATAATGTTCTCATTATTCAAAGAGTTCAGGTTGTGTGTCATTAATTCTGTGGTGGCTGGAAAACTGATTAACTGGGATCTAACTGGCTGGCTGTCGCAATTCTGCTTGATTGGAAGAAACTGAATATTCACTGTCCTTTTTCAGAGAAGTAATTGCTAATGGTTGATTGGCTGGTGCCATGTGCACATACACACACACACACACACACACACACACACACACACACACACACACAGTCAATCAAATCACCTTAATTAATGGAGAAAAGCACATTTTCTCACACAGGAATGGAGGGAGGTCTCTCTCTCTCTCTCTCTCTCTCTCTCTCTGTGTCCTGATTGCACTCCCTTTCTCTGCCTCCCATTCTTCTCGCGGCCAGCTGTGTGCAGACGGACCGAAGGGGGATTACCGTACTTGTTGTGATTTACATACGCTCACTCGCATTATTGTACTGTAGTGCGGGAAGAATGACGGAATAGATGGATGTGCATCAGCTTGCTTGTGTAAAGGCTGTAAATGTGTCAGACCTTCAAAATCCAACAAACCAAAACGGGCAGAAAAGTGTTCAATAAATCGACAAAGAGAATTTTAAAAGAGAATTTAAATCATCGGACTGTCTTGGCTGATACCTCTCCTCTGTGAGGGCAGGCGAACAAAGCTTAGTAATCGACCGGTTTCTACCCTTGAGCCTCTATAAAGGTTGATTGTCTCTTGGGTTATGACTTTACCTGCCTATGTCCTCGCTGAGCCACGAAAACACTTTCACTTGTAAACACAGCTGCAGCTTTGTCCTGCTCTGACTTGTCATGTTAGATAACTCATTGCGTTATCGTCCAATCTCCGCCTTATGTAACAGCATACAGACAAAATATTGACAAAATCTGTATCTATAGGCAGCAGACTGAGACTGATTGGGATGTTGCAGTGGAAATGTTTATTGCTGCACGCTTTAGTTCCAGCTAAAAGTGTTTTTGCACACGCGGTAGCTTCATTTTTCATATCCCTCATGCAGAGGTTTGTGGGTGCACATCGCCACTGGCTGAACACTTCTCTTGTGAAAACCATTAGCATTAGTTGACTTGTTAGAAAGATATTTTCAAAATGGATCCTCCGGATTGATTTTCACCTTCCAGATTGCGGAGCGTAAAAGGCCACTGTCTCATCTGTGCCCTGTCACTCATCTAATGCAGATGAATCGCTCCACGTCCGTGTCAGTTGTTTCTGATGGATGTGGGTTTCTATCACAGTTAATTGAGTAATGTTTACAAGGCGAACATAGACTATCTTTGTTCGCAGACAACAGCTGTGACACATCTGAACAAAACAAGACCCGTTAACTCCAGAACAACAGGAGAGGAGGCAAAACTTGATCGCTCCCCTTCTTCTCTATGAATCACTTTCTTTTCTATACCTCATTCTCTCCTTCTACTTCTCGTCATTGTGGCTCAAAATCCTGTCTTCACGTCATGCTTCTTTCCCCCTCATTCCCCCCTTTTTCTTGCACTTGCATGCCTTTCATTACAACAACAGTTTTGAGATAGTAAAAGTGGCAACACATGAAGAAATGTATCAGCATGGGCAAAATGGGATAGAAGGATTTATGGATTATCCCGGCAAAACACTAGGTGTTTACAGTATGATATGATGACGATAAATTGCACAGTTGGTGTTCGTTTCGTGCATGTTTACTGTTTAGATCACCTTGGTGAGTAGCCTGAATTTGGATTGTCCTCCGCCTCTGTTATCCTGATATCACGTTAAGCTGCTCGGCTCTTTTCTGTGAAATTAAGAACAAAAACAAAAAACAAACAAAAAAGATAGGACACGAGAAAGAGCGAGACATGCATGTGTGTTTGTGTGTGTGTGTGTGGGGGGGGGGGGCTGTTCTAAACAGCCGAAAAACATTTCAGATTTGAGGAGGCTGAATCGCTCTCCAAGGAAACATGTTGTTGTCAGGGGCACCGCAGGGGAGCGAGGGTTTAAAGGTGGGAGGGGTGGATCTCTGTCTGAGAAGACACACACAAATATAAAGACTTGGACACATGCGCACTACGGGTAGCAGCCAGGCATGTGGTGAGGCAGGAATACTGATCGATCCTCGTTACCTTTAAACATCTCGTCTGCACCAATCACAGAGAAGGTCAACTCTGGACTCTGGCGTTCTGTGGGTCAGGTTGACACTCTGCTTGTTTCTCATCAGACTGATCTAATTGTCCCGACGTTAGAGTCAGGATTCATTTAAGCAGCTGCAAAGGAGCAACATTCAAGACGAGTTCCTGTTCAGTTTCCTTTTATCATCCCTCATTTAGCACATATCAGTTCTGAGCTCTGGGTTTTTTGGCCCCCACAGCTCTGCTCTGCCTCACTACAGTATTGATTCCCGGGTTATCAATCTGCCCCCAGGACTGTAGGTGAGAGAGCTGTGGTCAGTCAGTCCAATTAAAGAGACAAAGAAAAGGGGGAAAGGGGGGAAGAAAGAAAGATGTGGGAATAGCTGGAGCTAAAGACTCCTGAAGGCCCCTCTTGCACCACACCCTGTTCGGCATGAAAGGGGACCCCCCTTTTCTCCCCAAGGCAGCTCACAAGGAAGAATGTTTTTGAGCAAGGGAGGAAAGGGGGGGAGCACAAGGGAGACTCCCACCCTCCCCTCCACCCTGCCTCTTTCATCACTCTCTGCTATGATTTTTTTTTTTCCTGTCTTTTATTCCCCGTCCAAAATCAAGCCCCAGACCTATAGACATACAGCACAGCAGCATACAAGTTCAAAGTGAATCTGAACAGAGCACAATCAAACAATGAAGAGATTGACTATTGACTGTGAGTGAAGGCTGAAGGCAGTGAGCTGTTTCTCTGTGGAGACAGTTTACTAGCAGGGTAGCTATGGTGAGAGTGGACGCCTCTGCCCTCTGCCAAAGCATCCCCAGTGGATGGATAGATGGGATGTTTTCATCCTCTGCCACCTTCATGCAGAGCTCCGAATGATTTCTTCATTATCTCTGCTTTAGTGTTCCCAGAAATGACCGTGTGGAATCCTTTAAAGAGAGAAAGAGAGAGAGAGAGAGAGAGAGAGAGAGAGAGAGAGAGAGAGAGAGAGAGAGAGAGAGAGACACAGAGCAGAGAAAAGGGGGGAAAAAGATGAGTGTGGGTTGATGGGAAGAAGTCTGTTGGATTCCATCTTCCCCCAAAACAGGATGTGGAGACCCCAAAATGTTCCTTAAATATCCCAGCACAATCTGTTCCCTTTGTTAGACAGAGATAACACGACTCGATGAGAACGGGGGCACTGTCTGTGACTCACTCACATGAAGGGGTTTATTCATAGTATGTGTGTGTGTGTGTGTGTGTGTGTGTGTGTGTGTGTGTGTGTGTGTGTGTGTGTGTGTGTGCTGTATACGTTTGTGTGTGAATCCTGCTGTGACAGAGTAAGGGGAATGGAAAAGAGAGTTGGGGGAGAAAAAAAGAAAGAATGTTGTAAAATAATAATAATAATACAAAATTGTAAAGACTTTCTTGAAGTGTATGTGTGTGTGTGTAGGTGTGTGTGTGTGTGTGTGTGTGTGTGTGTGTGTGTGTGTGTGTGTGTGTGTGTGTGTGTGTGTGTGTGTGTGTAGGTGTGTGTGTGTGTGTAGGTGTGTGTGTATGAGTGACAAAGAGCGGGAAAGGGTTGGAAAGAGAGCAAGAGTGAGAGAGCTGCAGTCTCTTGTTTCCCGTGGGTGTACTGCAGTAACGTAGTAATCCTCATTAATATTTATCTGCAAGGCAAAGTGGAGAGAATGATTAGCTTGAGAGTGTGTGCATGTGTGCGTGTGTGCGTGTTTTCCTGAGTGTACACTCCTTTGTGCATGTGTGTATAAACTATTACAGCATATAACACATGAACTAGGTCAACTTCTATACTTAAGAGACTAACAAGTCCTGATACTTCAAAGGTTTTGTGTCATCATGGGGGCTTCTCATTGCACGCGTGCACAGTTAACAGTATTTTTTAATTATTCCAAGCACACATATGAGAACTGAAGCTCATGCACGTGCACATTCTCACACACACAGACATAAAGAAGCTCCCTGCTTTCATCCTCCCTCTCGAGCCGCGTTACGTTTTCTTATTGATTTTCCTGCTTGCACCTCTAATACAATCACATTAAACTAGACTGATCGGAATTGAATTTCAGACTGAGTCTATGCCACTTATAATCTCCGTCACTGTGATGGTGGTGTGTGTGTGTGTGTGTGTGTGTGTGTGGGTGGGTGGGTGGTTGTGCCGCAAATGAGCCTATAAGAAAATGAGGCCTGCCGAAGCCAGATGCCAGGTCTATTGTCAGAAGAAGAACAACTTTTCCTGTGTGTCGTATGCACTTTCTCCTGTCTTGTACACAACTGTTTTTTGTGAATTTGTGGGCCATAGTGCCTCCGTTGAGATTGGTCTTGTGAATTTATAGTGTCTGTGACCCATTTCCCTCCACTGCTCTCTCTCCCTCTCTCTCTCTCTCTCTCTCTCTCTCTCCCTCTCTCTCTCTCTCTCTCTCTCTCTCTCTGACTTGCCTGCACTCTAATATAACACGCCTGAGTGGAGATCAGAGAGCAGAAGGAAGATTGAGAGATAGCAAGAGATATGAGGGAGAGATGAAAGAGGGAGAGAGAGAGAGATGGAGGCAGGAGAAAGTTAGAGCGAGGAAGAGAATGCAGAGAGCAGCAGATGGAGCAGAGAAAGTTTACTCCTTTTCCTGTACAAGTTTATTTGCCGTCAAAATGTGGATGAATGCACGAGAGAAAGAACAAATGATCCTGCTGTTCGGCTCTGAATTCCTGTCCATCACAGCAGATAGTGTCTTCTTCTCTCTGTCTTGTTACTATGGTAACAGCCGGCCAGCTGACACTCTGGTGCTGACTGTTTACATCACAGGGCCTGTGTGACCTTTCCCAGGATTCAGCGGGACATTGCACACACATTGAATCATGGGAACAGTGCACTGTCATAACTAACCTCCCGCCCCCCCCCCCCCCCCCTCCCTCCCTACCACAACAAATATTTACACCCCTCGTAAATTACAGTGGCGGAGATGTGAACGTGATTAATTTTGGAAAATTCACACAATAGGAATGCCACACATTCCTCATGGGTTTCTCAAGACACCGCTGAGAAAGCAATGGGAGGCCCTGAGATCTGGAGAAGGGAAACCGGTGCTGTGGAACGAGGGATCTCGGAGCAAGTGATGCAAGTTTATTGCATTATCGGGGTAAGGGTTAGGATTAGGAATATTGCGCAATCCATTCAATTAGCCATCTGTGGAACATACAGAGGCAAACCGAAAGTGGCACATACAAAGAGAAGTAAATACAATTGTTCTTACTTTGTGCACTATATTTGATTAATGCCACGGCGGTAACTTACTCATGTTCATGTGGCATTCAGTAACAAACACATGGTATAAGCACCATGGAACAATTTGTATGCACAGATATACACACACACACACACACACACACACACACACACCAGAGCAGCAGTAGAGGAGTGACCTCTTGCATCAATAAAGCCCTCCATGAATCAAAGTGGGCTACGAAAGACCATTTAATCCACCTACAGTCAGATTGGTTTTGGTAGGAAGGCAGAGAATTACTGTACAGTACAGAGCTTATTGAATTTTCTATTGATCGAGGCTTTCTGAGGAAAGTGGGGGAAAAAAAGTGAATCAGTTTGGCTGCGTAAAAACATCGGATATTTGAGCTTTATTTTCTTTTTCAACGTCTAGACTGACATAAGAAATCCCCCCGTGACACAGAAGATCAAGAAATGGCTGCTGGAACTAGAAAAAAATAGGTGCTTGTGTTCGATATCACACACAACACAGAGAACATTGATCATGTAAAGCTGTATTGTTTTAGCAGCGCTGTTAAGCCAAGAGTTTATCACAGACTGGCAAGAACACACACACACACACACAGACTGTAGGCTTGGCACAGGTATGTGGGGGTTGTATTGTTGCAAATGTAAGATGTGTTTCAAAGTGATATATTCATATTTACATGCTTGCATGTGAGGATAATGTGTGGAGTTCGTAGAGAGCAGCAGATAAATTGCATTGTCTTGGATTCTTTTGGAGGACAGGCCAGGTCAGGATACTCCAGCCCGGGAAAGCTGGCTCAGAGGAAAAAAATATCTCCTTTTTTAAAAACATTCTGGCTACAATCCCAGCGCTGTTATAAAGTAGCTACTCGTGAGTTTGGAGACCAAATATCAGGATTTTCTGTGAATATGACCGTGTGATTGGCTGTGTGCTTTCTTTAAGCCTGAAGGTGTCCAGTCTGACCAGGTGTGTGAGACTCTTTGAAAAGTGAGACAGTGAGAGAGAGAGAGAGAGTTTCTTCTGTTCCTTCCTCTCCGACACTGGACTGGTGAGCTGCAGTATAAGAGTGCGTATCACTTTAAAAAACAACTACCCTTCAGGGAGACTGAGAGACCAGCTGCATTTCCTTAGCGGGAATGTTTGTGTTTGTGGCGTACAGACCAACGGACGGAGTTTGCTTTGCGTCAGTGAGAAGAAACGAGAGGGGGAAGAAAGAAAGAGTCAGCGGGGATCACTGTGTGGGACCGGGACAGAAGGACCAAGCAGGGTTTGACCTTGAGCAGACATCGGACCGCTGAATCCCAGAGAGACTGAGAGGACAGAGAGGGGGCAGAGGCAGGAGAGGAGAATATATCCTGCCAGGCTTACCTCTGGAGATGACCCACTTATTATCTACTGGAGCTTAGTGGCATCAGGAGGACAATAAAGGCGAATTCCTAATTGCCATTGGCAATTTGTGGATTTTACCTGTAATGGCTCACCTGTGCAAATAAAGTTGAATGTGATACCTGTGGATATCTCATTGATATCAAAAATCATACTCCTATTCTGTACGTACCTCTGGAGTTGTGGCTCTCATCATAGAGCGCTTGTAGTCAGGGACGTAATGGAGGCGGTCTTGATGGGCCTAGACGAGGCGGTCTGTACTCGGCATGGTCTGCTGTGGACTCTCACCTCAACAGCCCTCCGACGTCTTCGTGTGCATGCCAGGAACCTTCCTGCATCCATGCATCTCTTACACACACACAGGTGTGTTTCAAGGCCACTCTACCAGGTAGGCTGCTCCTCACTTACACAAAAAAAAAAAAAAACATAAACTAGATGTGCATGTGTTCATAGCATTTCACCAGGCACCCTTGAAAATGGGAATTTATTGCAAATTTAATTTAGAAGTATGATTACTTTTGCGAACCACCTATTGTCTTCAAGCTTTGTGGAGGCGCATTGTTCATTGGAGGAAACAGTTATAAATGAATGATTCCAGGCTTGGGACCAAAGGAGAGAGGCACGGAGTGAACAGATGATGTACTGTAGGCCAGGTATGTCCTTCAGGCGACACACCGGGGCCAGAGACAGGGGCAGGGTTAAACATGACTCATTTGTTTCTTTAAGCTCGGAGGACAGAACTGGGCTACATGTAGTGGCAGTGTACCTGCCAGTGAAATGGGACGCATGCTGACATAGTTTTAAAACACAGGTGCATGTGGAGAGTTGTCCCGCCAAGTTCAAAAAAACACTGTTGTGCTTTAACGCTGTTGTCCTTGTGTCCAGTGTTCTTTTGAAGGAGTAGTTGTTCTCAGGATGCACACCCTTAACAGGAAGTTGTGTTGCTAGAGTCACTATAAAGGAGCCGGTAACTAAGCTGCTAAGCTGGTAAGTGTTTCTATGGATATGTGTGACAGGGGGGATGCTTGCACACAAAACACACACACACAGACACTGTTTTATAGGCTGTCTGGTCGGTCGCCGTGCCTCACACGTTTAATCTAACTCTGGCGACGCACTGGATGTGTCTGTGTGCCACAAAAGAACAGTGTCACAGTAGAATTCAATATTTGAATCGTTTTATCAAAATGAACTGTGTCTTTTTGGGCCTTGTGTTTGTCTAGATGTGATTCAGCAAAACGGTTGATCAGTATTCTCTTCACCGTGTCTGAATCGGTACTCAGGCCTTTCATGGAGCCATTAGTATTCCCCGGGCGTCTCACCTGCCCTGTATGCAGCTGGCACTACCAGGACAAACCCAACAGGCTCACAGAGACAGACTCTTTGGGCCTCTTGCTACATACCGAAAAGGACACACTGTACTGCATAGCACCAAATCATCCTACAGCATCAGTGGAGTAACTTAAATACCACACAATACACATCCTGTCCGCTTGCTCTGATTCCTTTATTCTCAAGAGGGGAATAAACTGGATTGTTGTTATAACTTTTGTCTTCAGATGTGCTTTCATGTGGCTCCCAAGTTTAAGCATCCTGAGGGAGGGCAACACAATCGGAGGAAACTGAAATAACATACCAGACCTCGCGAAGACAAACCCATCCTTAACACCCCCTCCTGGTGTAGAGACGCACAAACGTCTGGAAGAGGCCACTCTAAGACACATTTCAAACAGAGGAGTCTTAACACTTTCTCAAACATCCTCTGGATAAGTTACAAACAACATCTCCCTCTTGCTTGACGAAGTGGTAGCGTCGAAGGTGGAGCTGCTAATAGTGGAGCGAGTTGCAAAAGCAGGGAAGGAGGGGTCAGTGTGTCAGGCTGCAGGACGGGGATATCCCTGGCTCACTGCACTGCCTCTCTGCCCGGCTTCCTCTATTATTGTTAATGAGAAACTCAGCCTCACACGACTGGCAGACGCACAAAGGAGAGAGACAGAGAGAGAGAGGACTTAACAGTGTCTTTATTTTATTTCATCAACCTGTTCTCACTTACTCCATTTCCACCTTCTTCTCTCATCCTGAAATAAAAATACATTCCTACTCCAGTGCTCTGACCTAAAACTGTTTTCTCATCCCTCTTTTTCCTCTCTGACACTATTTTTGCTCTTTTTTTCCCCCGACTTAAATGACTTCTTCATTTCTTATTTAACTCTCTCTACTCTCTTTTCAACTCTTACTGGAGAAGACATCCATCACCAGACAGTCATACATATTCAATCAGGACCCCGGCCCAGATATCTTACCGCGCTCCAGTGTTTGACGCGTACGCACGTCGAGGTGATCATTTAGCGCTCTGCATGTTAACGTGGAGCTGTGGCGTTACAGTAACCAGCAGCATAGCAACATTTCTGAAGTGTTGTTTGCTCACACAGACACGTATTCCTCTCGTGAGAGAACGCAGCGGCGTGTTCACACTTTCATACATCAGACTGAGTAATATTGACTCAACAGCCTCCGGTCACACGTTCTCCTCTGGTGGTATGACCCTTTAAATAGGGTTAGTACCGCCAAGCGTGTGAGGGCAGTGCTCTGCTGTGCCGTGTTAGACAGTGTCTCTGGGTAATTGTTGCGTTGTGTCATTTCTTAAGTTGCTTTCCAGTCGCATTGATTTCATGTTTTTTCCCTTGCCAGCCCCCCTTCTTATCACGCGACCCCATCCCAAAGGCAGGATATCCTGCATGGGGAAGAAGCAGGGACTATAGTAAACGCAGGTGGTTGGACTTCCCCTGAGTTGCAAGAATTCCTTATTTACCTGTAATCATCACAGTGCTGCAAACTCACAAGACTTACTACGAGCCATCATTTTGTTCCTAAGAATGTGAAGTGACATGTTGTTAAGCAAAACTCATCCCGAGTATGTTCAACATCCTCGTATCCTAGATAGACCCAGTTTATTTCCTGTTATCGTGCTTGCTAATATCAGTCGCTGTCAGGAAGCTGGTTCTGCTCGGTGTCAAATAAACTTACATCCGAGCTGTTTCCTAGCAACGCAGCTCCACTGAAGAGTTGTATACATATTTAAAATGTTGCATTATGTCACATTTGTCATACATATTCATTAGACCTCACTGCTCTGTTAGCTTGTAGGCTGTACTGCATCATATTTAGACCCAGGCCAGTTTACTCCCACTAAGCTCATCTGGTCCTGCTTCCTGTGAGAGTAGCTCTGTCACTGACGAGTCCCAGTCCATTATGATACGAAGCAGAGACACAGCCCCCCCCCTCTGTTACATCTTTTGTTTGTGGTCTGATAAGCTGTGGGCGCTCAGTCAAACCGTGGTGTTTTTAAGCAAGTGGTTTCCTTGGACGAGGGGTCCACAATGAGTGCCAGCAGCTCCCCAGAATCAGGACATGACTGTACTCAGTTCAGGTTGTTAAGTCTCTCTTCTCCCGTGTTCAATATACCTTCCATTTGTTCTCATATTCCACTGAAGCAGATGTCAATAACTAGACTCACGACAGGCAGGCAAATATCCAGAATGGGAAATCTCTGTGTCCTTGCTAATTCCCGGCCTCATTCCGTTTTTTCCTTGTTTTCCAGCCAAGACATTATTGGATGGAGGTTGAAGTTGAACTAGTGACTCCCTACTGAAGAATCCTGATTCACTATTCCTGTCTGGCAGCCATCTTTGTACTCATTGCCAAAGTCAGGATCCGTATGTGAGAAAATATTTTCCCAGAACCGCCAGAGAGACGTTTGGTGACGGGAGGGGTTGAGCGCCAGAACGGACATTGTCTTGAATTTTTCCACAGCTTTGTTTATTTTATTTTTTCCTGTAATTTTCGAACTTGTTTGCAACTAGCCTGGAGGCATGTTTGTGTTTGATAGCCCTGCGTAGACGCACACTCACAAACACACAAATACCCCTCTGTAGATTCTGTTGGTGGTTGAAGCCGTTTACAGTGTCTCCCTGGGGATAAGGTCTTATTTGCATAGTTGGTCTGGAAAACGTTTCCACTGCTCCATTCCCAGGTTTCATGTGTGTGAGTGTAAATGTGTGTGAAAGAGAAAAGGGAAGAGGGGGCCAGGCTTGTTGATGTCTGAATTTAAGAAAAAAGTTCCTGTGAAGATTCCTCAAGAGTTCAATAATGGGAAACAATCTTCTCACCACTGTATAAATCATAAACCATGATAAAAATGTTATCCCTATTCATATTTTCTTTGATATTGATGTGTTTGACGAGTCTCTTGGTGATGTGCAGGCTTGTTACATGTTAAACATTTAAAGCACGACACCCCTCCTCCCTCATGTGCCGTGTTATTTAGTTACTGTGCACCATAAGCTTCTTAGCCAAGCTGGAATCTAATTTCTCTGGTAATGTGTGAATATGGCACACTGCTTGATTGGACGACCACTCGCTTGATTAATTACGGGCGTTTTGCATGCTCACACGCGTACCACACAGTCTTCCCAGAGGACTACTCGGATTCTCTGATTTAAGGCATATAATTGAATAAAATCAGGATGGTATTCCTGCTTTGGCATTTAGCAAAGGGAAATCACATGACACGTGAAAATATTCACGATATAAGACTTACTGACAGTGTTTTTGATTCCATTTAAAAAGATTGCCAGATGTGAACACTTTCCCCGATATCAGTTGTCCATGTTGGAGACTATTCAGATGTTAAACATGATAAAACAGAGATTGCGATATCTGGCTGGTGATTTATCGGGCAATGGTTGAGCGGCCTACTTGAGACATCTGGCTGGTATCCCTCTAAACCCTGTAAGTGTGTCTGAGTCGTGGCCAGAGCGGACACCATGTGTAAGGTTTTTGGAGGTGGTCCTCCTGTATTGAGTGAAGTGATAGCTTTAACTGTGGCATTAGTGATGGGGATATAAGGGCTTATGATGTTTTAAGTTCAGAGGTTAGGGCCTGAGTATAGAATGGTGATCCCGAAGGATTACTAGGGGAATCTGATGAATATCTGAGGAAATCCCTCTCAGGGACTCCCAGATCCTCATGTTTGTATAGATATTATATCCTCTAGCAGTTTACCGAATGTTTACCGAACAGAGGTTTAGACTTTTGTGTGTATTAACTTCACAGAAGAGCCTCCTCTCCGCTATCGCAATCTGACCACAGTATGTTTCCCTATAGAAACACTTAGGTATCAGTCATATTAATGCTGAATGAGAATTAAGAAACATGATGCATGCATGTTGATTTCCCATGGTTCTTTGGGGAGGCATGGTCCGCCACTTTACTGTGTTTAATACGTTATATCAGCCATCATTTTCAGATTTAAAGCTGGAGGACTCCATTTTTTGGCTCTCGTAATTTGTTACGTCCTTTGATACTACAAATGCCTTCCAACTCTGTCTGTCTCTCTCAAGTATGTACACCTGTAGGCTTAATTATGCATATGTAAATTGGACAAACACGTAATGTGCGCATGCTCACATAGGCCCTGCAACTCTATGTTGCTTGGATTTGTGTGTGTGTGTGTGTGGGGGGGGGGTATGAATTTCAAGGTTTCCAAGGACCATA
This sequence comes from Leptoclinus maculatus, assembly GCA_032191485.1. NCBI lineage: Eukaryota > Metazoa > Chordata > Actinopteri > Perciformes > Stichaeidae > Leptoclinus > Leptoclinus maculatus. The sequence goes on from JAVDOI010000007.1 coordinate 8,137,694, forward strand.
ACACACAGAACAAGCTTTCGACAAATTCGACCACTAAAGCTAAAATATGAGTTCTCATCTGTCACCGTGCTACATGATTGATCAGCTGTTTTTATTTATTGAGCAAAAGCTTTCCACCTCTTACCTTCAGATTCTGGCTCCCACCGAAGCCAAATGGCCAAATGTAAGACATTCAATACCTTTACAATGACGGGATTCCCTTTGGACAAGAGAAATTGCACACACACACACACACACACACACACACACACACACACACACACACACACACACACACACACACACACACACACACACACACACACACACACACACACACACAGACCACACACTTGCCAAAGGGCTCTCCCTGCAGATGAGCTGGGTCATTTTTCATTACCCTAGCTCAGAGGAATCAAGTATGTAGTAATGGAGCACAGTCACATCGAGCCTAAGCAATGGAGGGATAAATCCCGACTGCAGAGCACAGTGGAGTCAGGCCAGACAGGCTGCAGGACAGAGCCTGTGGAGGGACATATAGCTCCTTTTCACTCCTCTATCTGTCAGTAGAATACGTCAGACTTCATCCTGGGGGAAGATGAGCGAAAGGTCTGAGGCTGCAGCGTGTTCACACCGTCTGCTCTTATCTCTCCACAGCTTCTGTTTCCTTTATTATGTTGCCTCTATTTGTCCGCCTGCCTCATCTCCACTTTATTCCCGTTTTCTGTCCTACCTGTCTGCTTTACCCTTTTCAGACTCTTCCTCTGTGAATCCCATGCCTCGCTCTCTTCACTGCTGAAGTGTGTGGTTGTGTCTCTCTTCTATACACCTGTCCCTATCCTGTTCTTGCACATGAACCCTCTTACGTCACCTGAGGAGGAGCGGGGGGAGGTTTTAGGGGGTGGAGTGAAGGGTAAGGGGGTTCTGTCTTTGTCAAATTGGGAGTATAAATTGACTATAGCAAAGGATTCCCTTGTCTTTGCCATCCAGGGATCACGATACTGTCGTCAACCGGATTGAATCTCTTTGTGAGGGAGACATTCATTGTATGCCTTTTTACTTCAGGTTTATACCCTTGGGTCATACCTTTGCCTGTTACAGTCTCTAAGCATTCACTTACAGGGCCTCCTCCTCTTAGTGCCCTACATTTCTGGCAGAGTGTGTGTGGCAGAGACGGCTAGATCTCCCGGAAAGTTGCCATGACAACTTTTGTTTGCATCTTAGGCTGGAGAGCACGGGGGAGTGAGACTGGTGACATGTGTGTGTGTGTGTGTGTGTGTGTGTGTGTGTGTGTGTGTGTGTGTGTAGCGCTGGTCTCAGCTTAAGAAGTAAGTGCTTTTAAAACCTAAGAGTTATTATGTGGATGGAAGCTCACCGAGCTCCCGTAAAGCCGGTGCCTTGAATGATGTTGTTCTGTGGCTGTCTCCGTAATTAGCCTGGAGGGTCTTTGTAGCCCCTGATGGATGACCCCCCCCCCCCCCACACACACACACACACACACACACACACACGCAAGGCAAGGGCAAAATTAGCAAAGAAGAGAGAGGATTTGGGCGCGTTCTCCCCTCCCCTGCTGTTCTGGTCTCATGGTACATGTTTAATAGGATGGCGGAAAACATTAGGACTGTGACACAGATACACACTCACACACACACACGCACACATAGGAGTTTGCAGATAGGACTGTTTAATATTCAGCCTGCTAAATGATTAGAGTGTTTGGTATTCTATCCAGTCACAGGACAGGGGATGGAGGCCACTGAAGTTCAACCGCTCTGCAGTACACAGTGCCCTTGAGTTAAGGCCACAAGCAGTGCTTGTGTGTGTGTGTGTGTGTGTGTGTGTGTGTGTGTGTGTGTGTGTGTGTGTGTGTGTGTGTGTGTTTATTTGTTAATGAGAGACCGAAAGAGAGACAGAAAAGAAGCAGTAGGCAGATAAAGTGAGGTCAAGGATGAAGACTCATCAATCAACAAGGTTCAATTGGTTTACGGGCAAAAGAGAGCAGACACTCATACACATGTGCTCGCGCACACACACACACACACACTGTAAACTTGGATACTATTAGCTCTGCAAAACCAAATACCCTGTTCTACGTCACATTGTCTCTCTGCATGCATCGCCAGGAGTATCAGTGAACACAGGGTCACTCAGGTCTACAGTGATTTCTCACTGTGTAAATTATAGATGAAGAGAGGAGGTGGACAGGTAAAAGATCCTTCCCCTGTGAATGGCTCACACACACACACACACACACACACACACACACTGACAACCTCAATCCTTGCAGATCAACCCCCATGATCACTAAGACTGTGTTTCATTGAGATGAAAGACATGACATCACTCGTACCTATTTGTCCTGAACCTCTTTGCTCTTCTTGTTTGGCTGTCGGCGCTCTGGCTCCCCCTCTGGCTCCTAACGTTTTGTCCTCTGTTCTTCCTCGGAGGCTACTTCGGTTACTGAATCATCTCATATCCATTTCATCCTAAACACAGAGTAGATGTATGGCCACGTTTTCAGAGGCACAGACACACACACAGGCACACGCAACCATAATGTCTTTATCAACCAACTGCTCCCGTTGGACTGGAATTTAAGGAATGTCCAACCCTTGTCAGTAAAGGACAAAGACTGAAAGAGAGGGAATCATGAGCCGTGGAAGAAAGGCAGCTTGTCCTTCCTTTGGAAAATAGGCAAAGTGGAATAATCCGTTTTGACTATTTTGAATGCAGCTCATCCCCATAAAAAAAACATGTAAAGAAGACATGAGTGAGCATCAAGTGCAAAACACATTCAAAGTGTTGGCAGCATGCAAAAAGTGTCCAGTGGTGACTTGCTCTCGAACCGACACACTGTGGCGCAGCGTCATCACACTGTGCCCATGAAAGGCTGTTATTTGCTTGGATGTCGCCAAGGGAGACATTTGCTGTGGTTCTGTTTTAGAGCTTTCTGTATTATATATATATATATATATAACTTCTGGCTATATGTGAGTGCATGTGTGCACACATGTACATCTATTTGAGCCAGTTTTGTTTTGGCATCAGTGAAACAGAAACAATTATGGATCAAGAGAGGGAGAGAAAGGAGACAAGTGAGTAAAGAGGAAGGATGTGAGCATTAAACCAGTGGCCTAGCAGAGTAGAAGGGTCCAATAGCAGTCTATTAAATGGATAGGTTAATAGTTGGCAGCTTAAAAAGAGATTACATTTACAGCACGAGATGATACTACATTACTGTCTGTTATAGTAATGATAGAGTTGTGCTGGCTATTCCCAAAAAAGGCATTTTTTTTTTTTAAGATCCGACAATGTGATCAGTGGGAACTATGAAAACAATATCAAACCATCAGGAATTTATCCCGAACAAGCTGAGGTTGTTACTGTTATGACTACAAGACATTCAAATTGACTGTACCAATAAAATAGTAGCTCTCTGCCTTCCTCTGTTATCTTCACCCCTTTCATTGTTTTTCTCAAACACACAACAGAGTCATTATGTCTCTGTTGCAAAGTGCAAACCATTGGCTCACAATTTGGATATTATTTTGCATATTATTTTGAAAACCTCCAGTTAATATATGACCGCTGCTACTGCTGCTGTTGCACACCCATTCATATTTGTATCTGTAGCAAACTATAGATGTGTAATGCATGTGTAAGAAGTCTGTTGAGCCAAGAGACAGTTCCTGATTCTTTGCAGTTCATCGGGGATCGAGGTTCCTTGTGGATGCAGAGGACAGCGAAGTTGAACTGAGGCAGAGATGGACAGAAGGGAAGTTTTGGATCACACAGAAACTGCTATAAAGCATGATTCCTGATGTCCTCATTGCGCCTACTGAAACACCTTTAAGCGTTGTTCCCATAAAAAGCACCAATGGGGTGTTTAGAGAAAGTTGTGATTCTTTGTAAAAAAAACATGTGGGGAAACGTCTCCTGAACAAATGAGAGAGATTTTTGGGTAAAGTCTGGGAATAGTGCTTTGTAGTAAAACAGGAACGAAGCAGAGTTGGCTACAGAAATATCTCCAGTTTGTTTGAAGTGCCAGTGTGTTTCTGATTTTAAAAAACGCCCTAACTGGAACCACATTTCAGTCCCAAAGTCACTCACGGGCAGGGAGGGTGGAGCTCACAGACACACACATATACACACTTGAACAAACAAAACAGATCTCTCTCTCTCGGTCAGTCGTTTCTCTAGACATTCCTGGCTGCCTTTCCATGACCCTCCCTGCTCCGTCTCACTTTGCTACATGAAGCACTGGATGGAGAAGATGGATTTGGCCCCGCTATTATTTTTCCATCAGGTTTTCAATAACCCATTCAAACTAAAACTGTAGAATACAGTGTGTTTTGCTGAATCTTGGGTTGTAACCTAATCTGCACCACATGCAGATACTGTTGCATTAAAACTGACGACGAGTCATGAAAGCCTATTCAGCTACAATGATCTCAGCGTCATAAATCACCTCAGGACTGCTTGTGTCAGACCACGCTTGCTCTCAAAGTGACGTGTTTAAGAGTGTGTGTTTGTTTAGTCTCCATGAATATGAGAGAGATGCAGACAAAGACAGACAGAGCAAGACAGTGTGTGTGTGTGTGTGTGTGTGTGTGTGTGTGTGTGTGTGTGTGTGTGTGTGTGTGTGTGTGTGTGTGTGTGTGTGTCAGTCTTAACTGCCTACCGCAGCGTCCCACAGTCAGGGTTAAAGAGATTCTCCATCTTGCTTCAATTAACCGCTCAGCACTGTTTATATCACATTCCACCAATATAGGTTACCTTTTCCAGCACAGACCATCAACCCTGTACCCCTGCTCGACCCTAAAAACCAGACTCTAATACCCACCCGCCTGTTAAACCCACCTCACCCATCCAGATCTTTCCCCTTTGGAGCCCTATACTCCATAGAAATACACCAGATCAGCACCTCATTACGACCACACCTCTGCCCAGAATAGAAGCCCACTGGCTCCATAACAAGGCTCTGTCAGGGCCCAGATATGTCACACCTATAAGTGGTTCTCACCTTGGTGCTTCTCGGAAACACACGCTCTGTAGGTCATTGAAAGGTGACCATGTAGCGGGAAGTTTAAGGGGCAAGAGCATCGGACAGAGAGGCTCACTAAATCACAGCTGTTTGTTATTGTTCCTTCCTGCCTTGCTTCCTTCCTTCTACTCTCGGGCTTTTTCTGTTAATCTGTCTCCCTCTTGTTCAGCTTCTCTGGGGCTCCTATCCATTACTCCTATCCAAACAGGAACAATTATTCATAAGCTTGTGTAGTTTAAGTGTTAAGGATCCTCCTACTGCAATTTTTTTCTTCTTCTTCAGTCTTTGTCAGTTTTACCCCATTCCCCCACTGTCCCCTTCTCTCTCCCTCCCTTGCATTGGTCAAACAACAGGGCCCTTGTGATAGCCAACTGAGGAAGTTACCAATAAAGGGAGATATGTATTTGACCGGAGAAAGCGAAAGAGGGACGGGTGCATGTATTAAAGCCAAGGAAAGAATCATCTGGAGATGTTTAAGTTGGACAGGCCAGTTTCCGGTGTCTGGAGCAGGCCAACAATATCCAGAAACAGAAAAATCCAGCAGGGAGGGGAAAGGATGTGACCTTCTACATTCGGCGAAGTAAGCTGAATTGTGGGCCTGCAGCATAAACTATGGTAGCAACAAAACTGTTCAAGCCAAGCACATTAAATGTTATTGCATCTTTGTATAGCTTAATGTCTGCGATTTCTGATGAATCATGCAAATTTAAGATTATGAACCGCCTGTCGTATTTCAATTACGGTGCAACTACAGGTTGGTTATGGCAAACTGTATTTATGAAAGAGATCTGAAAAGTTAAGCTAAAGTTGTCTTTAGTCAACAAATGGCCGAGTATCCCTGATGCTGACGGTTAAGCGGAAGATGTGTGCTACATGTGGCCTCACGCTGTTTTCATATTGTGGGGATTACCACTGCTGTTTTATGTTGTAACACAATAATAGAAAGCAGACTAGCCTATGCATGCAGAGTCATTCAAAGTATGTATTGACAGTAGGTATAAGCCCTGCCTTCACAGCACACATTAGTATCTATTTATGGTACCAAAAACTGCACTGATGTTAACAACTTGGTGGTTTCAACGGCTGCTGCTCCAGCTGTGTAAGGTGAACACAGAAGCCCAATTTAGGTCACACAAAAAAAAAAGTCAGTCCAACGGCTGCAGTGGACTGAATGCCAGGAATTATTCAAGCAACCCAAACCTGAGAGCAAGACGATCTGTGTTTTAAAAGTGCAGACAGGAAGTGACAAGCTAGAGAGAGAGAGAGGGAGGGAGAGAGGGAAGGAGAGCAAGAGACAGAAAGACCAGACCAGGGATTTAGCAGAAACATTTAACCATTTCAGGCCTATGGAAATCTATCAGAATACACATGGCTTGGCATATAAATGTATAGCCAAAGTAACACGACATGTGAGGAAAGGGTCTTTCAAGGGGCACTCTTTCTCCCTCACAAAGCCTGCGTTTGTGAAGGTATACAGCTGGTTTAATAAAGTAGGCAGACTGTGATCACTGCTCATTGTTATGTATCAGCAGTGCATCGCTTGTTTTAAAGGCAGACTATTGGCGTGCTCTGCAGACACAGATGTCTGTTTGGGTTTGTAAGCACACACACACACACACACACACACACACACACACACACACACGCACACACACACACACACACACACACACACACACACACACACACACGCACGCACACACACACACGGGGAGAGAGAGAGGTCTGCAGTTTCTCATGGCTGTGAGCTGCTGCAGAAAATTCCCCCTCCTCTCCTCCTCTCCTCCGCTCCCCGCCCCCACATCTTGCCTCCATTATTCCCCGTGTTTTCGAAGCAACTCCGATGACAGGGAGAAACATAGCTGGCAAGTGAAGGCAGGCTGGGATACCTTTAGCCATTTCTTCCGGTCGTCCCCCCTCGGTTGCTGACCGTTGGTACGGTCTCCTGCTATCCGCACGTTCACACACACAGACACACACACACACCGTTTGTGCACGGTGCCGGTAGCGAAAGGGGGGGGGGGGGGAGTGTTGGTCGACCGGGACTAGCCCCGTGAGAAGCGCCCTGCTTTCGGAAGGAGGGAGAGAGAAGCCAGTCTTGCAAAACGCTCCGCGGTCGCCGTTCATTAGCGCCGAGTTATCTCCAGCTTGAATGGCGAAGACGTGAGATGTAACGTGTCTGTGGCGTCTGGAGGATACGAGACACAGTGAGCTGCGTCGGCTGTATAACTAACGTTAACTAATGGTCACTAACATGGATGCTGATGTGCCTCCTCCCCTAGGCCGGCCGGGGGAAAGCGTGGTTTTTGACGATTTTCTGGCAGTAACAAGACTCGTTTCTTTCTGGGATTAATTATTATTTTTTTTATTTTTGTCTCTCCCTCTTGGAGCCGGTTTTGTGTGGGAGCCTCGCAGAGAGCGTTTGTTTGCAAGGTAACTAACTCATGACAACGTTATCGCCAGCACTGACCAAAGCATCACTGACAACTGTCTGTGTGTGTGTGTGTGTGTGTGTTTGTGTGTGTGTGTAATGTTGGTGTCAGCTCAAGCGAAATAATGAAACGTTTTTAAAAAATGGCCGCTTTATACATTGTTCATTTTCATGTCTTGTCATTTAATTTCACCGTTTCTTGCCAGTGAGTCAGGCTCGGGGATGCAAATTAGCCAATTCAAACCTGACTAGTAATGGGTCAGAACTGTTGGTGGATTACGCACAGCATGAATCACACACAGGGACACAAGGGGATGTTGCCAATACCACATGTGTTTGTAGCCCATGTATCTCTCACTGTAGCTACAATGTAACGTAATGTTTACAACATACGTTAGAGGTCAGAGTCAAGATGTTGTAAATATATTCAGGGATTTTAGTCATGGTAAAAAAAAAAAGCCTTTTTGCAAATAACTATGTGTCTCATGGTGCAGCAATATTCCACATTTCTTTCTTTTTTTTTCCAACACAGTGTAATGACAAGAAGCTATTCATAGAAACTTTATTACATTTGGCTTCACGGTGGATATAAACTCAGTAGCATGTGTCCAATACCACAAAGTGAATTCTATGACTAAAACCAATAAGCGTCTGTCTCTGCCAGATTGGGTTGCCTAATTTGAGCCTCAAGGCAGTGATTTGTTACCTTGACGTTAGGGTTTGTACTATTCCCAGGTGTCTCAGGCAGTGTGTGTGTGTGTGTGTGTGTATGTACACTATCTGCATTGCAGTTTAAATTATTCTGTAGACTAAAGTAAGATGTTTGGTCTGTATACTATAGTCTTGCCCTCTCTGCTACCACATGTCAAAGCTTTATAAAGACGAAGATTCGTTGAGCCAGCAAAATGTTTTCAGAAATTAAATATTTGCACACAGTCTAATACCTTTGCACCAACATTTGACACACTTGACATCTCTGGGTTGTTATTGTACCTATATTTGTTGTCATGGCAGTAATTAAAATCACTGTATACAGTATAAACATGGAGCGTTTTGGAAAGGTAATGTAACTCCATGACAGGAGGGTGGGAGATAATAACAAAAGCCAATATTGTGTGTGTGTGTGTGTGTGTGTGTGTGTGTGTGTGTGTGTGTGTGTGTGTGTGTGTGTGTGTGTGTCAGTCACTGTGTGCACAGGTGCACCCAAACTAAAACCCTCAAACCACAAGAGATCAATGGTGAGTGGGAGGGTAAACCAAACCTTTCAAAGTAGCTAGAAGCCACACATACACATGTACACACCAGTAATCATCCAGCAGAGTTCACACAGGGATGAGTGTTGAGACACAACTCTGTCACTCCTCCTCTCCCTCTCATTCTCTGGTATCTTCAGCTCTCTGCTAAACTCTCACCTCCAACCTGCCACCTGGATGCAAAGCTGGCATGAGCGGTGAGAAAGTAGGAGCCCGTTGTGGACACACCCTTACTAAATTGCAGGAGCCTCAGGTGACCAATTTGAGTAGTTTGAGTAATTTGAGAGTTACAAACCGGTTACGCTTGTGCTCGTGTTTACGGCATCTTGTGTTTTTGGAGAGAGTTCTCATCAAATGTTTGACAATGAGGATGTCTCTCCAACCTTTCCTCTCTTCTCCCAACATTTACTACCCCTCCACACACACCCACACACACACACACACACCTCCCCCCCTGGGAGTCCCTGCCCATCTCCCAGATGTGAGGGAAGTGTGGGAGGAGCCAGGGAGTGTTTGTGTTCCTCAGGGTCGTAGAGAAACTCCACATGTGCTGAAAATACCACCACACACACACACACACACACACACACAAACAGACCCTAACGTGCTGAAGACTCTGGCATAGTTGGTACATCTATCTATGGCTTCGTAGCTCGCCTGAAATGTTTGTTCTAACTGGCGTGTATGTGGTGCATACTTTCCCACAGTTGACTGTTTCATCGTTGCACCTGCTTAGTGTTTACGCCTGAACTTGGCAGACGGATATTATCGTCTTTTTGCAGCTCTATTCAGCAAACCTTGTTTCAACATCGCAGACAAACACTCGTTGTTTGACGCGTTGTCAGCAGGCAGCTTCGCTCTTTGTGGCCCTTGAGTCCATAATGGATTTCCTGCTGGATTTCCGGTCAAGCAGGAATGCTAGAAATGTCAGCGAGGAAGAGACGTTGTCTGTATTGGCCCATTGTGTAGTTAGGTCAGCTAACCTTGTTAGGACTTCACTGAGATAACACACACACACACACACATATACGCTCCTAGCTTGCCATACAGCACATGTTAAATGGAAGTACATTTCTTTGTATCATTGGCATCAGTGGAGACCCATTTGAAACCCTGCGTTCGTATCTGTATAACATGTAATACATAATAGATCGATAAACGAGCATCCCTTTGTCTTCTTTTCTCAGATGACAGAGGGGAGGCGATGTCAGGTCCATCTCCTGGACGACAGGAAGCTGGAGCTCCTTGTTCAGGTGAGTCCCTCTTCCTCCTGCCCTCTAGCTCTTCCTCCTCTTTCTTCCTTCTCTCTTTGCAGACTCTCATTTCCTCAGAGCGAGGGAGAAGTGATGTCTGCCACCCCGAGGGAATCAATTACTGCCGACCTAGGGAAATTTGGTCGGCAGTAGGTGACTTTGCTCTTTCTTGATGCTCACCTGATCTCTCCACACACACACACACACACACACACACAAAACACACAAGCGTGCATGCAGACCCTGCCCTGATTTACTCTCCCTGTAGAAGCTATGCATCCCAATGCAGAGTTCAGTGCTAACAATGTCCTAAACAGAAACTCTCACTGCTTCACTGCTCATTTTCCATCACCCGTCCCGACTGTCTTCCCAGAATGCCTCGGAAATGCCCCAAATGATCTGACAAAAAACATCAACTTTGTGTAATTGGCAATGTTGCCCCTTGTCCTACAAATGTCTCTGTGTAATTGAACAATGCTCCATCCTATCCTCCAAAACGTCCAGGAAAAACAAAGCAGCATGCTGCCCCCCTCCCCCCACTTTCAGCCTTCAATCCTCCCAGCAGGCCTTTTCTGCACTAATGTCCAAAAGCAGCAGCACCCACAGCACGCCCGCCACTCCCTTGTTAGCCACCCAAAGCCCCTCTTTTAGAGGCTTTTTAATATCACGCATTAACACACATTTCATTAGATTGGGATTTTTTTTAACTGTTCATAAATTGCGTAGCCCTCACTACACTTCCTCTTTGTCTTCACTGATTGTTGGTGACATTCACTTTCATCATCTAGAAGACCTCTCTCACGGTTTGGTTTCAAAGTATTTCGTTAGAGGCTCCTCCCACTCTTCCTAACCTCCCTTAGCCCCCTTTGACCTTTTACCTGATTCCACTGGAAAAAAGGTAATTGCCCCGGAACATGAGAAGAATAGAAAGATTGAGGCAGGAGGTTTCGATGAGAGGAAAGTGAGATGAGAGCTCAGGAGTGGAGAGACGGGAGATGACACTAAAGTGATGGGAATAGAGAGAAGAGAAGGGGGGGGGGGGGGGGCTGAGGATAGGTCTGCTGACTTTCTGATTTGATTACTCTGCCAGAACTGATCCTCTCTTTCAAATTGGTACTTCTTTCTTCCCCTCTTCCACTCTCTCTCTCTCTCTCTCTCTCTCTCTCTCTCTCTCTATCTATCTATCTATCTATCTATCTATCTATATCTCTCCATCTCTCCTGACTTCCTACTCCTCACTCTCCATATCTCCTTTTCTCAGCTCCTTGCTTGCCTTCACGTGCCTCCACTCTGTCTCCTTCTACATCTCCCAAATACAGCTGCAGCAGCTCCGTATCTCATCCATCCATCCTCTCCTCCTCCGCTCATTCTTCATCCTCTTGGCTATCGAGAAAGGAGACAATAAGGAAATACACAAAAAGAGTCTAATAAAAACCGTAGTATATTACAGTAAACTTGAAGACATTGTGAGGGAGAAAATCTGTTCTGTTTACCACATAATACACACAATGTAACGATGTTTTTACAGTCTGGCGATGGTATTAGCAGGAGAGAAATGAGGGGATGTTATAAACAAACCATTGTCATATAAATCAGGAAACTGCTGTCTTTTCTCTCTCTCTCTCTCTCACTGTCCTCTCTGCGTGGGGCAGATGTACAAGAGGCCCGTCGTTTGTTTGTAGGACCACAGAGAATTCGGATGTTATTCTTAGTTTTCCGGTGAACCAAGAAGCCACCGGTCAGAACAAAAAAAAAAGGATTTCTTGAAAGGGGCGATCATAATTCACAAGCAGTGTAAATATTGGGATATTTCTTGACTTCACTTGGTCGTTAAACAGCGGTGTGGTCAAGTCAGTCCTGTTGCGGTTTTCAGTGAAGTTCCTGTAGCACGCCAAGCACGCCGCCCAGCTAGCCTCTGAAAGGGCTGAATCTCCGTTCTGTCACTGACATTAAACCAGCTGTTTAATCCCCTCAAGTGTCATTCACCTTTTTTCCTCTTCCTCACCCCCCTTCCTCCTACCTTTGATAGTGTGTCCTCTGTGGTTTGTTTATGGAGCAACACCTCATTGGCAGGGAACTATGTGCCAGAAGGCCGTAAAGATTGAAGCTAACCACCAAATACACCACCGGGTGAAAATATATACGTCAGTCACATGGCTATCACTCCCTAAGGCTTAGAGTGGGGTAGGTTGAAGAGTGAATGGGGCATTACAGTCAGCTGTGCAAGAGTCTTTGCCCTTCCATTCCAATGTTTATGTGAAGAACTGTACATTAATAAAGAGTCACTTCAGGGGTTTTACTGTAACATGGTAAGACGCCTATAGAGCACAGTCTGTACACTGTAAAGTATTAGTTAAAATATCACAACATGTCAGGCTAAAACACTTTTCCTTGCCCACCCTTGGACTCTTAAGGACTGGCACTGATAAATCAGTTAGCGTCCCATAAATCTGAGCAATCCTGAAGGCGCCAAGGGCCTGACTAGCTGTTTGCAGAGATTGGGCCGTGACTTGCTGCCAGCAAGGCAAGTGAGCTACCGTTGTGTGTTTGTCACCTGTCTGGGGGGGTTTGCGTTAGCATGTCTCCTCCTCACTTGCAGCTCCCTGTATTTCTTATCCTGTTAATTATCGGTGCTGCTGAGGAGGCACCGGGCTGAATGACTATTAGCAGTAATGCTGTCTGAGCTAGCAGAGACTGTCTGATGGATGGCTCCATAGTGTGTGTGTGTGTGTGTGTGTGTGTGTGTGTGTTTATGTGTGTATATGTATGTGTCTGCATTGCCCGTATATGTCTGGAGTGTGTGTGTGTGTGCGTCAGTTATCGTGTGTGTTCAGCGTGCCATATCGCTTGCTATATTAGCTGTCATTCACCGTCTGTATCGCTGTTGGTATCTTCCACAACATTATTACACATCCGTTAGGGATCTGCCATCTCACAGATAAGCTGCAGCGCCAGGATGTGTGTGTGTGTGTGTGTGTGTGTGTGTGTGTGTGTGTGTGTGTGTGTGTGTGTGTACGCGCGTGGAAGCGGTGAGTCGTCACTTGAAGTGGGAGCCAAACTCAATTATACTGTCCAGTGTGGCCCATGTGGGTTTTTACAGTCTGCTTGGTATTCATAACAATGGCGAGGCAAGGAGCTCAGCTTAACCTTCGAGGGGTCCTTCTGTTCTTTTCCATCTGTGGACGTGCACTTGTGATGTTCTACTGTGTATCCGGGGCTCATTTCGTCTCCATAACCCCTTTCTAACAGTTTACTCTCTTTGTCCGTTTGTCCCCCTGCTCAGTGTTTGTTACGCTGTGGTGGCATGGATGCTGTTTAATCGACTGCTGTGGGGGTAATGAGAGACCACTGCTGTATGCGTCTCAGACTGAACCAAAACATGTATTACTGCTAATACTATAAAGATAGCCTGCTTCCAGACCCAACATGTGCACATCTCAAACGTTTCTGAGCACTTCAAAGAGATCGTGTGCTGCTCTTCCATTTGGAGAAACAAAAGAGTCCGTCTTAGCATTTGTGGACGGGACTACGAGAGTCGTTTTATCAGAGTCAGACAGTTAAGGTCAGAACTTTAATCACTTAAACTACGCACAACCATAGTATAAATACACATTTTGCATGTTGAGAAGTACGTTGATCATTCTTAATGTGAATATGCATTTGAAAGGTTTCTTTTAATGATAACCTCAATATTCCTTAACATAGCAGTATGCGAGTCTCCTATTTACCAATGCTGTAGGGTTGTGTTGGACGGTGAGATCAAAGAGACAGAATCAGCTAGTACGGTAGCCATGTTGTTTTCTATATAACACTTTTATGTGATACATAGGACTATAAGGCAGAATCGTGCTTGTATGAGATCTAGGTCATTGGAGTTGTGTGTGTGTGTGTGTGTGTGTGTGTGTGTGTGTGTTTGCGTGTATGCCTGCTGTGCGCATGACATCACCTTCCTGTCTTTAAATAGCTCCCAGTAGCTTCTGTCGCTGAAGTTCTAGTTGTGCACTGAGTAGATAGTACAGGACCTCAGGGGGAGATTGTTAAGAATGTACACACTATGGCACATGTAGCTGTGTGTGTGTGTGTGTGTGTGTGTGTTTGCAAACAGTATATGTATGCACACAGTATGTATTCCTCTTGTCGTCATGTGTACACAGCACATGCGTACCTCCTGTGTGTTATGAGTGGGATGCTTGGATGTTGTGTACTGTATGGGCTCTTAAGTGAATATGTGCACGCAGATTTGTGTGTGTGTGTGTGTGTGTGTGTGTGTGTGTGTAATGAGTGTGTAAGGCAGCGAGGCACACCCATGGTTAACCTCAGGGTGGGGCCGTGCTGTTGCTCAGGGTGTCTCAAACCAGCAGCACATGGCAGCGGTCCCCGGCCTCTGCTTGGCTTTAAGATGCTCTGCCTGCTCTGAGCTCTTTGATGAATGGAGGTTGTCATCATATATAGCTTGGGCAGTATTCCACACAGCATCAACTAGTTAGAAAGCTCTTGTGCTAGCTGCAGCCCCCTCCATACTATACAGTGGTTGAGCCCAGAGCCATGACTCTGCAGTAGAGGTTTGGGTCAGACGGGCGAAAAGGAGGGGAGGGGAAGGGCAGGGTATCTGCACTGTCAGCAACATCCACACACTCCATCCATCTTTCCCTCTCTCTCTCTCTCTCATTTATCTCCTCCTCTCTTGCTCTTTTCCTCTTTTTCACAGTGTTGGTCAGAATGCTTAGTCATTGCAGTAGATCGATAGCTGATAGAATACATTAACATAAAGCTGTACACGTGTACTTGTTCCAATTAAACGTCAGTGTGATAAAGCAGTACACTCACACACAGGGAAAGTTATAACTAATGCAAACATAAGCAGAGCAATACTAATGTTTCTGTCCCCCCCCCCTGCAGCCCAAGCTGATGGCGAAGGACTTGCTGGACCTTGTGGCCTCTCACTTCAACCTCAAGGAGAAGGAGTACTTTGGAATCGCATACACAGATGAAACGTAAGTCCCATTGAAATAGTAATGCCATTACTGCACATGGTGGTATCAGTCTCTTCACTTTATCTTGTTTGTTGGATTGGGTTTGTCAGCGCTTCCCCATAATATCATAGCTAACTCCAGACTATCAGCAGGTACATTCTGTAACAACACGTGGGACATATTGTACTAGAAGCAGACAACAGGTATCAGAGTTCAGGTGCAACCAGTTGCTAAACAAAGTAAAGTGCGCAGTGTGTGAACATGTTCATATGTTTCTTTAGTCTTAGAAAACCTGTGAACCTGTGAATGCCAACGGCACCATGATCAGCACAGTTGTAGTCAGAGACGACAGAGATGGAAAGACTCAAAATTGAGAATTCGCTGTCAAGTTTTAAGCATAATGTGTCGCAATTTTGGTTTCCAATTACGTCAAAAAAGCCAAACCTCCTTTAATTGATTTCTGCTTCGGGTTAATTCATTTAAAATATTTGTGCTTTCGATGTGTTTCCACATGTCTCGTCTAATATTTGTTACATAAAACAGGATTATTTTAGTTTCCACATAAAATTCTATTTACTCACTTATTTTAAAAAGACAAAATGTCAAATACATAAAGTTAACATTAGCACGATGCTGCACCGTGAACAGAATCACCACTACATGTGGGCTGAGAAATCTTACAGTAAAATGTGGCTTGCTGCTTCTGGCCTGATTTTCTCCAGATGAATTTTGCTTTTGTTTGTGGAGGTTTATTTAGGAATAAAATGTCTCTTCGATTTAAAAATGTATTAAAAAAAAAATAGATTCATGGTTTTCACTTCTTTTTCACTTTCAAGTAAAAGGGGATTTCTACCTTCATTCAAGTGAAAATATGAATCTCATGGTGAACTATGAACTTAGGTATGATCAGGGTTTTGATGTTACGATGAGGCTACGGTTGTCGTGCTCTGGGCTAGCAATGGGTCACAAGTCTCTGTACGTGAGAGGGATCGCAACAAGAACTGCGCTTGAAATGCAAAAATGACATTCAAATTAGTTTTTATTGTGTTCGGTGACCTTATGAAGACAGCAGCACCACAGCATAGTCCAGAACTAGCCATGCAAAGATACAACTGATTTACATACAGGCAAACATCGCCATGGCCTTTGTTTTCTCTCTCTCTCTTTGTTTTATCTCATGCACCCACTGACGCCAGTCTGGCCTCTGCTCTATGGCATTTACATGGCTGTGACACATACTGTAGCCAATGTCAGTTTAGCAGAGCAGCATCAGTCTTAGTCCCCCCCCCCCGGGGGCTTATTCTATGATGTGTAGATTTGTTTTGCGTGAGCCTTCGGGACACGGCTCAGCTCTGACCGCTCAGTGGTCAGAGAGGCCGTTTGGGAGGGAGGGAGAGAGCGAGAGAGAGAGAGAGCGAGGGATTCAGAGACAGAAGGAGGGAGAGTTTGAGAGAGATGTTGCTCGGGAGACCATGCAGGGTTACCAGGGTGACAAGCTGTCTCTGCAGTTTTCTCTCTCTGTTGGAGGGAGACAGAGAAAAGAGAGGAGAGGGGGAGAGAAAGGGGGGAGGGGGCCAGTCGGGAAGACATGGTAACAGGAAAATAAAAGTAGGGAGGCTGAAGCAAAAAATGTTTTGTGTGTCCTGGTTGGTTATTCAGACATGCCAAAAGCATTCATTTGTTGTTATGTGTGTTTTTTGTCTCATCAGGGGCCATTTTAGTTGGCTTCAGTTGGACCGCAGGGTATTAGAACATGAGTTCCCCAAGAAGTCCGGTCCCATTGTCCTCTACTTCTGTGTCAGGTGAGTCTTTCTTCATTAAATGAACCACCTAACTTACACATACAGTGTTCAATGGTTTCTGATTGAATGTGTGTGGATGAGAGAGAGAGAGAGAGAGAGAGAGAGAGAGAGAGAGAGAGACGGGGGGGGGGGGAGTGCATCCGTATATGTGTTTGTGTATGCGTATGCCTTCATGCGGTAATAAGAACAGATTAACGAGGTTAGTTATGACAGGCCGCTGTGAAATTGCTCTGACCCTGGTGTTTAACTCCCGCCACAGGGCCTCAGCCAATCATGAGCCTCTTAGACCTCATCAGTATGCGCTGCATGCAAATCCTGTCAAATAGCTTCGCGGGGACTACAAAGTGCCGTACTCCCAACAAAGATGGCAGAATCCCATACAGAGAGGAAGCCGAATCCATTTCTTCTATCTCGTTAGCACTATACAATTTTCATACAGAAGCACTTTGACAAGGCTGGTGTGCTGCTCGCTTGTGAAAAGTTCACTTGTCAATAGAAAATATTCTGGTACTTGACTCAACCAACGATGAGGCAGGTGCCCTTGCAGTGTGCTGAGGCATCTCCTCAGTTAAAGCCAACTCCTCTGTGACCTGTTATGAAATACCCCTTCAATCCCACACTCCTCTCTCAGCCCTTTGCACCGCTCATACAATGGCCCCACTGATATGTGAAACACTCCGGACTCACACACACAGGCACTGGATCATGTGTGTGTTTGTGACAGAAACACAAAGTGTTTGTGTGTGTGTGTGTGTGTGTTTCTTTGTTTGTGTGTATGTGGGTGTTGTATCTTCAGTAGGCTATTGAAAGAGAAAGAAAAAGGCACCTGACCTGAGAAGAAATGTTCCGATCTTTCTTAGTCTCAAATGAAAATGCACAGCACTTCCCCACCCACTCTCCCAAAAAACACACTCTCACACAGACACACACACATTCTCAGTTAGAGCCCGGAAGGGAAAGCCAAGGCTTTGTTTTGGGTCCACTGTTGCGCTCCGTCCCCGACATGTCTCTATGATGTCATATACACCCCCAGGGACCGAGCCTCGGTTAGCAACAAACATAGTAACGTGACGCACGTTAACTCTGCTGAACAATGTCATTGAGTAGTCATTTCTAGGCCGACATTTACGACTCAGCTCGCCGTGACACAAAGAGGTGACTGTAAAGCAAAATCGTATTCTTAGCACATAGACGTATTGTTCACCCTATTTAGTGAACAATGGTGTCATTGTGCAATGTGATACAGCCAAAAGATGTGCCGATAAGTATTATTTGGCTGCTGTTACTGACGTATTAGCTGCCCCCCCCGGCTATTTTAGATAATTACATCGATAGTCACGGTGAGATATATGAGATATAGGACCATAAAAAACAACAGTGTATGCGTTTGTCTGTGATGGTCAGAGTGGGGGTCACTGTGTGTGTATTTACATAAACTAATAGCTGTTTGAGGATGTGATGGTGGTGCTGTGACATTTTGAACTTTGACACCATTTTCCGGCTTCATCCCCCCCGTTATTTCCTCGCAGTTCAGTCTAATCTCGAACCTCAATCTATCCAAATGTCACACTGACTACACCTCCCTCTGACACACACACACACACACACACACACACACACACACATCCAACCCTATTTCTCAGACACCCGTACACACACATGTGCAGATTCAGGACTATAATGGAACAACTGTCAGCCCAAATGTCAGGCCTGAATCTATTATCAATTTGAGCATATTGTTTCTTTACGTTTTTTTTGTGTGTGTGCATATGTGTGCGTGGGTGCGTTTTGTGTGCCTGCGCAGGTGCATGCACGTCATGTAATTTGCATGCTTACGTGGTATTTGTGTGATGCGTGTGTTCCCAATGAATGCTAGGCAGATCCCCACCTCCTGCTGATTCCGTGGGTCCCTTTTTCGCATGCTTGCTGCTGTGCTGGCAGTGTGTGTATGTCTCATCAACACTGTGGCTTTAATTAAATGTTCGCACTGAATATTGACACGGCTCCTCTCATTCTCTCTTGCAGCTCAATTGGCAACGCGGTTTAAGCCCCCCCCCCCCCCCCCAATATCGATCCTCCCACCATCCCTCTCACTCAATACCTGCACACTCATAAGCACACAAATCGACATATTCACTCACGTGTGTTCACAGGAACATGTGCTTACGTCACATTACACACACGTGTAAGAGACACATCAAGTCATTTACTCACGGCCTTTAGTGTGTTATATCTTGACGTACTTTTCCACCAGAGAAAAGCTAACAATGAGTAGCTTCCTAGCGTACCATCGTAGCTCCCCCTCTGGCTCTGCATGCATCCATGAGCTAAAATTAGAAGGCATTATTATGTTAGCTTCCTCCTCACCGCTCTGCCAGAAGTGGGTTACTGTGCTTCTCTCTCTCTCCAGTATGTGTGTGTGTGTGTGTGTGTGTGTGCAAGTACTGTATGTGCATGTGTAATCACTACACAGTGCTGATGATGCAGAGAGGCAGACAATGCGTGTGGAGTGCATCATGTGCACATTCAGTCCGTGTGTGTGTGTGTGTGTGTGTGTGTGTGTGTGTGTGTGTGTGTGTGTGTGTGTGTGTGCGTTCAGATTGTGGAATGTGCTCACACTAACAAACTAATAATGGATCATTGCTAGCCACCATGGTGAGAGAGGGAATTGGTTTCATGGGAAGTGAAAGGATGTTGGTACACAGGGTCAGCTTTTGGTGTGGTGTGCCCCCCTCTGGTCACTTTGGTCATTGCACATGACACGACCACAGCCTGCATGTTTAACTCATTCTCCTATATTAGGAATGTGTTCTTTGTGTTTATGATGCAAATATATGATAAACCTCACTGGTGTGTTTTTTTATAGAACTGAAGGTCAACTTGTGTAATTGTTCCCTTTGTTGTTTCAAAGGTATTGAAGATGTCCCTTCTATGTTTTCAGGTTCTACATAGAGAGTATATCTTACCTGAAGGACAATGCCACTATTGAGCTGTTTTTCCTTAATGCCAAATCCATCATCTACAAGGTAAACTATTCATGTTGTTGCCATTATGTGTAGTCCTTTTGCTGTTGACTTGTTATAATGGGAGGGATGTGTTAATCCTGAAGGCTTAACAACAATGGGTGGTAGGAATACTCAACGACAATAACGTTGAAGTGTGTTGTGAGTACATTTCAAGTTCGAGTTATGTGGAGCAATTATGTTATTGGAAGCGTGCCATTTCATTAGCCCCTTTCTTTCTCTAAATGAAGAGGCCTGCCTGGACTTCTGTGCTCTACATTGATTTGGTGAAGCAGAAAATGTGAACCATTGGCATCAGCTGTTACCCATCGTGTTATGTGCTGCACCACATTCCAGCAACTAGCGATTCATGACACACTTTCTGTCATCTGTCTGTGTTGACGCACATTTATTTCGTTTTTTACAGTTTTTTTGCAATTGCTAAAACACATCGATTGTGTTTATTTTCAATGCTCATATACTCATAACAGTATCAGACGCAATTACTTTAACTGAAGATGACATGAACATAGTTACTGTAAACCAAATACAGTATATTGCAATTGAAGTCCTCTAACTCTCTCCAAAATTGGCCTCCATTGTTGTGCACACCAAAGAGCAAAAAAGGCCATTTGTGTCTTATTCAGTTAGCTGGTTTACTTTCTCTTATCATTAGTCTACCTGCTACTCCTGTGCATGCTCAGTATATACTGTGACTTTAGGTTAGTGTACAGAACATGCAGTGACACCAGTAGTGTACAGTAGTTATTTGACATGACCAGAAGAGGGCGTATGTGGCCTGAAGAATAATAATGGGCCAGTCAAACTGCCATAATGTTATAAGACATGATATTCAATCTGCTGACAGTGGTGGTGAGCTTCATCAGAGCCAAATCCAACACGTTTAAATACAGAGTATTGTCATTCTCACCTGTAATGTTTGAAGTTTTGATTGGGTAAAACGTTTGTTGATTATTATTATAAACAGGATTTTTTTATGCAAGGGGTATGAATGGGTGCCTCCCTTGACTAATGTTGTCAAATAATAAAGCAAGTCTAATTTCACTGTACAGGTTGTCAAGTTTAAGCCTAGTTGTTCCATTTGCGAGGACCTGTCACGCTGTAGTGTCCATTAGGAAGAGACTCGAAGGGAGACTCGTACGGCAGTGACTATGAAACCAAGTAGTCCAGTTGAGACTGTCCCACAAACAGAAGCTTTCTGACTCCGTCCCACCAGTAGCTCTGTTAACATGTCCTTGACGGAGAGATATCAGATCCCTCTCTGCTCATTCATCACACGTCACCCTGATAAGAAGTTCAGCTTAACACCAATGATCTCTCTACCAGCTCTCCTGACGACCCCATAAAGGGGGCGGGGCAAACAGAAAGAGAGCAAAAAAAAGAAAGAAATGTAATTGTATTTTTAGAGAACATGTTGCAAGTACTCAGTAGTTCCAATAAAGTAGATCAGGATATATGTCCCCCCCCTCCTGCTGTCAGTGTTTGTATAAGTAGTGAGAAGCGTTCTCATACAGTACAATAACACACACTGAGGGAGGATTTGTAGCCACGCTGGGTGGTACACTCAGGGTGGGTTTGTGTCTAGTGTTTCATCCTGGCTGTCTGATCTCCCAACCAATTAAATGGTGGATTGTAAGGGGAACATTCCTGGCATACTTGACCCACTACTCACTGCCCACTAACCCTTATCCTTCTCCCCCTCAATGCACACGTAGCCTGTCATGTATATGTACAATGATTACATGCACTAACGCCAACAACAAAACAAACATCACTAATAATCATTCCGTTCAAGACTTTTACTTTTCCCTCAGGAATGTCCACATATCATCAAATGACCAAAGTAAAAGTAATACAATTAAAAGGCACCTTTGGAGAATGTACTGAGAAATCAGTAACCAGAGCATCCATGCCTACCTTGAACCCCCTCAGTTGGCCACTAATCTCTGAGCTCCATCCACATGAAGAGGTCATGAAATTAGAGAGGGGAGAGAGGGAAATAGAGGGGGGAAGTGGTCGGGAGATGAAAGGAACTAGCAACCCATCTCATATAAATGGATGATGATCAGAGGCACGGCCACTTTTACTCCCAACATCGGCATGTTTTATTTATTTACTCGCAGTATGAGAATGTGTCATTCATGACCCCCCTGTCCTCTCTTTTCTCTATTTCCTGCAGGAGCTTATTGAAGTGGAAAGCGATGTTGTCTTCGAAGTGGCTTCCTTTATTCTACAAGTAAGATTAAGTGTGTTTGTGTGTGTGTGTGTGTGTCTGTCTGGATATCTATTTTTCACCACTAGCACATGCAGCCAAACATACTCGTTATTCTCGTAGTAGTGTATTACTCTGCAATCAAAGAGTTCTTCTAAAATGTCTCCGCAAGCTTTTGATTTTCATTGACTATGATTAAACACAAATTGTCTAATGCACTCATCAAACTGTCAGTAATCTGCAATGACGCATTGGAGGTTTTAAATCCTGAAAAAAACCCTCAACTGTCTTTGTTGGTAGCAAAATTCTTGGCTCCCAGCTGAATTCTTGGTGCAGTCAGTCAGTGCTAATGTATAACAGAGCAGAGGGGAAACTCTTATACTTCACAAATTATCCTCAACGCCAGCTCTCTCTCTCTCTCCGATCCCTTTCTCAGAGTTGGTCAGTCCATTAACCGTGATGCTGCAAGGTCATGTTACACATAGGCTGAGCTGAGTGGTTTGTCTGTGTGTGTGTGTGTGTGTGTGTGTGTGTGTGTGTGTGTGTGTGTGTGTGTGTGTGTGTGTGTGTGTGTGTGTGTGTGTGTGTGTGTGTGTGTGTGTGTGTTCCGTATGCAGGTGCAGATGCACAGTATCGGGTATCTGCTCTGCAGGCCTTCAGAGGTTTCACTCTAGATGGAGGTTTAGTGTTTCTCTCTGATTCCAGCAGACCTGACTTCACATTCACCAGTGCAAACAGAACATGAACACACGTTTTATAATCACTGCTTGGCGCTCTCTTTTCCATTTATGTATTTCCTGTCTTCTCTCACTACCTTTCTTTTTCCCTTTCTGCTTCACAGGAGGCTAAAGGAGATTTCACCAGGTAAGCATATCACTAACTAGTTATGATTATATGTAATGTACATAGAGTGTTCTCTACCTATTTTTACATCCCATCTTTTGTCTCAGTGTCTTCCCCAGTGACGGGGTTGGTTGGGTTGATACATGTCGATTCAGAAGGGAGATAAACAATAGAAGTGATATCAGTGGCCTCTCCGCTCCTCTGCTCCCCTGAGCGTTGAGGGTGCATCACCGAGAACTCTCTTTGTTATTGAGCTTGATTTACATCATTCCCTCTTTGGTTCCCTCTTTTCAGACTGTGCTGCCACTCATGAAGAAAGCATTACAAAGGACTTCATGTATTTGTGTGTATGTGTGTGTGTTTCTATACAGTTTGTGTGTAATGAAAGACAGAGGGTCTTTGTTGGGAGTTTTCAGACAGGGCTCACCATTGGGCCATAATAAATGTTCCTAATATATACCAACAGAAAATGTAAAAAAAAAAAAAGCTTTCCAGTCATATGCAAGTTTCCCGTGAGCTACGTTCCACATGTGGCTCTTCAGTCGTAACCTCTGTGTGATGTTGGCCTAAATGTTTGCCATCTCTCATCCACTCAGCCCTTTGTTGTAGCACAGATAACAGACTACAGCTGCCACCACCTCTGACCTCATTTCCGCCGGTGAAAGGAGTAAATAAACACAATATCCTGCAGAGGGCTGGAATGTGACACACTCTGGGGACATTCCTTTCTCCCTCCTCCCCCTTTCCTTACCCTATTCGTCCCACACACACACACACATACCTCCCTTCTCTAAAAACTCTATAGACCCTACTACATACACTGCACCCCACCTCCATAATGTTTCACCTCCTCGAACAATACCAATTGTGACTGATATTATTGGCTAATATATTTGTTCAGATTGAACCCTTGTCTGCCCTTTCCTCAAGAACAATGCAAAAGTTGTGCCAACAACCACATATACCTAATGAGTAGTTACTGGATATCAAGCAATCCAGACACACAGCTGCGTTCACACATTTGAAGAACAGGCGGGCTGGGTGAATGGGCTCTCTTCCAGGGCTTTAGCTCATAGGTTGCCATGTTCCCAGGGCTTTCCCCAATCCTCCGAGGCCTCGGTGGAGGCTGGAGAGAGTTCTAGGGGATTAGAGTCGGGTATTAAGACCTCCTGCTTCTGGAGGTCTGAAAACCCGATCTCGGGCCAAGTTTCTCTTGCGTGGTTCCCTGTCTCGTTTACTCTTGCCTTTGTGGTTATCTTTTCCTCCATCGCATTTCTATCTCCTTTTATCTGTCTTTATTTATCTTGTGTGGTTGTGTCT
Source organism: Leptoclinus maculatus (assembly GCA_032191485.1). Classification (NCBI taxonomy): domain Eukaryota; kingdom Metazoa; phylum Chordata; class Actinopteri; order Perciformes; family Stichaeidae; genus Leptoclinus; species Leptoclinus maculatus. The sequence continues at coordinate 8,161,830 of JAVDOI010000007.1, forward strand.
GTGTTTCTTTCTCTCTTTTCCTCTCCTGTTTCTTACCCCGAGTGTCTCTGCAGCTGTTCTGAGATAAACAGCGTCCGGTCTCTGAAATAAGAGCGCATTAAGGCCATTTAGCACAGATAGCATTTCATTTTTCAGACATTCCCCCGAAATACTCAGATTTGCAATAACTTGTTGCGCTAAATATTTCAAGAGTTCCTCTTTCCACAGCTCAGTGCTATCGCCTCGTCAGGTTTTGACTGAAACGGTTCGGCCCTACAGCAGAGAATGATTGCTCTTGCAAAAGTGGTGTTGACCATTTCTTGTGGTTTCTCCCTCACAGTAATGATGTAACCAGGTCTGACCTGAAAAAGCTGCCTGCTCTGCCCACCCAGGCCCTGAAGGAGCACCCATCCCTGGCTTACTGGTGAGAGGCTAGTCAGTTATCCGGACTCTTAACAACTTTGTATTGTTTTTACCTAATACCTTTCCCTTTTCTCTTTATTTACTGTCCTACAGTGAAGACCGGGTCATAGAGCATTACAAGAAGATCAATGGGCAGTCCAGAGGGCAAGCTATTGTAAAGTAAGTGTGTGTATGTGTGTGTGTGTGTGTGTGTGTGTGTGTGTGTGTGGTTGGGTCTGTTCACTGTATGGAAGGCTTAACAGTACATACATGTAACCCTTACATGTCTGTCTTTCTGCTCCTCACAGTTATATGAGCATTGTAGAGTCTCTGCCCACATATGGAGTACATTACTATGGTGTTAAGGTACAGTTTTTACTACTCTATCTTTTCTATTTTTTCACACACGCTGCACACACATTTGTGTTGACTCTGGACCTGCACGCAGGGAGTTTGGGATTTGGAGATATGCTGGTAGCTCAAAGCTATTTGTACTCTCCTTTTCTCTCTCTCTCCATCAATCCCAAGCACATGCACAAGCTTTCCTGAGGTATTTTTCTGTTGTGTATTTTAGGACAAGCAGGGGATCCCATGGTGGCTGGGTCTGAGCTATAAAGGCATCTTTCAGTACGACCACCAGGACAAAGTCAAACCCAGGAAGGTGAGATGATCTCTTCACTTACTCAAACATCAGCTGGTATTATTTCCAAAATTGCTAAAGGTTGTGATTTACCACAGCCTTATTAAAACAAGATCCCGCGTCTGTGTAGAATGCAATGACTTCCAACACCCTTTTCATTTTTGGCCCCTACTTCTTGCACCCTCCTTTCTGTAGACAAGTGGGTCATTAATATAAACAACATGTTACTTTAGAAGGAAGTGTTTTCATGGCCCCAACTGTCTATTTTTTTCCATTAAGTGAGTCGGGATATTGTGTTTGGGAAGAGCGCTAACAATGCTGTACAAATACTACTGTCTGGAGACATTCAGGCTTGGAATGTTTCGCATCCTTTGCTGCTTTTGTTTCTGTGAATGGGGTCCTCCTCCCAGTGGATGCAGCCAGTGGGTCGTCTGTGAAAGCCTTTCTTACCTCACCCCTGACCTCCAGTCGTCTTTAGGGCCTTGGTCTCTTGCACTCAGCCTTGTCTTACAGGGTGTTAATGGGGTTAACAGCATCCCTCCATATACTGACTGACCACCAAGACACTCTCTCACACACACACACACACACACACACACAGGAATTGGACTGAACTCGCCATCCTGATGAATACTTCCTGTCTGACACAGCTTTCCTGTTTGCCACTTACATTGTGCTCTGTGTGTGTATATGTGTGTGTGTATATGTGTGTGTGTGTGTGTGTGTGTGTGTGCCTCATTCCTCAGTACTCCATTTGTTGTAGCTGCTTCGGTGTTGAATAACCTTGGAGATGGAAAACAAGTGCAGTCCACATTATCTCACATCGTATTCACAGACACAAACATGCTGAGAAACCTGTGTAAAGGTCACAAACAGTGTGTTTTTATTACACAAAGTATATAAGAAGAGAGTATTAATCGAGGGATTTTAGATATCCTAGAGGGAGTTGAAGGGAATAAAGAGTTGATAGCATTCCCACACAAGAGACTTATCAAGCGTTCAGCCGCCATAGCAACAGTCAGTGTGAGTCACTGGTCCGTTAAGCTTCAGTTCTGACCCCCTCACTGCCTTCCCCTCAGTCTCTCTCTCTCCCCTCTCCTTCCTTCTCCTTCACCCTTACACACACACACACACACACACACATTTAAAAGCAGAGACTGGGCCTCCTCACCGTGCAAGTGGGATTGTAGTCTAAGGAGCTTGACCCAAAAGAGATTTGTGGACTGCATGTCTTGTTAATGCAACATCACAAGACTAAATCCCAATGAACACAGTAAGGTTTGTTCCACCAATAAGGCAGAGAGAAGAGGGTGGGTGGTGCTCCTTTCCAGAGCAGTAGACGCTCGTAGAGGTCACTAGGAGCTTTCCATATGTTTTGGTATTAACGAGAATCATCGCTATTTCAGCAAACCTAGAAGAAGAGTTGATTCAAGTGAGTCAATCAACCAGTCCAGTACCAGTAACCACTGACTCACACTGGTCTTCAGTACTGTGACTCAGTGAGGGGGAAGCAGAACACTAATTATGAGACATTATGGGCCAATTACCGTCTTTTGTCATAGTAAAAAAAAGATCGACGTTTTTTAACACCAGCCTCTTTTTTTTCCCCTTAACAAGCGACTTAAGTGACTTCAAGTTGTGCTGTAGAATAGGTGTGTGTTCTCGAGGCAGTGGTGTTTAATTAGTCACTTCTTTTTACGAGGGGAGATCCCTGTTGTTTCTAAATGCAGACCATCCACCGCAGCCTCAGCATTTATTTGGTTACGTTAACATACTTTTCCCCCTCTGCTTACCGCAGGCCACATGCAGACACACATACAGTCCACACAGACAGGCGTTTACAACTCAACCACACACCGTACTAATGCCTCGTTAGTGTGTTCTGACTCATTTAGACAGAGATTATAGGGTCCGTGTTGACTGACTACCTGATGGACAGATTTAAGGGAAAGCTTCTTGTCAAACTGTGACGAAGCTGCCAGAAGGTTCAATCAAACAGAGCTATGGTTTGAACTAATGCCATCTCACATGCGTTACACTGCATATAGATTCATGTTCTGCAGGGGATTGAGATCACACACGCACTTTGACTTTAGTTTAGCTTCAGTCTGTGTTTCATTTAAAAGCAAATAGGCACACACAGCCTGTTCTGATTAGTTTTTCCATAAATGTCATCCATCCAAAACACCACAACCAAAACACAAACAACAGGAAGTGCCTCCAGAGTGTATCTGCATCTCCATGACAAACGGTGGATATAGTCTTGCACACCAGAGCCCCACCCATGGGTGAAACAATAGCCTTTGAGGCCTCGGGTCCAGTTCTAGAAAATAATAATTCACATATGCTATTTAAACTTCCTGTTCTTCCCGTAAAGACCTTTACACTCTATCAGATCTGACCTTTTCTATCTATAAATGGCTTATAAATTGCTCGGGTGCACAGACAACATAATGAGACAGACGCGGGTCTGTGCACATGAACACCCAGCTTGTTTATGAATAACGACCAGACCCTTCCTCTGCTTGTGCATGTTTGTGCCATTGTGTGCGAGTGTTTTACCGACAAAAGGACGAGGATTTATAGCATATGCACGCATACACGCAGCAGCCTCACCCTAATACCAGAAGCACCCAACAGCTTTGACTGAGTTCCTAACAAAGAATCTGTCAGCATGTTTTTTTTATCAGATATTCACGCTATTAGGCTTATGTAACTGGGCCACTTTTTGAAACAGCACATAATCACAAGAGAAATGTCTATTTTTAAACTTGAAGGGGATTTGATTTCACCGCGTTGTAGATCGTGTGACTGCTGATTTGATACTCCAGATATATTTGAACACTATTTGCACACATGTACAACCTTTCCTGCAACATCAAAGACTACTTCCAACATGGCAGCAGCTTCTCTACCGCTTTAGTGGTCTCGTGCCTGAACACAATTACAAACACCCATCTTATCTCCACAGCTCTGGTCCATATGTAGCCAACACACACACACACACACACACACACTTGCACAGTCACTCACTCACTATCTACCCCGCCCGCTATATTTAGCACCATGCTACATTAGCACTTCACACTCCATTGAAAATGTACGGTACAGCAACAGTTTTGATAAGAGCGCCGGTTTTCTTCCTTCATGCTCGCGCACACACGTACACACACACAGACACACTTGCAGCACATAAATACATACATTAGGCTGTGTTTACGTACTTTTTTCATCATATTTCTTCCCCTCCTCCCCTTTCCTCCCTCTCATCCCTCCGTCCATTGTTTTCCCAGGCTGTTAAAATTCCTGGACTGTGACCTGTTCCTCCCTGAGCTCCCTTTCTCCTCTATTCCTCCCTCATCCCGTCATAGCTGGATCTTCCACTTCTTTTCTCCTGTTTGTCAGTCTTAAGTTTTGCTTTTTGTTACTCATGGTTAGTCGGTGCACATCAGGGGTTTGCGTGTGTGTGTGTGTCAGCTCCAGCTGATAGATGCAGGCCCACTTGTGTTCTGAAATAGCCCACACTCTTCTCTTCTCTAACAAGAAACAGACTCGGTGAATGTGTGTATGTGCGTGTACACAGAGGTCTGACTAAACAAAGCAAGGCCACTTCAATTGCTGGGGCCACAGAAAGCTTCTTTCCCCCCTTCATCACTCCTCCCCTGACCCCTCGTCACACACACACACACACACACACACACACACACACACACACACACACACACACACACACACACACACACACACACACACACACACACACCTCCCAACCACATAGCCCAAAGCAGGAAGCACAGTCCCTGAGGGAGGGAGGAGGGGTCAGGAGGAGGGGAGACATTAACGCCCCCTCCCTCTCCTCGCAAAGCTACAGGAGAGGAGGAAACTTAACTTTACACACTTTCCCTCCACCAACACACACACACACATGCACATGCCTACAGATGGTGAACACCCACCCACTCATAACGTCCTGTTCCCCTGCGTCTGGGAGGATTTTAGATACACACATGCTGTGGAGTACGTCTGGGGGGAAACTTTCTCGCCCAGCTGGCTTTGGCTCCATTTAAAGAGGAGCCGATGGTTCATAAAGAGGACGGAAAAGAGAAAAAAAATCAAATCCGAGCAGAGGAAAGAAAGCCTCCTCCCTCTCACACTGTCTTTCTCCAGAGTGAGGTCATCCAACGAAGGGATCTGATGTGGACATGGCCGCCTGGTCTGGACCTGATCAGAGAGCCACAGACTAGGCCCTCTCCCTCCACCTCCTTCTCGGTTCCCAACTCCTCCTCTTCGTCACAGCTTCTTCCATTTTTTTTTCTCCTCTTCCTCCGTATCCATTGCCTTTTCTCTCAAAACAAATTGGAACATACTCAGAAGAGAATGGAGGATTTGGCTGAAGGCTGTGTGGATTTAATGTGAAGCATGTTTTTATTTGAGCAGCCCTGAAGAGTGTCTGTTTCTCCTAAACCTCAGGTGTTCCAATGGCGTCAGTTGGAGAACCTCTACTTCAGAGAGAAGAAGTTCTCAGTGGAAGTTCATGACCCAAGAAGGTAAATTTACAACACGAATCTAAGTGTTGAACTGCATGACACCAGTTCTACTTCAGTGATTGAATGTTATTGCTATTGAATTTTCTCCAGCTAATATTTGGAAGTGATGGAATTTTCCCTCAGTTATGGACACCTTCCAGTAGCTTTTACTACAAATTACCACTGTGCCATATGTGAATTTGTTAACGTTCAAACTGTGCAGTGCAGAAAAGGAGAGATAGGAATCTAATTCAGTAATGGTTGCAGTATTTGTCTTGGCAATAGAGCAAGATATTGGGGATGTCCCGGTGGAGCCTGACACAGATTGATAGGCTGATTATTAACACACTTGTGCGGCCGCATGCATGCACCAACACATGTGCTCTTTCACACACACGCACACACACACACACACACACACACACAGGGTAAACCCTCGATAGTTGACCACAGAAGGATAGATGGCTGCGCGATAGCTGTTTTGCGGAGGAAGTGACCTCTCTGGTGTTTATTTAACATGGCTATATATGTGGAGTGTTATTCTACAGACAGAGGAAAGGGAGGGAGTGAGAGTAAAAGACACGGACAGGGTGAAACAGAGAGCGGTGGGGCTTTCTTCAAAGGAAGCTGTCATTAGGGTGAGCTGGTTCGGTTGCTTAGCTGCAAGATGTCTGTTTAAATAAGGATGAGTAAACAATTGGGAACATCGTGTGTGGCTTTGCAAAAAAATATCTATATGTAAATATATGTAGCCCTCTTTTGTATTCAGTGTATATAAGGAGGCCTTGTGTCCGCTCTTACTGTAGGGCGTCGGTGACAAGAAGGACGTTCGGTCACAGCGGCATCGCGGTGCATACGTGGTACGCCTGTCCTGCCCTCATCAAGTCCATCTGGGCCATGGCCATCAGCCAACACCAGTTCTACCTGGACCGCAAGCAGAGCAAGGTCAGCAGGCCCACCACATACACACTCACACCGCAGACCGCAGACGTGATTAGAAATGCGCATGAGATACAGCAAAACTCAGCAAGCATGGTCAGCAAGATTCTTGCAATTAAACTGCCTTAACGATGTGCTTTGACGAACCCTCTCCGTTCTTTGTCTCTCCAGTCTAAGATCCATGCAGCGCGGAGTTTGAATGAGATCGCTATCGACCTCACGGAAACAGGAACTCTGAAGACCTCCAAACTAGCAAACATGGGAAGCAAGGGCAAAATTATAAGTGGCAGCAGTGGCAGTCTGCTCTCGTCAGGTCAGTATATGGTCAGTGTGTGTGTGTGTGTGTTTGTGTGACTGTGCTTGGAAGAGAAGGAGAAAGAAACTCTGACCAACAGGGATAGAGAACGACTGATATGTGTGCACATTAGTCTCTGTGTTTGCATGTGTGGTGGTGAGGGGGGGGGGGAGTCTGGTTGACAACTGGGAGAGAAAGAAACAGCTGCTTCTGGAAAGAGGCCATTGATTCCCCCGCTGAATATTCTCACACACATACTGTACACAAACACACCCCACCCAGTGTCTTTCTGTGTGTATGGAGCACCGCACCCACCGCCCCATGTCTCACGGACACTATCCTTCACGGGCCCCTGTCTCCTCTAAATTTAGTGGGTAAGGGAATGAATAGGGCAGCGGGTCAGTGGACAGCTTTGCCACGGCCTTTAAAACAATGTTTATCCGTGTTGAACAAGTAATGATTGTGACAGGAAGGGAACTAAATTTAGATTAGAAAGGAAAATGCCCTTTTAAATCCAGACAGCCATGTAAAGTGTGTTGCATGCTATGAAAGTGAGTAATCAGGCAGAATACTGAAACTCTGTCAGTGAAATTGTCCTGCGCGCTTTCCTCATTTTGATTCCTGATCAGATCTGTTTTTTTTCTGTTTCCTCCTTAATCTCAGTATAGATACATGTATCTGTCCCTAATCCCTTCCCTTTTATCTCTTCAGCTATCCATTCCTAGTCTCTTAATCTCCCTTTTCTCCCCTCTCTGTCCCTCTCCAGTCCCCCCCCCCCACCCCGTATGATACAGGGTGTCTCTGTCTTATCTGTCTGGGTTTGGTCACTTCACTTATTGGTGTTGAGTCAGTGTGTTGATTTCATAATCCACTGCTGACTGGAGGCCATCTCTGCCCAACAACATAAACACGTCACAGGAACTGTGCCGCCAAATCCCACCCCCCCCCCCCCCTCCGCGACAGCCAAAACACGTCTCTGTCTGACTCGATCATAGAGTTTCTCTGATTAAATTTGAGACTACAAAACGTTGTGTTTTTGAGCTGCAAGGACAGTTGGATGGACACTGCTCGTGTTTGTGTACCTAACACAGTATAACTTGTAACAATAGAGAGACATTCAATGTTTCTCTCTGTCACAACTGTTCCAGTGGTTTGTTTTGTATTGTTGCTATCTTTGACCACACAGTCACTGAGAGAGCTACAGAGGGAAACACAGTGTGTATGTCTGGGGATGTCTGTGTTTTTTTTTTTTTAACAAAGCATGTTGCAAACAAGACTGGCACCATCTCAGGGCCTTGGAGAGTGTGCGTCACAGACTTTGTCCTAAACTGCCCCTTCCTTGAAACACTCACACAAACACACCACTAAAACTCAGTTTCCTTATCGAAACGTTCCATTCACTTCCCTGTAAACATCCTGCGAGGATAGCAGGTGCATGCCCATTTTCTACCTCCACAATCTGCCTAAGAAGTCCCCACTACTCCAAACACACACACACACACACACACACACACACACACACATGTTCCAGACTCCTGCCCTCACGTGATGTGTTGTCTGTACCGTGCAGGCTCTCAGGAATCGGACAGCTCGCAGACAGCTAAGAAGGACATGCTGGCAGCACTGAGGGCTCGGCAGGACGCTCTGGAGGAAACTCTAAAAAAGAGACTAGAGGAACTCAAGAGTATCTGCATCAGAGAGGCGGTATGAGCAAACACAGATCTGGCAAACATTTTGAGAATCGAGAATACTTTTTTAGCTCTTCCTCTCTAATTTGTCCCCTTGTCGTCTTTCGTAGGAGCTGACAGGGAAGCTCCCGAAGGAATATCCTCTGGATCCGGGACAGGAGCCACCCACAGTCAAACGGAAGATCGGTACTGCCTTCAAGCTGGACGAGCAGAAGATTCTTCCTAAGGGAGAGGTGAAGCTGCAACTCCTTTGTTCTCCACAGTAGCACTTTATCTCCCTGCTCCCCACACAGGCCAAATACAAACAGGAGGTCATCTAGTAGTGTCAGTGTATGAAACAAACACATAGCTGTGCCAGGCACTGTGCTGCAGTAATTGGAATATATGAACGTAGCGCTAATTAGTTCAGCGTGTTTATCTCCTTTTAACCCAGCTGTAATGTTAATGAGCCATTTATGAGCAGTATGGGCATTATAGATCAAACTGGTGTTTAAAAGCTCTAGAAGTTACACAGTGAAGATCAGGGGCGGTTCAGGATTAACTTCATTTTAAAGCTACTTAATACTCACATAATGGTCGGGATGATGATTGACATAATGATAGATTACCTCATCCGTACTCAGTTGTTTATTAAGCAAAGGAAACAGACAACACTGTAAAAAGCCACAGTCTAGAGACGTCGTGGACCTGCATCTTTGTCTTTTTGTGCCACGGGTAGACTTTCTAGAGCAGCAGAACTTCTAAAAATAGCAGCCATTCTCGCCACAGGAAGTGGTGATAGTAGGACTGTGTGCGCGCCTGTGTGTATGCAGGCATGTGGGCATGTGTGTGTGTGTGTGTGTGTGTGTGTGTGTGTGTGTGTCGCTGAGGTTGTATGCTTTGAAAAGAATCCAGGGACACAATATCACAAAACTGCCCTGCAAGCAAGAAAGATGTCTCTAAAATGACACTGAACACCTTAAACTCACACACACACACACAGAAACAGAAGCCGCTCTTGCAGCACTGTGAAAGGATTGCTAGAGAGAGGGATTCCTCAGAACTGAGGTCGTCCAGTAAGACGTTGGTGCAAGTGAATACATCATTGCTCTGTCTCTCTGGAAGTGTTTGTTCTCACATATATGAGTGCACACAGTTGATTTCCTTGTCTATAATCACATTTCTATTATACTATGCTATTCATCAGTATACTACACCAAGTATATATTGTACAGTAGATTTTTGCAGTGTAGTAAACATACACACAATATGCAACACATTTACACTTTGACAGAGTATGTTTTACTTGGTTCACCTCTTAAAGTCTCTGCTGCACGAATCCCAGGAGCCGTGTTAGACTGTACACGGCTGGAGGAAGGGAGGATGGATTGATGGAGCCGTGTTGTTATTGGAGGACAGAGAGTCTCAATAGAGAATATACAGTGGTGAGAAAATGCAGGGCTGCAGCACAGATAAATTATTTCCGCAGTGTGTTTTCTCTGGCAAGGCTCTGTGTGTGTGTGTGTGTGTGTGTGTGTGTGTGTGTGTGTGTGTGTGTGTGTGTGTGTGTGTGTGTGTGTGTCAAACTAAATAGGTTGCATGGGCGAGTTACAGTCTGAATATGTGTCTGCAGACTAAACCTTGTTTTTTTTGGGATTGTGCAGAGATTTCGTTGCTAAATCTGTTTGCGAATCCGGTGTCTTTGTGCTTGTGTTACTCAAGAGTTTGCCCTTGTGTGTGTGTGTGTGTGCTTATCCCAGGAGGAGGAACTGGAGTGCTTGGAGCGGGAGTTTGCCATTCAGTCGCAGATTACAGAGGCAGCCCGGCGCCTTGCCAGCGATCCTCATGTGAGCAGCAAGAAGCTGAAGAAACAGAGGAAGACGTCTTATCTGAACGCGCTGAAGAAGCTCCAGGAAATTGAGAACTCTATCAATGACCACCGGGTCCGCTCTGGCAAGAAGCCTACGCAGAGAGCTTCGCTTATCATAGAGGGTACATATACATATATATATATATCCTATTCACTACAGGGAAATCAGATTGTACTATTGATTAGCTGTCACGACACAGAGCAGTATTGTTCTCAAGTACTGTTTCAAGTAATAGAATAAAAGGCAGTGGAGCTGACAGGTTCCAACATTGTTGCTTTTGACACAATCAAAGATTTGTAAACAAGTTTTAGATCTAGTAATTGTACAATCTCTAACCTCCAGTCTTTACTTCTCTGTCCTTTAGAGGCCAATATCGGTTCTGAAGACAACTCATTGTCTGACGCTCTGGTCTTGGATGATGGTGAGTCTCTATCCTTCACATCACTCCGCAAGATTCAATAACTCACTTTAATGCTCACAATGTAATTCAATGACTCCTCTATTTCAGATGATCCACATGTTACAGGTACCCCCACCTTCTCTCCAGTAGCATCGCCTCACAAGGGCCTCCCTCCTCGACCACCATCTCACAGTCGGCCCCCTCCACCTCAGTCCCTGGATGGCCTGCGACACCTGCACTATTCACGCCCTGACTACGATAAGTCACCCATCAAACCCAAGATATGGAGTGAGTCGTCACTGGATGAGCCCTATGAAAAAGTCAAGAAACGCTCCTCTCATTCCAGGTATGAAGGAGTTTACCTTAACGAGCGTTAGAATAGAGCTACTGTGTATTAAAATTAAACAACTTTATTTGAGATATTTTAGTCATCTCAAATGTAATTAATCCAATCAAAATTACAAGTAATGTGGACGGAACTACAATTTCAGACTTAAGATGAATGCCTCAAATGTGGGGTTGACCACGAGTTCAGTAGAGCTCATCATACACAGATTGCCTTCTGTGAAAGGAATAACATTAATTATGAATTGCGTTTCTTTTCCTTGCCTCTTTGCCAAGTCACAGGCGTTTCCCAAGCTCTTGCAGTGCAGAAGCAGGGGGTAGTAACTCTCTGCAGAGCAGCCCCATCAGGAACCTCCCTCACTGGAATTCTCAGTCCAGCATGCCCTCAACCCCAGACCTGAAGACCAGGACCCCACACTACGTACATTCCACTAGGTCAGTCTTCATACCTTCAGTTGTTTTAAAAACACCTGGTTCTTAATGATTACATTCACGTAGTTCTGTAGATCTCTTCCAGCTCAGCCCTTATATTGAACTTTCTTTTGTGATGCTGCATCTCACAGGTCAGTGGACATCAGTCCCACACGTCTGCACAGTATCGCTCAGCACTTTAGGAACCGCAGCTCGAGCCTCGAGTCCCAGGGCAAACTGTTGGCGCCCGACCCCGGCGCACACCCGCACACCCTGGGCACAATCGGCAGCCCTGACTTCTTCCTGGTCCCAGGACGCAACTCCAATGGCTCTGACCCACTGGATGACTGCTCATCCTGCACCAGCCAAAGCAGCTCAGAGCATTACTACCCATCTGGTGGACCCCCCAGCAGCAACCCCAACTACTCCACTCTGGGAGAGGACTCACCCTCCAAAGCCAGGCAGAGACAGAGGCAAAGGCACAGGTAAGGATGCAGGGACAGTGGCTCTCTTCACACAATTCATTTTCTGCCAATATTTACTCTATATACTGTATATATATATATATATAAAGAAATGAACAGAGTTGTGTGTGTTTGTTCCTTTGTTCTCTCTCCAGGTCAGCAGGTCAGTTGGGTTCCTCTAACTCCGGCTCCATGCCCAACCTGGCAGCTAAGAACGGTTCTGTTGGAGGCTCGGGTGGAGGTGGGGTGGGAGGGGGACACCACGGAGTCTACCTCCACAGCCAGAGCCAGCCCTCCTCCCAGTACCGCATCAAGGAGTACCCGCTATACGTGGAGGGCAGCCCAAACCCCGTGGTGGTGCGCAGCCTGGAGAGCGATCAGGAGGGCCACTACAGCGTCAAGGCCCAGTTCAAGACCTCCAGCTCCTACACGGCCGGGGGACTGTACAAGGAGGCCTGGGGGGGAGAGGAGGGAGGAGAGGGGAGCGGCCGACTCACGCCGTCGCGCTCTCAGATCGTAAGGACTCCGTCATTGGGGCGAGAGGGTGGTGGAAGCGGAGGAGGGGGGAGGGCAGCGGTGTCTCAAGAGCTGCGGTGCTGGTACCAGAGGTCCTCAGGGAGCCTGAAGGAGAGGAGTCACTCACATTCGGGGTCTACTTCCTCTGAGACGGGGTCACAGCAAGGCACTCTGGGACATAGTCGAGGAAGTAGAGTAGGGACACTCGCCAAGGGCTCACCAGGTTGGTCTTTTTCATTTATTCACAATAAACCTTGTCTCATATGGGTAAAAAGTATCATCATGTGTTTTTAGATTAAATAAAACGTACACTAATTCCTGTTTATTCAGGTCGACTAATATTTTGTTCATTCAGAGGTTCTAACAATAAGTGCCGAAGAGAAAATATCCCTAGTGACGCTCAAACTCATGACCTTTAGATTATGAGCTCTGGGAACTGTTTTTAGATGGATTGGAAGAGGGTGAAATGTCGAGCATCACTTTGTCGCTTCATGTCAACCACTTCCATCTGAAATGATTTGTAGCCTGTTGCTGTGTTGCTTTCACATTCAAACCCTCTTTTCTCATTCTCATTATAGTAGGTGGCCCCACTTTCCTCTTACGTGGATGAAAATGAATCAATGTGTAATCCTTATGTTAGCGATATCAAATCTCACTGCATCAACTAAATTAAAACAACAAAAAGTCAGTTTTTTTTAACTTTTGTGGAAATTTAGAAATTAAAAATCCTACTTAAATTATATAAATAAATCACATGGATGAACTGAAAATCTGGGATTGGATTGAGCCTAAAATTGTGAATGACAAGTCTCCAGATTTATATTACACATAGACTTTTTATGGACAAAAGTCAATGCCCCGTGTGAGGATTGAACTCACGACCTTCAGATTATGAGACTGACGCGCTGCCAACTGCGCTAACGAGGCCGGTTTTAGGATCAGTCATGTGACGTTTCTCGAACATGACCCCCCCCTGGGCCAAATGTTCTCAGTGGCCACAACCCCCCCGTATGAGAAGCACAGTTGGAATTCCTTTGCCGCTCACCTCACTTCAGCCTCTACCATGTGTGTTTGCTCTGTGTCTGTGTATCCATGTGTCTCAATACATGTGTATTTGAATCTCGTGTCTGTCTCTATCTCATGCTGCATGTGTCGTATCTCATGCTGCATGACTAACTGTCCGTTTTTCCCATAGCTGCATCCCCTCACAGCCAGAGGAGTGTGACGCCCTGCAGCGAACACGCAGCCACACCAACACCCCCCTGTAGCCCACAGCACATCCTCAACTGGCAGAGCGGGTAAGAGACAGACCAACACACACACACACACAGCAGCAGACCGGGTTGACAAGAAGATATGAATTTACATTATTTCAGGACAAACTGCACCTTGGCTACTCAGCTTCTTTCTCTCCATCTTTGTCCAAACCTCACTCGACCATCCTCACAAGCTTTGACTTCTGTCATCTGATATTGTTTTACACTGCTGACCTAATCCTAAAGAATGGTTTTCATGTGATTTGGGCGTAACATCTATTTTTAAACCTTTCTCGTCGCTCCTCTTGACTTTTCATTCTATTTGGCTGTTTGAGGTACTGATTCGCTCACTTGCGTCTTTGTTTCTCGTTTCTTCACTCCTGTCATCTCTCACTTCCTCCGATCGCCTTTTTCAACATGGAAATTTCTCTTATTACCTAATATTTGTCATTTCTTCCTCGTCTCCCTCTGTCTGCACTAACCCTCCTTTCCTTGTGTGTGTGTCCTCTCTCCTGGTTTAGAGGCACAGCAGACAGCTCTCCTACTGAGGACGTCTGTCAGTCTCCCCCTCAGCCCAGCTCTGATGCATAGAGGTACTGTCTGTGGTCTCGACCTGGCAGGGGTCTAAACCTACAGTGTACTGTTCGAGGGGCACAGCAGCAGCATTACAGAGAAAAATAACCTTGAAGAAAAAATATAATTTGACAGCAGTGCTCAATTTATTCCCAATCCGACTTTTATTCATAGAAATCTGTCTTTGCACACCTCTAAAAGTGTTCGGCACTCATGAGACATTACTGTTCACTTTTATCATCAACTGTGGAGGGCTGACAAAAGGATCTCTTGCTCTTTGACGGTGGCGGTATCTGCGTCATGAACTCCTTCTTTGGCTGTATCTGTATCTGATCTCTGCATGTGCTCTGCTCTGTGGCCTCACAGGATTCACTAATATAAACACTTATTGTAATCGTGTGCTGTAAGCGTTGTAACACAGAACACTCTTTAACAAACAATCTCAAAAAGTAGATAAATGCTTGAAACCATGGAAATAGTATCTGTTTATGTTTTGATCAATTTACCTTTACAGCCCTGGTCCGTGTCTTCCTCCTGCAGGTCTTTCAGTGACAGCTGTTTTCCCAGCAGCCCCTTGTGTTCAGAGCTGGCAGATGTGCAGTGGTACGGACGTGATAAGGCCAAACCTGGAACCCTGGTCTGAGACCTTCCTATTGGGCCCAGAAAAGTCCCATTGCCCTCTCCTACTGCCTGTCCACTGTCCCTCACTACTACCCATAGACAACCAACAACCTCATCCTTAAGGCCCGACAAAAAAACCCCTGCCCTGAGCGGACTGGCGGACTGGACATGAGCCTCCCTCCTTCCTTAAATCCTGCCCTCCATCCATCTCCCCACCTCTTAATTATGCCCCTCTGTCACAGCTCAGCTGGACAGGGACACGCTCGCTGGGCTCTGTTTAGGGCTGGTTTCACAGGACAGACTGAGAAGTGCCACCTCAGCTGTTGAACTGTTGCCCTACAGCACCACAGAGCCCGTTCTTTACTCACCCTCCTCCGCACACAAAGCAATGGGGCAAGGAGGAAAAACAGCGATGGGAAGAGAGAGCACAGAAAAATATCAAGCAAACAACTCAAACAGAACCAACATCGGCCATTCCAGGATCTGTTTCATATCTCATCGTTGGTCCCCCGACCTAACTAACTCCAGTGCACTGCCACCCAATCAGAGGATACCTGCTGGATTTGAGCCACCAGTTTAAAAACCCATCTCCAGGCCCGAACAAACTGTGTTGGATTTCATTATTCCATTAATGTTGTTTGTCTTTTTTGTTTATTTGTCCCCACATATTTATAATAACGGAAGATGACAAATGACTTTTCAGGAAAAATCTGGATTAACAAACGTATAGATGACAAATTGAACTCCTCTCAGTTTAACCCACAACCAAAGACAACTTACTGGATCGACTGGTCACACCAGGGTCCCCCGGGCTGGTGCCATACCGCGACAATATCAGGATGGTTTACGGGACTCTATCTGGGATATTGATGAGGACTATAGCAATAACAAACATTGTACAATATGAACTGGTTTGAGTCTACGGAGTGAATTAAAGCAGGCACGCTGCAGTGGTCTCTGCTCTGCCATGCTTTGGAGTAAAACGATCATTAGTGCGTCATCGGTGAATTGGGAGTTGTGGTTATTGGGTTTGGCATTAATCTATGCTTATTTCAGTGACTTCATTTTTACAATTACTTGGCTGTAGTTTTGATATAGAAACAAGACATTCTGATTTCACATTCTCACCCGCGGGGAAGTAAATGATTTCTGTCTGTTGACATCTGTTGGAATTACTTGTGGTTGATGTTGAGGCTGTTCAATGATAAATCTCCATAGTGAAGCATCTTTTCTATCACAAGTGTCTCTTCCTCTCTGGTGGTCTTGGTTCTACACCGGTTCTTCTCACCACGCTGAGTCCCCCTTTTTTGTAGCACTGTGCGTTCTCGTCTTTCTGTCCACCCCTTCAACACGACAGGAGCAACCCCGACTGGACACAGACAGCGTCAACTCAATGGCGACTAGAACACACACACACACACACACACACACACTGGCAGTCACAACGCATATTATGAACACACAAACAAGTACAAATGTGCCAAACATGTTGGTGCTTTACATTTGTACTGTAAGCAGCACTGGAACAGCCCCTCCTTCAAGTCTAAAGCCATTGTACAGACACTCAGACAAATAGAGCAGAAGGTATTCAAATGTACTTTTGAAAAGCACAACATTAACCGTGTCTATGAGGGCTGGACCTACAATTAGGGAATTTTCATTTTCCACTTTCAATATTTTAATAATGAGTTGTATCAAAGTGCATAAGAGGAAGGTAGAAAAGCCAGAACCACGGACAAGGTGTTTTTATTAGTACGAGGACATCGAGGAATTTTAAGTTCGACAATATTTAATCCCCACTGTCAGGGCAGAAGAGAAGCCATAGCCAGAACTGAAACAAACAATTCTTTATTAACCCACATCTCAATCAACAATCCCATATTCAGATCAGGGTTAGAAAAGCACACCTGGTTTTGTAAGACGGAAGTAGAACTCTGCATGTTTTATTTGTATCTTAAATCAATGTCCCTCATCTTCCCCTAACCAGAGTCGATCATTATTCTTTCATTGTTGCAAAAAAAAAATAAAAAATCTGAACTGGTGTTAATTCACGGAGATGATGACAGATTCTGCATCTCAGTGATGAAGAGAAGTGGACATATTGTTTTCAGTCGTACGACAGCAGTATGTCTGGGTGAATGGTGCAACATGTGCATCTAACCCTGTCCCCTCATAGTGTTGTGTTTCCTTCATGCACTCACACCAGTTGTTGTAATCTGCCACGTTCTAGACTATTTAAATAAGAAGGTTTAGTCCACTCCCTGCATGGTTGGTTCTCCAAGAGTTCCCCACCCATGCCTGGTCAGATATCTGATCAGTTTTTACCCAGGATTGGAACCAGCACTCACTCCCTGGTTACCTTATGAGAGTGCAAGTTTGACCCTTGCTTTGCTCACTCAAAGTCTTTGCCCACTGTTAGTGTGCTAAGACACGACCCCCCCATGCATGCCCTGCAGATCCACTGACAAAAAAAAAACAACCCAAAGACATCCAGCACCCGTCCTGTATACGCTAACATTAGCACATCCTGCTCCGTAGTGTGCCCCCATCTCGACCCCGTGGTGATCTCTGAGCCCGATGTGAAGAAGTGTGACGTCCCGTCCCCTCTGTAGCTCCAAACACACCATATGTTCTGTGCTTCATAGAGATGTATGAGGTTTCTTTTTGTAATACTCCCAAGAGAAATGAACTAACTCTTTTATCAGTCTTTTCCTGTATGTACGGAGGGGCACTGTAAGGTTTTGTGGGGTTTTTAACATTCACATTCATTGTTTTACAATGTTCCATTTTATATGAACCAGTATTGTTTTTGTTTTTTTTAGTTCTGTAACAATGCATTCAGGTGCTACAAAATGACCAGTTACTGCTTCGTCACGTAGGATCTAGACATCTTCATTGTTCTCAATAGATTCAGTTTACCAGATGTGCAAAATGAAGCTTATTTTAACAGACAGTTTAATAGTAGAAGACACTTTGCCCAACCAGACAATAGAGCATGTAACTTGATTTTATCAGTTCTGTTCAACTGTAACAATACATTAAAGGTGTTGTAGAAAAAATGTGGAATTGATAAAAAAAAAAAAATAACTGAATTCCGCAGTTAATTTATTCTTTTTTCTATTAAAATTTGTATAGTAACTTTACATTTTTCAAAACTGTGTTGTTGGAAATTGATGATGAATTTTCAAGATGAGAAGCAGTGTTGGTTATTGAGAGTAAGAAAAATAAATTATTGATGAATGTTCTCAAGATTATGCCTTCATCTGTTTTTCATTTCTGTTTTCCTTCTTTTTTTTTATTCTTATGGAAAAACATGAAGATATTTAGTCCTTCACTCACTTCCAGGCTATTCTGCTGAAAGTATCAGTCAGACTTATCAAAGGGGATCCCCCTCACCACTTCCTCTCCTCCGGACACACTCACTCTCTTGTCAGCACATCCAGGGCTCAGTCACTTCCCTCTTACACTCTGGCCTCCCACAGGAGAAGAAGAAGGATTTCCTGAGGGGTCAAAAAGGAAGAAACACTCTAAAGATAAAAGATATTACTCATCACCCAACCACGAGATTAAACAGCTGCACAACTGCATCTGGGCAGGCTTTATTTCACACATTTTGCAGGCCACTATATGCCACACGGCCGGCAGCTCTGATCACACAGAACAGGAGATGCAGACATCTGAACAAATAAGGTTGTTTGAGCAGCTCAATATGTCCATATCATAAAACACCAGCTTCACAAACTACAAACACACACAAACAGTAGTTTTGATACTTTACCATATAGAAAAGTGGCTTCTATATCAGAGGAATCAGTTGTCAGTGTCTGTGAGGACACCCAACCTCGTGTTCCATGCTTTCTTTTATTCTCCTTCTGTGTCCGTTTGATAATGAACACCATGTTTCTCTTTGTACTCTTTGTGTTCCCATAGCAGCTCTTCCAACCAGGCAACAGCTGGAAGCTGTTAGCCCGACATGCCGTGAGAAACTAGCTCCTCCGTGATTTCTTTTTTTTTCACTCTTACACGTCTGTTAGTGTGCTTGTGTGTGTGTGAGCTTACTATAGGAGTGGTGAATGATCTTGCTTTATATCCTTAGTGAAATCCTTTTCGGAACTCCGTGTACTCCTCTATCTCTGTGAGGACCGCTGTGAGTTGTAGGCCATAAAAAGTGAGGACATTTTTGTAACATTATGACATTTTGTTAAGTCTTTTAAGAGACAGTTTTAAGACTGGGACTTAAAGTTTTAAGGTTAAGGTTAAATTAGGTTAAGGGTGAGGGTAAGGTTAAAGATAAAAGTCAACGTGGAAATTAAGATCTGTTGGAGAAGTGAAGAGATCCGTGCAAGCTTACTAAAACAAACCATTTATTTACACTCAATGGTCATTCGATTAAAACAGTGACTTCCCTTCCCACATTGTTAGTTAAATCATTGCAGCTTAGAGTGCGTTCCTCTTCTCTTCAATATATTTGCCCTGACCAGCAAGTCTTTCTATTTCTATATTTGGCATCTGATGTGAAACTATTTCATCATCTATTCTTCTTGCATTAAAACAGAGTGAGCTGATTTGTGGATCAGACTGAAACACATGACAAGTCAGTGGCAATGCTGCTCTCTAGTGTTGACCACAGAGCAGCAAAATGGCAAAACTATAGAATCAATTTGAACAATGTTAGATAAACAGATTGCTGAGCTTTGAAAACATGCATATATTTTGCTTGATTCAAATGTTTAATAAGTCAACGCTGTGTGTTGTGTTCACCATTATTTGTTTGACATGCTGTTTATTTTGTGTAGGTTTAAACTTAGCTGCTGCCCCTTGTTTGGGAAAGTGAATTTGAAGCTTTTTGGAATCCCAAAAGGAGAAGTGATCCTGAATTTCACAATATTTAAAGCAATTTTGGTTCAAACCAACCAAACAGACCCTGATCAACAACAGTAACTGAGGTTAAAAAACGCTGCTCAAGCAGGAGTGTGTTTTTTCAGGTCTTTGAGTTTCACTGATTGAATTACACTTGTTCCAGTAGAGGCCCATTGGTTTCATCTGGATCCTGCCCGGAAAAGAGCAAAAACAGTGAGACATCATTAAATATTCAAATTTTTAAAAGTTGGTATCTCTGATTTATTTCACTGGAAATCTACTTGGACAACACCTTCCCACAAAACATGTCATCATCTGTCATCGCCACAGCAAATCAGCTGACTTAAACTGTATTCCTGAAAAGAAGTATCGTCTCACTATATTTACCTGTGAGAGGCGGGTGTAGGCCTGCATTTAGGGAGGACTGTAGCGACGCAGTCCTCTCAACGACAGGAAAAGTATGTAGAACGACGCCAGAAAACACTGTACGGTAAATGCTATGGAGCTCCCCTTTGCAACATATGAACCAACACGCTAGTGAGAAGGATGGGTAGAGAGAGAGAGGGGAGGACAGTTCACTCACAGCTCAGGAAGCATTTCTACTCATTCAGTACATAAAGGTAGAGGTTGAAACAAGCTTTTCATAATGGTTACAAATCTGTTTTCTAGGGGTATTGGTGGATATAATAAAAAAAAACACCAGAATGGTCTTTACGCAGTCTCCATGTTTTAAATGAATTACAGAATTACCTGTTGGTTTGTGTTGAGTGCGACAGGCTGCGTAGACCCGAAGCTGTTGGCCAGGAGAGCAGAGAAGCCAAACAGTAGACTGAAGAGGTTCAGACCCATCAAAGCAATAATCTGTTCATGATTTATGCAAAATCAAGCAATGCAGCTGATGATGTAAGCAACAAAACTACATTAAAAATTACAACACAAAGTATTTACCTTTAATTTATTAGCTTTCCTCTGAACCTCCATAGCCAGACACCCAGCAGCCAAATACTGGAACAACACAAACAGTTGTGATTGACGTGTTTTAATCTTCTCTCTCTGTCTAAAGTGTTTATCAGTTGAAGCAGATGTGGACTCACACATAAGCTTGACCACACTGGTGTTGTCATGGAGACGGAGCAGCTGTAGCTCACACATGCATGGGTGACGGTGGCCAGTATGCAAGCTAATGCACTGAGGATCTGCACCACCTGAGGGGAAGAACAAGGTGTGAAGCAGGCAGAGAGTTTAAATGCTTAAAAACCAATCGTTTGCATAAGAACAAGAAAGTAGCATCTCACTCCAGTGACTAAAAGTCTGGTATTAACCACAGTCCCAAACCAGCGACTCATCCTGCCACTGATTAGCTCCCCGCGTTTGATAACCTGGTTCAGTGGGCGGGTTGAGGGTGTCTCTTTAAAAAACACCTGGTACAACCCCTCCTGGAACATGTTCTGTGTCATCTGTTATGGAAGACAACAGTTAACTTGTCGAGGAAAACAAAATACATGTTCAAAAAGAATCAGTCAAAGACACACACACACACCTTTGATTCAGATTCGACACGGGGTTTCAGTCAATGTGGCAGTTTACCTTCGCCAAATGTTGTCAAGCTTTCCCTCATTTATCCACGGGCCCTCATATCAACAGACAATGTCATCTAGACAAAAATGAGAATCATTTAGAGAGGGATTGTTTTCTCACAGTAGTGCAGCAGATCCAGAGGGTCAGAGTTCACTGGAGTTGGATGATAATGTTTGACTGAAGTCCACTCATGAGGAAGTGACACAGGGAGATCATTGGTCATGACTAAAGAGCTTATCAGCTGGTTGGCTACTGTGACTTCACTGGTTTCATTTTAGAGACAGGTTGAGATTATACTTTGTGTCCTAACTCCAGTATCCACTCTCATATAGTAGAAATGACAAAATACATACTAGTTTATATAACACACAAAGTTTACATTTCAAGTGTGAAGCAAAAGTTATTCACTCTCTTTTTAACAAAAACAGAATTATAATCAGAAAATATGTCAAGTAAGAGCAAGGGACCACAGAATAATGTTAAAAGGGCACGTTAAGATATTATGAGGGCGATATGGTAAGTATGTAAAAGAAAAACAAGACTTGGGCTATTTGGAAGGTCCTCCATAATACTTTATTTGGGAGACATGAGTCAAATCAGCAGCCTATCCAGGACATTTTGCAAAAATATAGGTATCACTGCATCATTATAGGTTAACTTTAGAGAAAATTCTTCACTCATGCTGACATGGAGTCTGATGTAAGTGCCCCGTAACTATGAGCTCCCCCACAGGCCTGCCAATGCAGTAAGCTGCCTGCTATACACACAGTACTCAACTCCACTGCTTCAAATATTGTCCACTTTTACTTTAATGTAAAGCAGCTTTGAATAAGTCATAACTTAGATAGCCAATGCCATTAGTGACTGAAGCTGTTGCTCATTATCATAGGAGTAAAACATGTTTGCTTTTGTTTGTGAAATCAGACTTTGGCATTAAAGAAGCGTGACAATAATATGAAATCATGGAGGCAATTACGTGTGGAACATTTGATGGTCAGTAAGTTTGGGATATTTACACGCCTAGTGTGTCACGCATAGTGGTCACTACAGTGGACAGCTACTCAAAAAGCTGTTTGCTTGTATACAACTGCAGTCACTGCAGTGGACCCTCGTGCATTATGCCTACACTGCCACCCCCTGGGCGCCGGTTGTCAGTGAAACACAAATTCATCAAAACAAAGAACATATCCTTATCCTTATATAGTTGACCCTTGCAGGTAAATGACGCTTGGTAACATCAGGTAACAACTAAGTAGTAAAACTGTTGTTAACATTTTCCAAGTTTTAATTTTATGCTGGTAGAAAATGAATTAATCATCTGTCCCCTATATTACGTTGGCTGTATTTAAACTACAGTTAATAGGCTACTAGAACTGTGACTTTGTGGCAGAATGTGTGTGGGGCCGTGGTGGGCCGTCAGGGCCAGCAAGGCCTTCTCTGCTGGCCTAGACAGAACCACAAAGTTATAGCTATTTTATAATTTTATTATTTTTCATAAATACACTACATGTATTCTAAATATTTTTTCCCAGTAGCTTATTATCTACCGTGTTCTGTGTTCTGTGTGTGTTCTGTGTTCTGTGTGTGTTCCATGTTCTGTGTGTGTTCTGTGTGTGTTCTGTATGTGTTCTGTGTTCTGTGTGTGTTCCATGTTCTGTGTGTGTTCTGTATGTGTTCTGTGTTCTGTGTGTGTTCCATGTTCTCTGTGTGTTCTGTGTGTGTTCCGTGTTCTGTGTGTGTTCTGTGTTCTGTGTGTGTTCCATGTTCTGTGTGTGTTCTGTATGTGTTCTGTGTTCTGTGTGTGTTCCATGTTCTGTGTGTGTTCTGTATGTGTTCTGTGTTCTGTGTGTGTTCCATGTTCTCTGTGTGTTCTGTGTGTGTTCCGTGTTCTGTGTGTGTTCCATGTTCTGTGTGTGTTCTGTGTGTGTTCTGTGTTCTGTGTGTGTTCTGTGTGTGTTCTGTATGTGTTCTGTGTTCTGTGTGTGTTCCATGTTCTGTGTGTGTTCTGTATGTGTTCTGTGTTCTGTGTGTGTTCCATGTTCTCTGTGTGTTCTGTGTGTGTTCCGTGTTCTGTGTGTGTTCTGTGTTCTGTGTGTGTTCCATGTTCTGTGTGTGTTCTGTATGTGTTCTGTGTTCTGTGTTCTGTGTTCTGTTCCGTGTTCTGTTCCGTGTTTGTTCTGTGTTGTGTGTGTGTTCCGTGTTCTGTGTGTGTTCTGTGTTCTGTGTTCTGTTCCGTGTTCTGTTCCGTGTTGTGTGTGTGTTCCGTGTTCTATGTGTGTGTAAGGGTAATAAAAGGTAAGATGTGATGCTGTAACGTTACCATTATCAAAAGCCCAAAATAACAGGACTGTGTATTTGCTTGTTTTTCTGTCCGTTCTGCTTTTAACAATCAATACTTTGAAATCACTCTTCATTACATTCTGAAACTTAGCCTTTCCATTCAAATACAAAACATTGTATTAACCGAATAACAAACATGTTAAAACACAGTAAATTATATTAAGAACACAGGAAAACATGATGGTAAAAAGTAAATACATCATACAAAAACTAATTTGAAGGAAAAAAATTAGAAAGATGATACAGATTTTTTTCTAACCTGAGCTCCTCTGGCACATCAAAATGTTAGATTCATTTTGTTCTCAGTGACAACATTTTTTGCAGTATCCAGCATTTTATATGGTTAGAAAAAGAAAATCTTCAAAGAGGAATAATACACATTCAAGGCTAGGTACTGTATGCAGTAACAGTGTCTCACCCACATAGCAATAAGAGACATGAACATACATTTATATAAATATAAAGAGAAAATTGAAAATAGGACGAGACCTATGATTGAACCTTGAAGAACTACAGGTAACGTGTTGATAAAGAAAAACAGTAATGACTGAGAATGTTTTATTTGAGAGATTTTAGTCAAATAATTTAAGTTTACTTTCTTTTTACCAACCCAGGGTTTTGACAACAGTGTATCAAGTATGTATTTTTGAGATTATCTCTTCACAACAGCACAAGAACAGCAATAAATAATAAGCAGATAAGCATATAATAGAGAAAATATAATAAATAATAAGAGGTATATAAAAAAAACTAAACTAAATAGTAATGTCTACTACTAATTAATAATAAAACAAAAATACAAACTAGCTGAGGTGGTGTTTGATGTTTTCTCTGTGTAACTACGCGCTCCACCACTGGCCTGCTAAATGCAGTGAACTATTAACCCCTAATGCTGTTCAAACTCTCTTCTTCAATTATCGCCCACTTTTACATTTACCTAAATCAGCTTTAAAAATCCATAAACTGGGATTCCAATATCACGTGTGATAGAAGCTGTTGCACATTACAGAATAAATCATGTTTACTATAATCTGTGCAATGATGTTTTGGTATGAAATTGACCTGAATAACATGACATCGTCACCGTAAGCTCAGAACTTAATATCATTTACTTTTTAAAAGCCCTTGTTTACCTGCAAACTCCAGCAACACGTCAGTGAAATGAACAAGCCATGAGAGCTAAGAATGACACATCGCCCATCTCAGCCAAAAAGGCCACAGAAGGCAGCACAAAGAGGACCTCTGAGGACCTCAGACCCATTCTGTTTTTCCTGCCAGTGTTTCTGTGTCATTGTCCTCGTCCATCCCGCCTGTGTACAGGTCAGCCAACCTGCTGAACCGGGGGCCCCAGAGGGCCAGGCTCTGAAAATCCTTCTCCTCATCCGAGTCTGAGGAGTTGATTGAACTGAGCGAACTCGCGTCTGAGCCAGTACCCTCATAGTCAAACACCAGAAGAGAGTCATAAGGAGGAGCTGTGGGGTCACTGTCTGCAGCATGCAGGTTCTACATGGAAAACATATCGCATGCTGAGTTAAAGCACTCAAAAATAAACTAAATATTGCACTTGTAGATCTCAACACTCTTTAGATACTAAATATATTCGTGACTAAAATTCAACATCACTCACATCCTCAATGAATTTGACAATCTCTTCATTGGCTTGGAGTTGTAGGCGGTAGCATGGGCGACTCTGGACAGTAGGAAACACATCGGTGCAGAAGACTTCAGGACGATTATCAAGCCCTCTGTGGAGCTGGTTCAGGTCATACTCCTGAAGAAAAAAACAAGAGGAAACAGACCCTCAAACTGACCTCCGGGTCTGAAGAAGGAAGCCAATGCGGAAGTGCCTTAAACTTGCATTTTCTCTAATAACCATCAGGGGGAGACTCCTCTGGTTGTATAGCAGTCTATGAGAAAATGACCCTAATTCTCACTTGATCTATTACTTCAGTAAACATTGTAAGCATGATGTTATGGACTCAATCACATGACTCAGGGTTTAAGTTTCACAGGAGAGGGTAGTGTAACGGTTTTCACCTGATTCACTCTGTTGTATCTGCCTCACGTTGCATCACTAATATTAAATATCTTCACACCTGTGTTCTCCTCTCACCTACCAGTTTCCCTCAGGGAGCTTTCCACCTCTGCTAATTATTGAAACACTCATTCCTGCACATCTTCAGTCAACATTCAGCCCTTTACTACATTGTCTTGATGTCGTTTTGATGAGGTATCCAGTAATTCATCTGTCTAGTCCGTCTTAGTTTTCCTGACTCTCATGCTGCTGGTTAAGACCACCTTCTTGCCTATATTTGGCCTTTGTATCGGTTTGCTCAACCTGCCAATTATTCTGTTAAAGAGTGTAAGAGCAGACATCTGACAGCGCAGATGTCTTGTAATAGTTGTATTAAAACCTGCTGCTCCTACCCGGTCCTCTTCACCTCCTCCCTCTTCGTCGTAGTAGAAGATGTTGTCTCTGGGTTCATCTCCAAGAAGGGGGACATCCTTCTCTGATCTCCTCGTTCTTCTCAGCAACAGCAACAGCAGCAAGAGCAGTACTGTGGTCAACAGAAAGATCTGAGCAACTAAAGACAGATTTAGGACAATAGGGGGGAATATAAAAGACTTGCTACATACACAGAAGACCAAAGATTCCTCCCAGAACTGAGGTTGCGAGGGAAGAACCGTGCAGGCGAGGGGCCGAATGTGGGAGGAAGCAGTTAGAGACAGCCCCTTGACATTGGCACACTGCTACGTCCAGTGTGCTGTCTTGGTACATCATGCCGACGTCATAGATTCGCATCAGCACATTATAGTCCCCAGGTGACAACTCCCGTCTTGGAGCCAGGGCTGCCACGGCATCTGCAAGTAGAGGAAAAGATTCGGAATTAAGACTTGAGAAGCGCCCGGTTTGACTTTTGAGTAAATATTTGTTTATTTGTGAGTGTCGTGGAGAGTTGGACATCAATAATATGTTTTTCACAAGACAGCAGCGTGTGATTAAAATGTTGCAACTTTGCAAGAATAGATTTGTAGTTGTCATTTAAATGACTACATCATTTCATGTCTATGTATAGGCTACTGTTGATCAGTGGCGGGCCGTGCATTGTATGCCTGGGCCTTCTGTGCTGTCCTACTACAGTTGAACAGCTACGGTGCAGATACATGAATCCGTGCATGACGGGACGCTGCATCATTAACGGACAATGCATAGTCAAATCAACGTAATTAACACAATGACAACCACAAAGTCACATATATTCATATATTCATATGACAACAAAGCATGACAAATCAATCCAGCAAACCTGCAGCGGATCCACGCATTCCACCACACATTCAAATATTATTCATAAAAACCGTCTCCGGCGCCCAGATGCCGGCCGGCGAACGGAGACCGGCCGGGGACATAGAGGCTGAATCTGATTGGATAAAAGCTCTCCTTAAAGCAAGCTGTGCTGGAAGCAGTGCTGCAGGCTGGAAGCAGAGCAACAGAGGAAGACAGGAGCTGTGCAATGAGGA
The DNA here is from genome assembly GCA_032191485.1 of Leptoclinus maculatus. Classification (NCBI taxonomy): domain Eukaryota; kingdom Metazoa; phylum Chordata; class Actinopteri; order Perciformes; family Stichaeidae; genus Leptoclinus; species Leptoclinus maculatus. Next base: position 8,189,035 of record JAVDOI010000007.1, read on the forward strand.
AATAAGCTAATGGGGGAAAAAAAAATGATAATACATGTAGTGTATTTATCACAAATTATTAAATTATAAAATAGCTATAACTTTGTGATTCTGTTTAGGCCAGCAGAGAAGGCTTAGCTGGCCCCTGACGGCCCACCACTGCTGTTGATGAGCTCTCTTACTTGTGGAATTGGTACTAATAGTCCAGTTGATCCTGTGCTCTCCTTGAAGCTCCACAGTAAACGGTCCAGCATGACCAGGTCCGTCCAGGTCCACTATATCCAGCAGGGCAGGAAAAGGATCACTATTGCATAGACTGGCTTTCCTCTGCTTGATCACAGGATGATGGTCATTCACATCTAATAAAGTCACAACCAGAGTACCCGTCCCTGTAGCCGGGACGGTATCTAGAAGAATGAAAAGAGAAGGCTTTAATGTTTGGCAAATGAGAAAGAAGGTTGTGGCAGTGTGTTCAGGGCAGACCAAAAGTGTACATTTACCATTGTCGTAAGCCAAAACTAGGACTGTGTATTTGCTGTCTTTGATATACTGTGATTCTCTGTCCATGTTGCTTTTAACTTTGACTGATCCTGAGACTTTATCAATACTTAGCCACCTGGCAGTGTCATTATGTAGTTTATATCTGAAAAAAAGCAGAGACATAACCTGATTACAACTAAAACAGAATAGTGTACCTGCATATAAACACACTACGTGCATACTGTCGCCACATGTAAACAGTAGGTGTGTGTTGTTGTTACCTAACGCTCTGTTTCCTGGCTGTGTCCGGGTCCTTCGCTCTGAGGTCGGCCACAGAGCTCTGGGTTGTCGCATCTTCTGAGATGCTTACGTGGATCTCTGCTGGACTGAAAACAGGAGGCTCGTTCTTGTCCGTGACTGTTACAGTGACCGTGGCTGTCGAGGTTGACACGCGTCCAGAAGACGGCACCTCGTTCGTCACCACCACCAGCAGAGTGAAGACAGGAAAGCTCTCAAAATCCAGCCCCTTGGAAGTGATGGGGAGCAAGGAAAGACGGATTAAGTAAAACAAGTCTTCTATAAAAAAAAATAAAATGGACAGGTGTTTCCCAACCTTGGCTGTTTTGAGGATTCCCTCCATTCTACTGGAGCCTGTTGTGACGTTGAAGTCTCCTCCCTCATCGCCTTTGATTATTGAATATTTGGTGTTGGCATTTGGAGATCCCAACTCATCCTCGTCAGTGACTTTTAGTCTCATTACCTCCACTCCAACTTCATTCTCTTGGACTGATGTGGATATCTGAGGTAAAGCATGAAACTGTACTACATGCTTTTACAGAATAAACTTATTTCATTATTATGAAGCATTTGTGCATTTTTTTAACTCACAGATGTGACGGTGAATTGTGGAGCGTTATCGTTGCTGTCAGTGATGCTAATTATGACCGCGCAGGTGGTTGTGAGCCCCCCTCCCTCCATATCAGCAGCTTCAATGGTCAGCTTGTACACCGGGTGAGTCTGACACGGGAACATGAGTTACAGTGGAAATGAGGAAAGAGAAAGTCTTGTAAAGAGAAGAGTGGTGATTATATTACCTCTCTGTCCAGCCCGCCTGCCTTCACACTGATGGTTCCACTCACTGGGTCTATGGCAAACATGTCCTCTGTGGGCGTCTGAGCCTTTATCCTATACCGTATTATAGCATTGTATGTCTGTGGGTCATCTTTATCCACTGCTGTTACCTTTATGACGGAGTCACCTGTTTGAGACAGAAATGCAATACTGACTATAAGGACTTGAGATTTGAGTAAGAAGAGTCTGCTGAATACTCACCAGTGTCGGCGCTTTCGCTCACTCTGCCATAGAAAGGGTTCTGGGTAAATTCCGGGGCGTTGTCATTCTGGTCAACGACATTGATGATGAGCTCCATGGGCTCCTCAGCCTTAATGCCCTCATTCAGTGCATGGGCCCACAGCTGTAACACACACACACCATACCATTCTGATTGCAATAGTTTGCATGAGGATAAAGACAGTTATGGGATTGACTGTGTGAAGTGAGATTGTGCTTTTTTGTTTTAGCTCACACTGTATTTTGCTGTATTCTCCCTGTCCAGTGGCTGGGTCACAGACAGCACTCCAGACCTCCGATCGACAGTAAAAACACCCTCAGGGGGCTGATCAGCGCCTGGTCCAGTGATGCTGTAGGTTATCGCCACTCTTTTCTCGTTGTTTGACTTGATCTAAACAACAGATTTTAACAGTCAAGACGGCTTTACTCACAGAAAATACATTTAGTGAAAATGCAATCAAAACGTTATTTACCTTCACCAAGAATTTAGGATATGGACCCCTGGCATTTTCTGGAAAGTTAATTACTGGAATAACCCACTCCCTCTTCATCCGTTTCAAACTGCCAGACACGTGCGCAAACTCAGCGGTGGGGAGCTGCTCGAGGTCCACGTCACAGTTGTTCTGTTTGAACCAGAACTCACCACGTCAGCTCAGATATATAATTGCAATCTAAATCAATAAGCCAAGTTCGAGATTACAAATTACCTCTACATTTTTGCCTGTTGGAGTTTCATTATTCGTACAGTTGATTCTGTTGTTCCAGCAGCATGGCTCAACTCCTGCTGCAGCCAGAAAGGCTAAACACTGAGGAACAAACATCTCTCAAACCTTGTCCAATTCAAATATACCAGCCCATAATTCACTTTAAAAAAATAATACTTATACAATAATAATTTGATAATAAACTATAATGGGAGTGCAATCCTGTATATAATTTTATATTCATAATATCTATTGTCATTAGGTACATTTGTTTTGTCTTCAAAGCAAAATTCACATTAATATTGAATAATTCTGTTTTTGTAAAGTGCAGTATTAAATATAAAACATTTAAGCCTTCTTACACTCCAAACAGGTAAGCTAAGCAATAGACAAGTGTTCTGACTGCAGAAAGAAAATGTACAAGTTCTAGTGAGCCATCTTTTAACGCTCACCTGGCACAGTAAAGAGAGCGCCTTCACAGTCATCGTCTTCAGCCTACAGAGACAACCTTTCCATCGCCGTCACTGCACTGGGTCTGCTGCTTTGCTCCAGTGGCAGCCTGCCAAGTTTGTGGAATTCACCAACTCACCTTCAGAGCTCTTCAGTCGGCGTGATAAATATATTATCTCCCAGACTCAGTACGACCAGCATTCGTTCATTTAGCTGCCTGTGACTTCAGTATTCATGCTGTGCTCGGCTTTACTTCCAATGATGCTGACTGAGCAGTTATTTGATTTGATCAGTTGAATGTTGGTGACAAAACAAAGAAGCCAGAGGTGACCTCAGTCACTGTCAAGACGTGCAGGTGTTGTGTGTTTATGCACTCCACTCTCACCTTTTGGCCAGAGTAGGGACGCACCTTTTTCTGAGAGTAGCCGTGTTTACATAACACTTGAGGATCAGATTGGCTCCCGTGACACTCGGCACCATGTTGGCTCAGTTTATTTTGAAAACTCATTTGCCACACAGCTTTGGATGTCAAGCTCTACATTATATTGAATTTGATTTTTCATATGAAATGTCTCTGTGATTAAAAACACACAAAATAATTTGTCAATGGTTAAATATGAAGCATCTGCACCTTTGAGTGGAGCGTCAACTTAAATCAATCAAACAACCAGATTGAAGACAATACATTTTTTTTTTGTTTTTTAGCAAGCTCTATTTATTATTATTATATTAATCAAAATATGTTTTTTTTATTTAATAAAAAAAAGAACAATTACACAAAATAAATAGCAGAAAAAAAAGCATACAAGAAAATAGAAACAAAAATGTAGACAGGGAACAAAGTGAGTGAGTGCTTTATTCTGTGGCATTGTAATGAATGCAAACATTTTCACTTTTAACATAGAACTCAGGTGATGTATATAAAATGTCATAAATACACTGAAGGATCTACTTTTTATTTTGCCACAAAATCTGTATTTTAACTTGATAACTGCTACAATTCAGAATATGTAACCTCTGTTAAGTCTGTAGAATCTTGTATTTGAGAAAACTCCCCTTTCATTAAAATATATGTGTAAACCAATGTATGTAACAGATTGTAATGATCATATTTTTGTCCAAAAATATCCAGAAAATCTTGAATGTGAATTTTTTTTTATCTTTGTCAAGCATTGTAACAAACCTTCTGCTAGCTGTGTTACGGTCTGGCCAGGTCAGAGTTCAGATACACCACAGTAGCTGTGATATCATCCCTGTACATTCGAGCTAGGTCCTCCGGCAAGGCGAGCATAGTGGCCAGCCTCTCCTGGCTCAGTTCTCCATACTCCCCAGTGCCCAGAGCGTGTCTGATGAGGTGTGTAGCAGCGTTGGTGTCTAAAGCCGGGGAGGCACGGGCCTGGCGCTTTAGCAAGAGTTCATGCATTTGACCCAGTTTCATTTGCCTCTCAGATGGAGAAACAGGAGCCTGGTAAAGAAAAACAAAAGTTTACAGGATAAAGAACCCACGGTGAAAGTTGTGAGAGAATCAGGGATACAACAATACATGTTCAACGAACCTGAAGGTGAATCCCACTCAGGTGCTCTCCAACGAGTCGCACAGCCTCCTCGTTCCCCAGTTCATCCCACAGCCCGTCGGTGCCGAGGATCAGGAAGCGGTCCTGCGGTCTCAGCTTGTGGTGGGTTATCTCGGGTGCCGCATCCAGATAGGGTGGAGTTAGGTAGTTCGGTGGAGTGTACTGGTACAGGTTGAGAGAGTCCAGGTCCACTCTAGATTCCAGGCTGGATAAAATGCTCCGCTGCAACTCAAGGCTCCACTTGAATCGTACGTCACCAAACGCACGCAGTGGCATCAAAACCTGACAGCACCATAAAAGCTTAGGACCAGTGACTTACTTTCTTAAATCAGCAGTTAACTCATTGTACAGTGCCTGTTTAGTGCTATGCCATGAAGAACTCTCACCCCAAGCAGTCTGTCATCTGTGACCACTGTGTCTCCCTCTGAGGGCGGGTGCTGGGTCTTGATCCGCTCCACCTCAACCTGGTTCTGTGTATTGTGGTCCTGGGAAAGGGGCAAAGCGCTCCAAGATCCATCCTCCTCCAGCACCCCCACAACTGCTCTGCAGTCACCGGCATTCGCCACGTGGATCCTGTCGGCGCAAACATGAGCCACGCAGGCAGTGGATCCGGCAAACGCAACCTGGACAGATGATGGTGCGCGTGTATCAACATTGTGTATCCTTGAATAGGCTGAAGCAGCAAAAGAAAGGTTTGTGTTGGTACCTGGATGGCTGTGCTTTTGATCAGGTCATTGTAAAAAGGGACCTGAGCCTCCAGGGAGATGTCGGCGTCGAGTCGTTTAAAAGAATAGTCCAGAGCATCCAGAGGACTAGAAAAAGGATGCGAGGGGAATCAGAAGGAAAAGAGTTCTGATAAGGAGCACATGTCTAGGCACATCCAGCTACAGAATAGGACAACAATCCCCTATAGGAAAAGTCTTGGTACCTACCTCATGCCTTCACCCTGTTCCTCACTGTCCAGTAACTCTTGCCAGAAGACTCTGAGGTGTTCAACGTAGAGGGAAGCAGATTCCCGATAGTTGAAGTCGGCATGTTGTTTGTACCACTGCAAGATGGGAGGAACAGCTCTGCCATGCTCCATGCATTTCTCAAGCTCCTCCAGGCTCTGCTTCGACATCATTGCGACTGCGGCGTAGTACAGCAGACGCTCACTGACGGCCTGGGCACACGCCCAGCCCCCATGGCCATCAAACACTCCAAAGAGCATGCCCTTTGACTGGAAAATATGTAGAAAATGAGCTTAAATGTAACAAGAAGGGAGATACAAGTAGGGAGATGGATAGGATTACAGACACAGAGAGAGAATACGTACCTGTAAGCAGGTGGCTGCACTGCGACGGTCTTCATTGGGTGCGTTAGCAGCCAGCTGGTTGCTCTCAAACCTTCTGACAGCACTGAGTCCCCTGCCATCAAACTCTGGCACACTCACACTCTGAAACAGAGTACACAGAGACGTACAGAGGTACTCAACTGCAAAGGTATATATACTGTATATGTAAAACTCATATTAGAATGAAAAAAACAACTTTTCAAACTACGATGACCTCAGAAACATGATTGTGTTTTTTTGGGGGGGCAGTTTCAGACACTATCACATCAGTTACCTGCTCATTAGATCGCAGAATACTGTTGATTTGAACCCTGCTGAGCTGGAAGTCAAGGTCCTGACGAGTCGAGAGGCGCTTCCTACTTTGAGGCCACTTCCCCGACTCCTCTCCAGTGAGGCACACCGTGTCTGACCTGCAGGGACCCCAGGACGAGGAGTTACACTGGTGGGAGTACTACCAGGGCAAAAAGAGAGTGATGACAACATTAGATTATAAGCGTAAATGAAACTAAAAGTCACAGTCAATCGCAGGGTACACACCTGGAGTGGGGCAGTGGGTTTGGAAAGTGTCAATGTGTAGCTTGAAGCTCTTTGAAGGATACTGGCGCACACACGTCCAGACATCTCTGAAGAGGCAACGCTGTTGGGCAACGCGTTGTTCAACTTATTCACCCCAAAATCTATGTAGAGAGAAAAACAAAATGTATAAGGTTATGATAGCAGCACGTTTGTGTTGAAGACGCCTGACAATCAATGAGTATACCGTCAAAAAATAGCAAGCTAGATGTTTTGCAAGTTATGCTAAAATGAACACACTGTGCTATAACGTTAGACCAATACCGAGAAGCACGACGTCACCTCTCGGTATGACGTTGTCGTGGCGTTAATATATGTGCAAGCTAGCTAACGTTTGATACAAATACTTTAACAACATATAGCTTTAAAACGTAAAGTTAGCTTGCTGGCTGGCTAGCTTCATTAACGTTTACCATAAAAAGCGACGAACGTTACACCAACACCTATGCTTGATCTAAACAGACACACATTGATTTGGTACATATGTTAAGTACGCTAAATAAACACTTGATTGTTTGATTAAATACGTACAAACGTAGTAAAAGTACACATGAATCGATGATGTCGATCGTCAGAACTCTATACATGACACGACGTGCCACAACGTCTGACGTCAGACGCACTGTTGTAGTCCTGGTTGGTCACGTTGAAATATACGATCTTTGTTTGAGACATCTTGAGCTGATGGCTGATACAAATCACATATTACCATTTTAAAATTAAAACAACAATTCAAAAGCTTTGAAGCGATAGCTATTTTATATTTTATATTTTATAGTTTGGGGATACTAAGGGAACATTGCTCAGTGACAGGTGTTTGTATTGCATCTATCTGGTAACAGTCATAACGGTGTGGCAACATGACACTCTGCTAAATCAGTGTGTAATCAGACCATAGACTGTATATATAACGTTATATATATATATATACAGAAGATTTACAGTCGATAATCGTACAAACACTATTTCAAGTGTATCAGTTCGAAGCCACGCCCACCTGTCAAACTTCGTAGTGGTAGTGTCAGTTAGTTCTGTCTGTCAATATGGCTAACGTTAATATGTTGTTACCTTAATTTACCCTAACTTTTGTTAGGTGAAAAGTGGCAGTTAGCGAACTCTAACTTTAAGTTTTGACATAATAGCTTAATGAAAAAAACCGTTTAAAAAACGGCCCGAATTTAACGTTAGCTTGAATGTTTGATTTGTGTCAGCAAAGTTAGCTAACGTTAGCTAGCGAGTTGTGGGAGTAGCATTTTGGTGACAATAGCACATTTAGACATTTAAAGAGAGAAATGGATAACACAGGGGTTTGCAGCAAAAGCCGTAATAGTAAGTGACGCCAACTGTAAACATTTAGTTTAGTTTATGTATTTGTAGATGTGCACTAATGTAGCATGATATATTTACAAATGTAACTCATGTCTGGTTAACATGGCCTTGTTGATCTCATCTTTCTGTGTTCAGCCATAAAGACAGATCTCACTTTGCTGCTCGAGTGTCTGAAGTTTCAGATGAAATGTCCCGATTTGCAGAAACAAGCTCTTCTCACCATTCACTCAATCTGTGAAAGGAGAGGTAACAGTGAACCACCAGTGACCAAACATTCAATGTCCTTCCTCCCTTCTAACCATCTACACACACTAACCATCTCCTACAGCACTATCCAACATTCATATCTGTTGTTGGATAAACACATGCTAATCATTTATCTCTAAGTCAGTGATGCATTGAAATGTTCAGCATATTGACATCTTTCCATCTTCTGTTTCACGTTTCATTTTCATTATTTCAGAGGATAATGTGGACCTGCTGAGGGAAATGGGAGGTGTGTCATTTGTGTATAACCTCTCCAAATCCAGCATTGTTCGCTCAGATGTCAAGGAGTCTGCACTCTTTACGCTAGGCACGTTAGCAGAGGCCAATGGTAGGCGTGTGTTTTGTGTGTGTATGTGTGTGTGTGTGTGTGTGTGTGTGTGTGTGTGTGTGTGTGTGTGTGTGTGTGTGTGAGATAGTTGCTGAATCCCCATTCAGGGACTCGGCTGGTGAAGGATGCGGTCCAAAAAGCTGTGTCTTTTGCAGCAGTTGAAGCTTAGGATGAATGTGCATGTCCTTCCCAAATGAGACAGCACACAGGGGATGCATTTAGGTAGTCTTAGTCATCATAAAGTTGAAAATCCCCCAGTTTACAGGCAGGAAGTTGCTCTTAAACAGCTGACTAAGTGGTAAATATTGGTGGTAAACATGGGTGCTAAATAATAGGTACTGGCAAACACTTTCTATAGATTATGGGAAACTAAAAGCTGCAAAGGACACAGATAAGATAGCTTTGTCCCCATGTTATGACATAGTCAGAGGCTGTGGTCCTGGATTGAGATACAGCATATGTGTATTTTATACAACCAGCCTGTGTACTGTCCTATGTGAATACAATATCACTGTGTTGGTATAATGTGGTATCTTCAAATCCAAGTCAGTTTGAGGAAATGACAATTTTTTTTCCCTTCTGGTAGTGTATTGCAAGAATTATCTCTGCAGGAAGGAGACATTTGCGGACCTTGCTGGTTTGCTGCTGAAAGAAGACATCCCGCTGACACAGAAGAGAGTGTCTGTGTACTTGCTGTCTGTGTTGGTCGCCAACAATAGTAAGATCAAGGAGGAGTTAAAGCTACAGGATTGGCCGTCCCGATTAGTTGCAATGTTTTCTGACGTGACTTTTTCTTTCATTTGGTTTCGTTCAAGCTCATGAAAAGCCATTTTATATATTTGGAACAAAATGTACGGCAGTTTCTGTCGGTCTCATGTGTCTCATGTGTTACTGCAGAATCAGGACAGACTTTAGGCCAAACTACTGGCTGCCTGGATATCCTACTGGACCTCTTCAGGTACTTTGCCATTCTTAACGCCAGACATATGTCTGAAAACTGTGTTTTCAAAACCCACTCATATAAGCACCTACATATACGTTTAATCGTATACATTTCTGCAGGACCACATCCCCTCTGTCTGCAGAGGCTACCTTGGGAGCAGCTAATGCTACTCAAACCTACCAGCTTTGGGCATCTGTGGCCAGTGCTCTCTGTGGATGTGTCAACAACCCTCAAAATGGTGACGTCATCTGTTCATTTGTGCCTTCTGCTAACTCATTTATATGTAAAACATTGATGCTCTTGCCATCCAGGGCGACTACCTTTAAAGTCAAACCATGGGATACCACATTAAGTTCATATCTGGAGTCAGAGAAAGAAATGTTTTAGCGCAACTGTGTCTTCTTGTCTTCCAGAGGAGGGTCAGCGTATTTGTGTGGCAGCCTTTGCCGTGATAAAAGTCTGGCTTCGGCAGATCGATTTGACACGCACTGACATTTTTCAACCCATGTGTTCCTTCATAGCAATGACGGTTGCCAACAACTGTAAGTGGAAGGGACAGAATGGCTCGTGCTTAACCTGTGTGTTTTTAATCTTAATTTACATTAAAATCACTTCTTTGTTTTTTTGCAGCCTGTGTTCAGGAGAGTTTTTCTGCCTCCGGGTGTCTGGATACTCTCGCTCTTGCACTGGTTCGTCTAGCTTCAGCAGCAGATACAAGCTTGATGTCGTGCCAGCTCTCTGTCACTGTATCCAAGACCCTGTCAGCCTGCATCACAGAAAACTGTGCGTATCACTCTCTCACACACACACACACACACACATGCGCACATCTGGACACTTCACTTAAGCAACCGAAGTGTCTCATTCTCCATTCACAATGTATTCTTTGTAGCTTCTCTGGCTTCGGGTCTTTCTCGGTATGGTGTGGTTTCCCACCTCTTCTCCCTGCTGGCTAGCCCACACCTGGACCCTGAGGACATGCTCTCTGTTCTTCTCACTCTGGGCTACTGCACTGAGGCCTCTGGTAAGACTGCACAGTAGTAGTACACCTTGAGTATTTATGCTATATCCATGTCTTTCTCTCAAATGTGCTTTTTTCCCTTCCTGCCTGTAGCGGAGCACCAGTCCCAGTTGGTGCAGTGTGGAGGCCTGCCCCTCATCATCACCCTACTCACAGAAGATACAAGTGAGGAGGTTCGCAAGGCTGCTACATTCATATTGCAGACCTGCAAACTGGCCAGTAAGTCACCAACGTGGGTTCAGTGCTGTTACTCAGTGAGTAATTCAGGAGAGTCACTGTCACCAAAAGTATCCACTTCCTTTTTACATTTACTTCTATATTGGGCATGTGTGAATTTAACGTTGGAAACCGAATCATTGATATGAGCGGAAAACTCCTGATCCAAAGTGTGAAGATTAAAAATGAATAAATAGAATAGACTACGAGGGTAGAATGTAGAATATGGAGTTATAATGTCTTGCTTGTCGTTGTTTGTGAAGCCATGTCCCTGGAGGTGCCTGGTCTGACAGTGAGACAGGGGGAGGGGGAAAATGTGGACTCCATTACGAACATGGAAGGCTTCAGGGGCTCAGCCAGAGAGTTGCTGCGCAGGATTGACCTGCTGGAGAAGAGACAGGCAAAGGTCAGATATACACACACACACACACACACACACACATAATGCAATCAGCATGAAGAGCGGTGAATCGTGATGTGTGCTTATGTCCATCTTTAGGAGGCTGAGGATGAGCAGGAAGACACAGAGCCATTCACTTCAAGCGAAGGTCTCGGCCAACCGCCTCTGCCTCTGCAGCAGCAGGAGAGCATTAAAACCGTCCCCGCCGCATACAGACAGAGCAGCGCGCTCAAGAATGTAGAAGCAGAGGGTGAACACAACATTGAGCTTCAAACTGTAAGAAATGTGGTCAAGATTAAGGATGGCAGTGAACTGAAGCAAGTGAGCTCCCATGTAAGTGTGCAGAGAGCGACGGCTGGAACCAGCGGAGGGTCCGTGTGGTGTTCAGTGTGCGGTACTGGAGCCCTAATGTCTTCCCATCCGCAGTCACTAGAGGGAGGCAGAGAGCCTCGCACAGCAGACAAGTCAGTAGACTTCCTCACTGTTGATTGCGTCTTTAATAATGAAATGGGAGCTTTCATGGTTTCTTTTTATTCTGTCTTTTTGTTTAGACGGTTGTTTAAGCCGCCAGCATCATTGAGGCCCAGTGCAGCAAAAGAGATCAAGTGTTCTGATGAAGAAGGTGAGAGTCACAGCTTCATACCTTTTAACACACTTCTTTGCTTTTGTTTTGAGTAGATGTGCAAGTTTTCTCATGTTTTTTTTCCATTCAAGTCGTATGTTTTTTTATTTTTTAGGGTTGCAGGACTGTGAGAGGAGCACGGTGGGGGAGAGCCGAGTGGAGGAACACTCGCTGTCTCGTATCCGGTGTGCAGGTGGGAGAACTCACGGTATTTATTCTTTTAAACTTTTAAGGGATTTGTTCAGTTAGATTATTGCAAAGCCAGCACCGGACTTTTCTGCTGAATTCCTTCTCTCCTCTAGGTTGTGTGTTGCCGTTCGAGGAGGTGACCAGTCGCACTTTTGCGTCGCTGCAAAGCTCCTGCCACCACAGCTGTGACATGCACACGGTGCTCCGGGAGGCCACAGAGCGGTTCAGGACTCGTCACTGCAACCTTCTGCTCAGGAGAGAGAACCACGAGGACGCCGAGCGGGCAAACCCAGACCGTGAGAGGGTTTCAGCTGCAGAGCCACAGAGAAGCTGGGGAAACTGGAGGGGTGAGGAGACATCCACCTTCATGGACGGTGTCTCACTAATCACTAATCACTATAACCGGGTCAGGCTATCATTGGCTAACCTGCGGCTGCAACATGGGCTGAATGTTACTGCATTTGGCAAGAATATATTACAACATTTCAGACTTTGACCCCAATATACGTTGCATAATAGGTGCAAGGGATTATGGGTGTTGTGCTCAACACGTGCTTTCATTGCTGACAGCGGTATTTTGTAAAATAAGTAACATCTCCTTCATCAAAGAGCATCGCTCAGTCAAGATAGTAAACGTGCCTCATGCATGTTGCTGTTGTTCCATTAGTATTCCCCTTGTCCACTACTTCATAACTTTGACTTTAATATTCTCAGTATGAGACGCATATTGTTGTCTTTAACATGATTTCTACTCCGCTGTGAAAGAGGTCTGCCTGACTCCCAGACGTAAAGACGCAGGGACAGGCCAGAGCTCCCTGCCACAACATCACTGGAAGAAGCACAGTGGTAAGAACTATGAGCGTGTCTCGATATAACAAATCAACAGTAAATCAATAAACAACATTCTGTTGTTGGCCACTGAACTAGCATCCATGTACAATGATCTTTAGGTGTGTAATTCTTCTTCTTCTTCCGTCATAGGCATCACTTTGACTCCACTGCGTAGAGGAGCTAAAGAGGAGACATTGACCCCTTATAACACCACCGGTATGTATGTATGCGACATAATCATAGACGACACATATAATGTATTCTTGTCCTTTGTATTTGTCATGTTCAACAGCATTGCTTGATTCCCCTGAGAAGGTGTGATCTCCCCGATGGTAGGTGTGTGCTCTCAGATACGGGTGTTTACAGTAGATTACTGTAAGTGCGTGAATGTTATGATGGAGAGCCTTTGGTGGGAGCTGTCTCTCCGTAGTGTGTTCTTGGCAACAGACAAACCGAAGAGCAGAAGGAATGTTGAACTGCAGCCAGTGTTCTCACAGTGCAGGCTGGAGCTGGTTCAGAGCAACACAACTATATTGAGCTGTTTCACACTCTCTGTGTGTGTGTGTGTGTGTGTGTGTGTGTGTGTGTGTGTGTGTGTGTGTGTGTGTGTGTGTGTGTGTGTGTGTGTGTGTGTGTGTGTGGCTGTTTTCTGATGCTTTTGTATTAAGCCAGTGGTGTTGAAAGACGTTTTAGTCTGTTCCACATTATGATTTTGCATACTCTGTACTTGCATTACATTCATTATACTGTAAAAAGAAAAAAAAAAAAGTATATATTTAAATATTTTGTGGCTTTTATTGCCGTCAATCCCCTTTTTTCTCCTCCTGCTTTCCAATTTTTGCCGATTCTCCTGCTTTAAGTCAGACTTTCTACATGCTGACATGTACTGTGTCTTCATACCGCTCAGACAAATGCATTTTCAAAAGCTCACTTTGTGTGAGTGCACACCTAGAACAGGTTTTTCTTCCATTGCACAGCTCACCTTTTCATTCTGTCTCCAAACACGTGAGCTGTTTTTTCCCACATCTTTGTCTTCTGTCCTTTTAAACTCTTTGATTTCTTCTATTCTCTTGCCTGCTACATCTGTCATTCTTCTCCTCCTGCATTGTTGTCTTTTTTTTTACGTCAGTGCAGCTGTAATAGTCATAACCGGTGACGTAAAATGTCACGTATGAGGAGTAGTGTTGTCTTATCTTTATATTTGTTTCATGTTGCACACACACAGAGAGAAGAGGAGGGGTTCAAAGCGGACGCCACACTGCCGATGATGAGCCGAGGACGAGCGCAGATCACTGTTCCGCTGTGAGAGTTTGAAAGAATATGTGTATATATTGATATCTACATGGCCTTGCCAGGTTTTTCCAACTGCTTTTCAATGCTGTGGTTGTATGCTGTCGTTCATTGAAGCGTGAGGAGGAAGAGTAAACGGTAAACATTTAGTGCTGCGATTGTTGAGGAGTTGATAACGAGCAGCGGGGTCTCGCAACACAGACGTCGGAGCGTCCCTGAACACATCAGCGGGAGGACTTTCAAAAGACTTCTCGCAACTACATAACCATGCAATTATTATAATTCATGATGACACAACATCTTACTTCAAGTCTCAACAAGGTGATTTTCACAGGGTACTGAAATAAATTGAAACTAATGGAGGGTGGGGAAATTCATTTCAAACTGTAGGATATTGCGTATTGGCTGTGCAAAACCACCAGTATGTTCTAACACTAGTCACTCAGGCATTTAGCAGATGCTTTTAATCAGGAATAAGCTAACATGAATCCGTCCAATCGTCCAATGTTTAATCAAAGTTGTGCCTCCTCTGCTGTCCTCCTAACTACCAGAGAAGGAGGAGGACCGACTTCAGCGCTGAGGAGGTGCGTTACCTCCTGTGCGGTGTGAAGACTTTGGGTTTCTCCTGGAACTCCATCTTGTGGTCGTACCCCTTCCAACCTGGACGCACCAATGTTGACCTGGCCAAGAAATACAGGCGGCTAATGGAAACGAGAGGAAATCGGCCCTAAGTGAGACATTTGATATTTTCCATCAGAAATGTCAAATTGCATTTAAGTTCACTGCAGAAAGGTGAAGTCTAGTCTGAGATCCTGGGCCAGCCAATGAATGAATGACTCCTGTTAATAATAGCTTTGACTCTCTTCACACCGTATTTATTGGAAATAATCCAAATAAGCGTTTCCCTAATATATTAATATAGTGTACTCTCAGTATTTATTTTAGTACTTTGTATATGGTGCCCCTACTTTGCACTGTTTTTAAAATAGTTTGTGCAGCTTTTTCAGTTCTTTGAAACGTGTTAATCGTTTTATTTGTTAAAACATTAAAACAAGTGTTTGAGATTCTCACATTTCTCTGTCAGCATCTTCTCTTGTCAAATACGCCTTTGCATTTGATCTCGTTAGGCTGTATTGTGCTAGATGTTTAGTGGACCTTTGATGAAGGCCCATTTTGACATCCTCGTTGTGTTGCACTATCACCTGTTGATGAGTCAGCACCACTGTTGCCACATGTACGTCTGCCAGATTTGATTGCAACAGCACAACGTGCTGATGAGTCGTGGCATGAAAAGACCCAGCCCTAAACACTGCAACGTGTGGACCCAAACGTTCAGTTTGGATAATATTAGATCTTAATTGAAAGACGTTTTTTGATATGATTTGACCCAAGCTATGAAAAAGTCTTGTCACGTTGAGCAGAACAGCAAGTGTCAGTTGTGTGGTGCACCACTATTTTGGTTATACATAAGGAAGACAAAAGAGGAAGCTACAATTGCTGCACTTCTGCTAAGACCCTTTAAAACCAGATATATATACGTGTTACTTCCTTGACACACGGTGTCGCAGAAGCAAAGAACAAGTTCTGTTTACTTTGATTCATGCTTTTGCCATTGAAGTCCATAGCGAGGCAAGCAATCAGCAAGGAGTGGGGAAGACTCCGGCACTTTTGTTTATTGAGCTGAAAGCCTCTGGTATGACAGGAATCACAAATCAGGCTGTTTATCAAGAACCAGGTCAGTCGACAAACCTCTTCCTCCTCTAAAAGGCGAGCTCGACTCCGATCACTTGTCTTGAAGAGTGCCTCTCCCTCTCCATGGGGACTCATCGGTGTGTTGCCAAAACCATGGGACTTACCCGCCTGCCATGCCCCGAGGCGTAGGCTGCTCAAAGTTAGGTGTGGTCGGACAAAAGCATATTATGGATTATGAAACGGGAGACTGCATTGATGCACAATGATCTCGTCTGATAAAGAAGAATTATTGTCATTTAAAATTGAGCAGCTCCGTGTTGTACATCTCGACGACGCAGCAGAGTAGTTCTTCCTTCATTCGGTCAAATTGGATGAAGTGGCCTCTCATACCAATCCACTGAGCGCTCGGTCAAGATGTTCAAACAGCATGCAGGGGGAGGAGGGGGGGGGAGGCATGCGAGGAGCAGATTTCTCATGGACTGAAACACAGTCACACTGAAGACTTTTGACCCCGGCCACCCGAAAACCTCCTTCCTCTGGAAAGAATGTGCCCCCCCCCCCTCCCACCAGACTGCAAAGAGGCTCCGTCTCTACATGTTCTGTGCGAGCTGGAATTTGATTTCCATATGTACGCCATGTCCCGTACATGTGCTGGTGTGTTACAAAACACCCTCTGTGGCGGAGAACAGCTCCGATTGTTCCAATGTGTGCGTTTAAACAGATCCATCCACTCTTTAGGCTCAACAAAGCCATGACGAGCCCACGGTTACTGAAGCTGCCGTGGGCCTCGCAGCTAATGTATGTTAAGTGAAAACACATCCCCAAATTCCCTTCCCGTAATCTATGACATAACATACCTTCTAGTTGAAATAAATGAATCAGTGAGGACGGCCATAACATATGTAGAATAATATTTTTATTTTCACAAAGGAAGCCACTACTTAGGTTAAAAAAAAAAATCCTGTTGAATACAAGAAAGATACAGAATTTTACAAAGTCCAAAGATGATTATGTTAAGGCGTAAATGTTTACTAGACACTTGTATCCTGATAGTACGGTCTCCATCTTGGTTGCATTGCTACTGTCCCTTGCCCATCGTTTTGCAGTCACCTATGGAGTGCTGCACACTCACACTCCCGGTACCCACCTCACCTCACAGGAGCTTTTTTCCCTTTGTACTCGGTCAACATCTAAATTCTTCCCTTCAACCTTTTTCCTGTAAGGCGTTATTATATAGCAATGGCTTCTTTTTCTCTGAAAGAAATTAATTTAAATTCTTGCTTGATGAATTTGCATAGGAGGAAGAGCTCCTTGTCCAGTAATACACTCGAGGACACTCGTAACCCCCCTGTGCCGCTAAAGCCCCACCAACACACCTTTTGGCACATTTTGTTCATTTAGACAGAAATTAAATGTTTGCCTTTATTAGGCCACTTAAGTGAGGAAAAAAAAACATTGCATCTTTCAGAATTCATGTAAGGGGGTTAAGAGGGTTTCACAGAACAACTATCCATTCACTTCTTAAATGAATCATCTGCCGTGGCTTCACATCAGCTCGGTGGAAGTGCTCATGCCATCGGGGATCTGGACATCGTTGGGAATGAGGTCAGCGATAAGGTCATTTCCTTTCAGCTCCAAGTTCTTCAGCAGTCCACAAACACTTTCCTCGCTGAAATCACTCACGAGCTGCTCCAAATCCCCCGCCGCCGGCTTTTCATCAGACTCTGATGTCTCCTCGTCCTTTTCGGGCTCGAATGTGGGAATCGCAGAAATCTCAGCGCTGACTTGCCATTCTTCGGTCGCCGGGATGTCTTCTGCATCGACCGGGGCGGTGACTGGAGGAATGTCAATAGGTTGGGGAGTTTGGTCAGGGACGCAGAGGTCGATGAAAGCTGGTACTGAACAAATCATTAGCTCAGGGAGGGACTCTTGGCTAAGCAGGTCCGTCTTCTGCTCCATAGCCTCAGCTGGTGCTGGTACCCACTCTGAAATGGGTTCAGGGACCGCCTCAACTTCTGCCTCTGGTTCGGGAACTGGTTCTGGTTCGGAAACAGGCTCGGGTTCGGGAACTGGTTCTGGTTCGGGAACAGGCTCTGGAAGAAGCTCGGGTTCAGGAACTGGTTCTGGTTCGGAAACGGGCTCTGGAACAAGCTCTGGTTCAGGAACAGGCTCTGGAACAAGCTCGGGCTCAGGAACGGGCTCTGGAATAAGCTCGGCTTTAAGAACGGGCTCGGGTTCAGGAACAGGCTCTGGAGCTGGTTCTGGAGCAAGCTGAGCTTCAGCAACAGGTTTTGGCTCAGCAACAGGTTCCGATTCTGGAGCTAATGAGACCAGAGACTCGGTTGGGACTGGAGCTGCGGTTTCCTTTGCCACAGGCTCTGGGTCAGCATCAGGAACCTGCTCCTGTAACTTCAACACTAATTGTTCAGCGCCGGAACACGCCAATTGTGTCACTTGCTCCTGAATCCCCACATCTAGCTTCACGGGTGCAGCGGCCTGCTGAGTCTGTGCGATCCCAGAGTCCTCTGCTGGTGGTGCAGCTGCTGGCTCTGCTGCAGTCTTCTGCTCGGGGGCAGCAGTTTCAGCACTGCCGGACAGGGCTTCTCGCCCTCTGCTGAACCGGTTTCCCATAATGAACCTGTACAAGAGACAATGAAAAGAAAATTACTCCAAGTAATCAAATGTAAAATTATATTCTGTAAGTGGTTACAAAAACCATATTTGGCTCGATATTAACATAACTTTTGTCGACATTCTATTATAAAAAGGTGGAGATTTTCTTCCTATTTCATAAACAAGCAATTGATCAAGAGAACAAAAACACTAAAACCGAAGAGAGAATCTCGTTTCTACTGGTGAGGATCCACTGAAGTGGTCGAGTGAAACATAACCCACTGTGCGCGTGTTACGGTACATTGTGTTCTCTTCTACCTTTCCGGGACTGCATGTACAACGTGTACCTTTTAGTGTCGGGATTTGAGCGTGTCTATAAGGAATGTTTCTGATGTGCCACAGGAGCACTTTAAACATGTATTTGATTGCATCTTTCGTGCCTGCTTTGCACGCCACCCCTTAAGCTCTTATATTTAAATACAATCTGGACGTTTAAACGCGCACTGAAAACGTTCGCCAATTTCGATCACGTAACAGCCCCCCGTGTCAGGAACATTACAGTTCATAATTTCCATTTGTTTTCGCATTTTCTAATTCTCTAAAAACAACCACACCTTGATCCAGTTGTGCTCCCTATCAGAACCATGGATCCGCATTACCACCGTTCAAACTCTTAATATTTAATACAGGCCTCGTGACATGACAGATATTCCATCTTAGAATTATTATTAACACAAACAACATCAGTGTGCCAATTGCCATTAATTGTTGGTCAAAGCAAAAAGGAACAAAGAAACCCTTGCAGACGACCCCGCCTCCCTCGTGCTGAACAAACTTAAAATCCATCCAAAATGAACAGAAGTATAAACAGCTCCGGCAACAACACCGAGTTAGAGACGGTAACCAACCTTGTGAGCCGTTTTCTGTTGCAGTAAAAGTAGATTTAGTCGCAGATGATCTCGCACTCCCAACTTGGAGAAGACCGCACGTCAAGCTGCCTGTCGTCGCGCGCACCAGCAGAGAAGACTCCTACAAACGCTGCCGCGCACCGTGCGCGTCCACGATTTATATGCGCGTTCCGTACACCAAACCCATGGCCATTGTACACTTCCCCAGCCAGTAAGTAGCCTAAAAACAACACGAGATTAAACTGCTTATGTGTCTTTACTCAATCCACCGTAATATCCATGAACCTGTATTTATTCTTGGTAAACCGGCTCCACCTGTGTCATGTTTCAACCTGATCTCCATTGTGTTTCAAAAGGCTCCACTAGTGCATGTCTCAATAGGATCACGAGAGCTTTTTAAACACATTTCAGTGACTACGGTCCATTTCATGTACATGTATTGCGATTACAGATGAGGGAGCTGATCAGCAGGTTGAATATTAAATCCTGTATACATTTATTTCTGTAGCTCACAAGTGTGTTATGCTGAGAAGTTGACGATTAATCTTTATTTTTCTGACTATGAAAGCACCACTCGTATGATTGTTTTTGCAAATGATTAAGTGTCTGTATTGATTTCTGTCAACATGAATATTAAATCTTCAGGTCAGGGCACGTAAGGCTTTAAGCTGTCTTCTGTTAAGGCTGTTCTGTCTGTGAGGAGACCTACAGGGCTCTCTATTTGGATTTCTGTGTTTCTCCTGCTCGTCTTCATTAAGATGTTAACCTCTCTGCTGGTGTGTTCATCCTCTCCAATGAAGCCCTCATCAGTCCCTTTCCCTTTTGACCAACACGTCCACATGGTGACGCGGGTACGGGAGACCTGTCAGTGGAAATGAATGTGAGATAAAAAAAAATGAACATCCTCGCCACAGTGGTAACCGGTTTGTACATTCCTGTTGTGCTTGTGGCCTTTGACAGAGCAGCCCTCTGGTTTAGCATGGCCTGCTAGGCTGCATCAAGCCTACTCATCCTGACTGGCATTATAGGTGTTTTGCTACTCTATCAGTCGTATGTGAACTGGGAACACAGGACCATCTGGTTCTATTTACGTGTGCACGTGCAAGTAGAGCTGGTTATTATAACTGTGCTGACCTGTGTGAAAGAGGGGAGAGAGTAGAAGAAGTCCGCCTTGTTAAACTTTAACTATGAAGCCAAAGTGCTTGACTAAGGTATAATCAAAACAGTGTTGTTGTTTTTTTACAATGAGAATTAAACTATTTTGTTTCATGTTAGGTTTTCACTGAATGCCTTAAGGCATATGCTGCTGAAAGCCAAGAGTCTTATGACACATTTTGCGATGAACCTGTTACCCTTCCTTTGTTAAATAGACTGGAGTGTACTGCATTGCTTTTGTGTGTACTATTTTAATTAGAGACAAACTGGTTTGTGAAAATGATGGCTAAGTGCGCAATTAAATATCTCACAAAAATAAATCGATATCAGAAATACTTAATTGATCCCCGTGGGGTAATATGGTTTGTTTTCTCTGACGTGCACGGCTGGTACAGAACAATAAAATACCATACAGTACAATACATCTTTATTGTTGATCAGGGTGGAAATTAGTCTTAGGCTCATCAAACACAAGACAAGACAACGACAGCACAGTAAAACACTTCAAGTAAGTGTCTGTGTGTTTCATGTACTCCGTCACATTTCTGAGTTAAGGCTATTGATGGCACATAGGATGAAAACTACGGTATTCATCCACAAACTATTGTGTTTCTAAAATCTGTGGACAAACACTGAGACCACTAAGTTCCCTCAGAAGATAAAGTCGCTGTGAGCATCTCTTGAAAGTATACACTGAATTATCAGAGAAGCTCATCTGGGAGTCCAGAACAGTAGCAAAGTATTTAAAGTGTTCCACAGTTTTCATTGAAACGGGGTTTTAGATGCTGTATGCTGAAGTTCATCATCATGTAAAGAAGATTTCTCTCACAAGCCGTAAGGCATCATCATCCTCTGCTGGCATCTGTGAGTGCTCCTCTTTTTCCTCCAGTCCAATCTTCACAAGACCACCGCGGTCCTGTTCCGGTCCTGACCTCTGACCCTCAGGTGCCCGATGATGCTGCTGGCTGTTAGTGTACAGCAGTGTTTCCGCCTCTGTGACGTCCACGTCTGTTTCTGAAACATACGTCGTCTCCAGGGCATCACCGCAGTCTGAGGACTCCTCCTCTAAAGTCACCAGCTTTGCTATCTTCTTTGAAGAGGCAGAGTTCTCCCTCACCTTCACAGTGCTGGCTGCTGCCTTGTCTTCAACCTGTGTGAGTGTGTGTGTGTGGGGGGGGGGGTCAAACACATTTTACACAGTGCTTCAGGGAATATCTTGCATTTTACATACACTATGAACAATGGTGTGAGATATGATTTAAGTGTTTGCTTGTTTATCTGAGAGGTTCTACATGCAGGTACACTGTTGAGTGGACAAAATATGTTTGGCATATAAAAAGTAAAAAGCCTGTACTAGGATCCCAACATTTTAGATTTTCATATATATATATAATGCATTTAATTTACACTTGTTTGTTTTATTTACTTAATCTCAACATCCTGTAATAACATCGGCGTATTTTCATTTTGACATTCAAATTATTTGATCAACAACTGGGTGTTTTATAACATTCTCCTCCCCCCAATGTCTAAAATAAAGAAGAGAGAAACAGCGCCACCTTCAGGTCTGTGGGAGGAGCCACGTCCTCGCGTGCACCGTTGGTGAGAAGTGAAGCAGCTGCCTCCACCAGCTCCTTCTCGTTCATACAGTAGAAAGCAGCACTGAAAACACAGCCGTGCACGTGTGTTAGTCAAAATGACGTAATAAACCGTTTAACTGTAAAGTATAAAACCGAGGCTTTGCCTTCTTTTCTTGTCGTTCCGTCAACTACCGTGCAGTTTTCCGTTTTCTCCTGCTCCTCAGCGGCTCCTCTTTCACTTTCTCTTCCTTCTTCGCCATCCATGACGGCAGCGCCCGGTGCCTCTCTGACATGTTGGCGCTGTGTTATAAAAGTGTATATTTGGCTTGCATCTGAACGAAGGTTACTGAGGTATTACCAGTATAATGGGAAACAGAAACGAGGGATTCCCAGCGGGTCTAAAGTCACGTGATCACAATGGCCGACTGAGTCTTCAGCGCCACTTAGCGGACAAACAGCTCAATGCGCCACTAAAGAAAAAAACACCGTCCTACCTTCAAAACATGATTCAAAAACATTGTTTTCAATAAAACGATTACTATTCTATACATTTGATTAGTAGACTGTGTCACACTAGTTTCAGTCAGTCTATTAGGAGGCAGTAAAGCTCTGCAGTGTTTTTCAAAATTCATTGTGTTTAATTTATTGATTATTGTCAATGTTTTGCATGTAGCCTGACTGAGTCTGCGGGTAACTAAAGCTAAATAAACACAGTGCTGCAAAAACAAAAAGTCCCTCTGAAATGTAGAGGAGTAGCAGAATGTGTAGTATAAAATGTGAATACTAGTCGACCCAAAAACAGTTGTATAATTAGGTACAGTATTGACTTAATGTAGTTAGTGACCGCCACTGGAACTCTAGCTACACGAAACTCTAGCTACACGAAACTCTTTAATCAAAACATTTACACTTTACTTTATGAAATGTTGAGAGTTGGTGCACTCATAGAAATGTTAAAGACATTTCATTGAGGTGAGTTTGGTTTGAGTGGGTCCCCAGATGTGATAATCAGATGACCTTGTGTCATCAATGAATGTAGGCTACTAGTCTTAATATTTGTAGTACTATAATCATGTATATGTCTATTCTCATTCACTTCCATCTCTTACAAATGTACCAACACACATACACACAATACAGTTTATCGTTGTTGGAATTAATCAGGGCTGCAGTGGTGCGCTGTATAATTTAAACTGTGTTGCAAAGTCTGATCATCCGAATTCACATCTCTCACCCTGGCCTTTCTTTTCTGTTGTTTCATCATCAACAACCCTTTTTGTATTTTTTTATACTTCCATTTTCAATAACAGTAATTGTATTATGATAGTTGTTTTGTGGCTTTTCAAAAAAAATTGTAATGCATTCTGGGTGGTATGTCTGGAAAATGACATAGTGAAGCACGATGGCTTCTAGCCCTGTGTGTCTTGTTCTTACTGGCCGACAGCCGATAATCCATGCTAGTCTACTCGCATGACACATTTCCCCCTCTTTTCTCCTCTCTCTGTCCTTTTCTCACCCTCTTTCACTCTCTGATGTTCCAAACAACCTTGATCAGACTCACATCTTCTGTCACTTTGTTTCAAAGCTGCCTTCTCCCACCCGGGCCTTTTAATTATGTCTCTAAAGCTCCTTCCTAAGTGCTTAGGCCTTGATTGCAAAGACCAGCTTTGTATATTTGACTAAATTAAAAAGTGGGGAAAAAGGGGAGGGGAAAAAAAACCTCAAGGCAAAGAGCATGTTTACAGCCAGATGCACGCACAATGTCATTTTCACTAAAGCTCTCAAGTTCAGTGCATTTTAGGAACGACAAGTAATCAGAGGGCTGAACTGGTATGTGAAAAAGAAATCCTCCAAATCTTCCACCATATTATTATTCCTATTTCCAACAGATGTCAACAGAGGCACCTTTGGAAAATAACTGTATTACTGACCTACATTTTGTCATTCATATAGTGGATTTCTTTTTGTATGTAACGCCACTGGAAAATAGAAACATTTCAACAAGCTCAAATTGATTATTTGACCAGAACTAACTGGTTTCCAGTGAAACACACACCCTTTTAGGGTCCAGACAGCTCTCTATACAACAATCATTTGTTTGTCACCAGAAACCAAAATGAAAAGAAAACGAAAACGTCTAACTCATCATCGCTATTAACTCATTATCATCATTGTTAAAATAATTAAATTAAACATGAAAAATGATTCAAACATTGAAAACATGAAGAACCTACAGTGGCATTGAACTCATCCTCCTCCAGGCTTGCTGCCACGTCCACAGATCAGGCCGTGCTAAGAAGATTTATTTTTGCTGATGGAGTAAAGCTGGTCGCTGCTTTACTTGCTGCTGAATTTGTGGGTCGAACATGGCCAAAATGTCTGCCGAACGTACTGACACGAGAGCATCAGCACTGGGGTTTTGTTTGACATTGGTTCAATGGTAGTATGAATATTGCAATGAGCCTAATTTCTTATAATGTTTAGAATTGCAGAACACTCTGGTCCATAATTACACCATGAGTACATTTTGCATAGAGCATGGTCTGCATGTTTTTGTTTGATGAGAAGCTATTGTGTAGAAAACACAAGTTGGATTGGTCATAAACAGAACTGAATCAGAAAAGTTCAATTTTAACTTAATCTATATCTCCTCTCACTTTCCACTGCCTCCTCTTCATGTTGTTCCTGCTCTGAGGGTCATAATTGGTGAGAACCAGACTAATCTTCTAGTTGTATTCTTAGGCTTAGCCCTGCTTTGAGTAAAGGTCATTACCATTGGCCATCTGTCCTAGAAATGCTTGTTGTGATTGGCCATATGGCATAAGAGAGCAAGATTTAGGAAAAGCAGAATCTTTAAATTGAATGAAGTCGGGAGAGACATGATATCATCTCATTATGTCAACCAGGATCACATTAGTGCATGTGTGTGCACGTTTATAAGTGCACATGTGTGTTCACAGATGCAGACTTTGTTGTAAATTAAAATTAAATCTGAGGAAGAGCCTGGGGCTCAAACGTTATACAGCAATAAAGATCCTTCTTCGTGCGGGAGCTGTTTGGTATGCAGATCTGTTCTAATTCTGTAAATTCAAGTAAATCCTTCTCTCTTGTAGCAACACACAAAGAACACACAAAGAACTTCAAAAGTCTGAGTTTAGACACACACAGTCTGACACCAGAGGGAAAGAGGAAGTCATTATTACCTTTAAGGGTCTTTTAGCTGCAATTTGCCGCATGGGAGCCCATTATTCCCAGTATGAAACCCCAGTTCAAAGAGAAAGCAGAGCACAATCTTTCAGCACTCTTTCAGTGTGCTTATGTTGACTGTTGATGCTGTATCATGTGACCTGGACATGTTCAATGTGGTTGCTAACATTAATCTGAGATATATGTTTTTATTCTTTGGTAACATTTGTACTGATACATACATTTAAAGCACATCACTTCCAAAGACCAAAGCAAATGTAACAACAGGGGTAAATTGGTTATTTGTTGAATCATCAGCTAATCTCATGTGTCAGTTGGAAACAGAGAAGCAAAACAGACAGGAAATGTCACCATTACGAGGTAATACTTTGAGCTGTTTCTATTTTCAACAGAATCGCGGGAAAATCCGCTGTAGATCATGTATTGTATTTGACCTGATAATTAGGAAGTCGTGTGTAGTTTAGTCTGCTGAACCAACATGGTAAACAAAGTTTTACAAGCAAGCAATGCTTCCAAAATTCAGATCATCAACACCCAACAAATCCCTCTCCTCAGTCATAGGGTGTTTTTCTTAGTGACACAGTTACTTCACTCCTGGTTTACTTCACATCTTTGAAAATTGCTGTAGGGAACAAATTCTCAGGTGACATATCCTGAATAACAAAAAGCTCTGTTCGCCTCAAATTATTCATTTGCACCAGGATGCGCACAGTTTAGTTTTGAACTGAAAAGGAGCAAAACGCCGGAGGAAGCAAAGGGAGTAGGATTTTTTCTTTTCTTTTGCATTTAGTTGAATGACACTCAAGGATCGCAAATAGCAGATTTGTGGAAACCCAAAGTTTTCTGTGAAACTGTTTGTGCTTCTCTCTCTGATGAATTGATCAGATATCAGGCAAACAAAACACATGGGAATTTTGAATAATACAGAAGAGATGCATTGCTACATGGGAGCAAGGGCTAGGCATAAACAGATTGGAAAAAAGCGAAATGGGGAGTTAGTAATCTCAAATATTAAATAATGAATCAAATTAATTTTTTTAATGGATTTGGATTTTGGTTGTTTTGACGGCTTACTGTATAGTAGTTTTCTGACATTTGAGATCATTTTTTATCTCCTTTCTTTCTCCATCTAATCTGTTGTCATATGGGCCAGAGATAAGAAGGGAGTTTAGCATCAGCTTTTCCTGCTCCACGATATCACATATGTCTAAATCTGTCCAGAAATAGGATATTTGTGTCACCTCTCTGACTGGGGGTCCTGGGACAGTCTGGCTTTGAACCTTAAGCTGACTAAGGAATCGCCTATGAGGATGATTAAATGTCAAGTTAAAAATGAAGTCAAGTTGTTCATGAACTGCCTTTAGTACCTTAAAGAAAAAGTAAATGATGCTGTATTGCTCCACAAGATTTAGTTTTTGTGTCCTGAGCTAGTGTAGGATTTAACACAGTGGGCTGTGCGTGAGGGTGATTAGTTGTGACATAATCTACAGTTGTAATATCAAAAGCCCATGGTGCTAGCAAAGGCAATAAAACATACACACAAATCAATGTGATGATGAATGAGAAGCCACTGGGATGCAGTAATCTGTTCCACCCTGTTAAAGTCGGGACGTGTAGGCCACTGTGCTTCCCCCATCAACAGTAATAGGCCAAATCCACAGGGATTTCCTGCCAATCACAGGCTCTTGGTATCTTAATGACTTTTCCTCGGAAGCTGATAAAAGTGCTTTTCGTCTAAATACGTCAATCTGTTTTGTTTTAGTGCACTGAGTAGATGAAGCAACACTGGCATGGATTCAAAGCACGAGCAGATCGTGTATTACTGTGGAAATGATTATTATTAAAGAGCACCTGGGACCTCTTAACCCTATCGTTACATGTCGCTGTGAGCTATAATCCCTGACCTTAAAGATTACCCTTTTCCTTGAAAGCTCATTGATCTTTCAGACATTTTCAGTTATTTTTCAATGCAAGAGACGCACAGGCACTCATGATTGTTGTTTCACAATTAAAATAAGAAAGAATGGAGGAAGTAAAAGATGATTTCGCCCAGCAGTGTCACCTGGCTCACTCAACCGTAGGACTCTGCCAAATTCAATATGTTAATTTCATCCTTAAGCAAACGCTAATAAGAGCAATCACTTGCGACTCCAATCAAAATGTTAATTACATTCCTCAACAGTTTGGGATTCATTACCCTCCTTTAGTTCCACTTTTCTGTCTGCGTTCCTTTGGGTGGTTGCCAAAAAGCTTGTGCCGTTATAAAAAGATGTCTGATTATCTTCACTGTTGAATAGTTCTTACAGAGAGAGCCCACACACATGCAGCACATTGAAGACTTGTTTGACGGAGCACGGTATAGAATCACAGGGTTGCAGTGATGTGTAAAGTGGAAGCAAATGAACCATGATCTCATGGACTACAGATGAAAAATGACCTTTTGGTTAACTGTGCCATTTTTCATACCATGTGTGTTTAATAAATGAAGTAAACTAAAGGGCATCCCACTATTACTAAAGCTTTCCCAAGATTACAGCTACTCACAGGGGATTCAAAGAAAACACAAAGCTTTCCCCTCAGCAGCAGCAGCAGCAGCAGCGCAGAGAGATTTTGTCTTTTGTTCCACTTTGATCCCCGTCTCTGTCAACCACACTAAAACCTCTGTTTTTAAGTCCCTGATTGCCTCAGAAGAAGGAGGCAAGACACCAGCATGGTTGCAACAGATGCAGGTTTTAACATATTTGATGTGCAGTAAACAAAGGTGTATCAGTATGTGTGTGTGTGTGTGTGTGTGTGTGTGTGTGTGTGTGTGTGTGTGTGTGTGTGTGTGTGTGTGTGAGAGACTAAATGAGTGACAGGCAGACGGACAGAGGGTAAGAAACATTGATAGTCGACAACTGTGGCATCTGGTCCTCAGTAACAGCTGGTATTCTTAGAGGCTCGTCCACGACTCGCACTTTCTTGCTGCATTTCAAATGTCACACAGCTCAGGATGAGGCGGTGTCGCAGCAGTCCTTCCAAACCAAACACGCCCCACAAAATATATGATACGTGCATCTCCGAGTCAACACTTTCACCTTATAATCAATCGCAAGGAAATAGTGTAATCTTTAAGAACAGACTGATGCAACGTGTATATGTAGTATGGGTGAGTGTGTTCATCTTCTGCCACATTAATTCACCCCAGGGTTGTTACCGTGGAAGCAAAATTGGTCCCACGTTACTAATTAATGATGGCTTTGGAGACTTTGAAAACATGGCCCCTGGGCTTTCTGATAGGATTTGTTACTCGCTTTGCTGTTTGTTTGGAAGTTTGGTGGCTGCTGTGGTTTTTTCTGTCACACTTATATTTGTTTTGCAAGTTTTACGTGAGAAACAGAAATCCAAAGGTGGGGGGAAAGAAATAAGATTATCTTCATCATTAAAAATAACAAATAGTAGGTTAGACTTTACACACATTAACAGGAAGGTATAGTCTCACCACATCTACTACTTGTGTGAGTAGCTGGTAAGCAGTCGTTTAATGTAACTAAGACCATTCTCTGAATTACTGGGATCGGATTTTAGATAGTTACTTGACTTGAGTATACTATCTAATACTTTCAATTCACTACATTTCAGAAGGAATCTGAAAACAGTAGTTAGTAGTTACTTTGCTGAATAAGATTTTACATATGATCAGTTTATGACACATTAATTAAACTGCCCAATGGCATATATAGTGTGGCGACTGTTCAACAAAAGTTGTTTCACTTTCCTGTTGCAAGTTATACCTAAAGGATCTGAATTGTTGCTTGACCCTAATTAGTGAAGGGCACTGTATCAGTACCATAACAACAACAGTAGAAGGCTGATCAGATTTTCGCCACGAAGAACAACATTTTGATGACCAATTTAACGTCATATGGGACATTGTTGCTGTTTACGGTCTTACTTCTGCTCGTACCTCTTGCTCGTTGGGAAAGGATGGGAGGATATCACATCATCTCTCTCATTTGCTCCCAGGCATTTGTCAAAGTGAGAATGTCTTTAGCTGCCTAGTGCACCCCTGACATTGTCCTTATCTGTAAGCAAAGTCACTGATTTAAAGCAGTTACAATCAGCAAAAAAGAGGAATAAATCTCGCAGTGGACCTGCATGGTGACAGGTTCAGTCGTAAAAAGGGAACACGTCAAGGAACTCTTGGCTTCCGTCTTCATCTTTCTGCTGCGCCAGCTTTTTTAGGCTTTAGGCGCCGCGTGTCCTTCAAGAAAAACAGGGAATGTACCCTGATGTCAGCTCTGCAAAGAAATGCACAGTGTGACTGATTTATGCCCGGTGAGCTTTTTGGCACAGGTGCCCTGTGTGTGTGTGTGTGTGTGTGTGTGTGTGTGTGTGTGTGTGTGTGTGTGTGTGTGTGTGTGTGTGTGTGTGTGTGTGTGTGTGTGTGTGTGTGTGTGTGTGTGGGCGCGCGCGCGCATTTGCCTTCTGGACACTTGCCATAATCAGCAAATAATTTTTTTTAATATGGGAATTCCTGATGCAATTCACCATTATGCTAAATAGGCTATGAGGGGATACTCATACCTATTACTCATATATGATGATGCACATGCGCAATCAGCTCTTCCCCCTTCTCGCGCCAATTGAGCCCAATCTTAAAACCGAGCAGCCGCAGATCATCCGTGTATTTGAGAGGACAACTCTCAGACTGATAGACTTGAGCGCTGCAGGAAATGCGTCCTTGCGCTGGAAAACTGACCTCATCTGACTTTCTTTTTTATTCCATAAGGGAATACTGATGGTGAGTCAGAAGCTGTTGTTCTGCTCCAGAAGCTTCTCTCATCTCGACCAATGGAAGTAGGATGAAAAAGGTGAAAGTTGGATTCCGTAAATCGGTGGATCTAACACGCTCCAACGCGTAGCATTGGCAGAGGGATGTGAGGGATACACAGTTGGCCAAGTTTGAAATCAAATCCCAGAAAACAGACTTCAGCTGAGAGGATGCTTGTAGGTGAGTGGGATAATCCACATTTGCATGATTTAGGCCGTTTGATGATTTATCTGGGAGAGATGCAAGAGAGGAGTTTCTAATCTCTGATAATCTTTGTTCGAGTTGTCGTTTGCTTGACAGACTCTTGACACATTTGTCACACACTTGGTATTTTCAGGCGCAGTCTGCATTTTGCGGCAAAAAAATGATCATAAAGAAAAACAAACAATACGTGCCTGGATTTTTTATATTCACGAGACATTTTAAAAGACAGAAATACGCCCAACTCTGATGATGCACTATGGACTCTTACAGTAAAGACAACTTTTTAAATAAATATACAAATAAAAAAACCGAAAGGGTGAAATCTCTTTCTCGCATCAGCATGCAGTGTCTCTTTGGGCTGCTGCTGCTTCAGTTCCTCATTCACACACTCACACAGATAACAATGTCCCTGTGGAAGTGGTTAATTGCAAAATATTAATTATATGTATTGAATATATACTAAAATGTAATTAAGAATTTAGAGGCCCGTGTGCGCAGTTTGCAAACAAGCAGAAGACAACCAATAAATCATCAATAACAACTGATGCAACCTTTAGTGCCAGATGCCAGAACAAAGACGTTGTTTGAGAAAATGTCTTTCAAACTAGTCACTTCCATAGTACAGAAGTCTCACAGTCACATATAACAAACATACTGTGTCTGCAGCCTATATGATGACTGCTGTTTGTTTGTTTTTTGCCTTACAGCTTGTGAGTAGACCTTTACAGAAACCTGTCAACATGCCACTTTGGTAAAAACTCAAAGCAACATTTTAGTGGCCAGGTGCCCTTGGGCTAGATGCTCCATTTAGGTCATATTTTATATAATAGACACAAATGTGGCACAAAATATGACTTCATGACAAAGACTTATTTATTTCCTGTAAGAGATCTTTGCACAGTATCATGGCAGGCAGTAGCTGTCAACAGTCCCTTCCTCTCGTCCACTGCGTTACA
This sequence comes from Leptoclinus maculatus, assembly GCA_032191485.1. Lineage (NCBI taxonomy): Eukaryota > Metazoa > Chordata > Actinopteri > Perciformes > Stichaeidae > Leptoclinus > Leptoclinus maculatus. Next base: position 8,220,042 of record JAVDOI010000007.1, read on the forward strand.
TAGGAACCTTAGGAGGATGTAATAATAGGACAAAGAGTTAAGCAAGCAGATGGTAGAAGCAGTGTGTCCTTATTCTGTCCCTGTCAAGCTTTTAAATTGCCCTCGCCTGACCTGTTATATACATTCAGGGATTCATCTACGGAATCAAGTACCGACACACAAATCCTGCTAAGCTCTCTCTGTTTCTTTTATTCCTTCATTGTACTCTTCTTCACACACTGTTGGCTTCTTTTGCAGTGTTGATATTTCTCCTGTTCCTTGAGGAAGGATTTGCTCTGGCACAAAAGACTAAAGGTAAGATTGATACATTCACTGCACACCTTTGATAGAGGGACTACATTAAAGGAACACCTCAAAATCAAAAATACATATTTGTCCTCTTACATTTAGTGCTATTTATCTAGATTGTTTTCATGTACATGAAAGTGCCCACAAGGTCTGTGGATTGACTTGAGTAACCCGGTCATTATTTCTGGAAAGAGACATTGCTGTTACATTTTTCAAATGTATTTTTTGGCGCTTTGAGCACCACAAGCCGAGTGCCTTGTAGTCCCATTATATTAGAAAGAAGGAAGACGTCTCTATGGTCGATATCTCAACTCACACCAAAACAATCTACATTGATAAATAGCTCTGCAGCTAAGAGGAAAATATGTATTTTGATTTTGTGGTGAACTTTCCCTTTAAATAAAGACACAAATTGTAATTTTAATTAAAGATCAGTGAAGTTTCTTTGCACAATTAGCTATACAGTTAACTCTCAGGTTTCTATTGCCTTCGAAGTGTATCATCAACTGCACAAATAATGTTTCCATCATTAAATGTCAGAATAATTATTGGCTGCCGTACATACAGATGGAGGTGCAGGATCAAAAGGGGCGAGACCTTCTCAACGGCCGAAGCAATCTCATCACTGTGGAAACTGGGAACGAAACACAGAAGGTGGCACCTTCAGCTCCCCAAACTACCCGAAAACATACCCTCCCAACAAGGAGTGCCTGTACGTACTGGAAGGTAACCAACAACTGAGCCTGATCATTTCACTGCTGTTAAAAAGTTAAGCTTTTGTTTACAGAGATTTCTGTAAATGTTGAATTAGGTCAGATCCCTCCGATGGAAATGAAAGGGAATCCTTGGAACAAAATAACACTTGTATTTGTAATGATCTGTGTTTGTCACACTGGTGTTTGGGTTATTGTTATTTTAGAATTAATTCTGTGTGTTTGAATACTGACCAAGTTTTCCCTCTATAGTATTTTAAGTACAAACAAGCTTGCAGGCAATAACTTTTTCACATTATCTTGCCCACCAAAGAATGCATCAAACTTTGTTGTCCTTTTGTGCATCAGTTTCCCTGTAATTGCTACTGGCGCTCACAAAACATTCTGACCCACAGTAGTTCTTGGGTACAAATTTGAAAGGAGCAAATGTTTCTTCACTGCGCTGTCCATTCTCTTGGTAGCATTATATGCCTGAGTCACATCTGTGTAGATGTGAAACATCGCTCTGCTTCCCTCAGCCGTGCCCCGCCAGAGGATAGAGCTGCTGTTCGATCAGACCTTCTACATCGAAGCGTCGTTTGAATGTCGTTTCGACCACATCGAGGTGCGGGACGGTCCCTTCAGCTTCTCGCCACTCATCAATCGCTTCTGTGGCTCAGCCAGTCCTGGACTGGTCCTCTCTAGTGGACGCTTCCTGTGGATCCGCTTCTTCAGTGATGAAGAGCTGGAGGGGATTGGCTTTCAGGTCCAGTACAGCTTCCCAGCAGGTGATTAAAACACAGTGGAATGTTTTTATTGATCCTTGTATGTCAATTTTCTCACTATACCATCCTGGTACTTAGTGAATGTTCATCTAGTCTTCTCCAATAATGCTTTGATCAAATGTCTCTGCTGTTATTAGCCATTCAAATATCTCTACTTCCACTGATTTCCCTCAAAAGATCCTGAGTTTCATCTGCACGTGGGAGGACTCTTAAACCCCATCCCAGGTACAGTGCAACCACACAGCTCAGCCTACTCAAATAACTTCAGTTGTATCTTTAGATCAATATGTGATGCAAAGTCACAGCAGCTTCCTTTCACCATCAACTCCAATCCAATCAACTCCAATTCTCTTTTCTGTTTTCCCTTTATCTGCCTCTTGTCACTGTCCGTGGGTCAGATTGTCAGTTTGAGCTGACTGGGGCTGACGGATTGATCCGTTCCAGTCAGGTGGAGGAGGATTATAAAGTGAAGCCAGACCAGGCAGTGGACTGCATCTGGACCATACGAGCCCCTACGAACAACAGGGTATGGCATGTCGCCTGCTAAGGTTTTACATTTCTGCCAGTTATCTTATGCACAACAACAGAATAAGCCTTGTTTCTTCAAAACCCTAGATAACTGCGCTGTAGTTTTTTTATTATTCAACATTCCCTGACAGTACATCCACAGCGTGAATATATTCGCACATGAGGTATAAAGCAAACATATGTATTCATAATCCAACACTCAACAAAAGTACACATACAATTTAGCTGGCCCGAACTTATTCATATTTGATCCTTCAATGCAGTGATGCCTTCAAACGTTATGTCGTCTTATAGCAAAGCAAAATACAAGGAACTGCATGAAAAATGAAGATGTACAGTACATCTCTCCTCGCTGCTTATTCCAGATTTACCTGCGATTCCTGGAATACCAGATGGAAAACTCAAATGACTGTAAGAAGAACTTTGTGGCTGTTTATGATGGCAGTAATGCCATTGAGGACCTAAAGGTAATATATTTTGTAATGTGTGTAATATACATTGGGCTACTGCAGCCAGTAAAATCAAAGTACCTCAATACAATGTAGTGTATTTATTGCACATTGTATTGCATTATACTCTGTTTTTCTCTCCTTTTGCTACACAACAGAGTTTATCTTTTTTTTCTTTGTCATACACGCTCATTTTATTTTTAATATTTTGAAGTTGCAACTGTTCTACAGACCTTGGCCTCAATGAGACTACACATCCAAAACTATACGAGAAAATGGTGTGTGGTTTCTTGCAGGCCAAGTTTTGTAGTACAGTAGCTAATGACATCATGCTGGACACCGGTGTGGGAGTAGTGAGGATGTGGGCTGATGAGACAAGCCGTCTCAGCCGCTTCCGGATGCTGTTCACTTCTTTTGCAGACCGTGAGTTTCCCCTTCAGAATATTGTGAACCTTTGCCTTTTGCCATTTTTGCCATTTTCCTTTTGGTTTAGTTTCTGCAGCTGTGACAAGCACAGAGTGTGGACTGGATGTATGATGTGAACAGATTTGTAGCAGCAGCACCCTCCTGTGGTTTCCATTAGATTCTCCAGCTTTTTAAAGAGCAAAGCTTTTTTGATAGCAGTTGTATGAAATGCCCAACCCAGTCACAAGAAAAAATACTGACATTGTATGTTTCAGCAAACCACGGTATATGTTTGAATGTTGACGTTTCTGAACCAAAAATACGTTTCATATCAGCCTTGTGTCACTCTTGCAGAAACACACAATGCCTTGTGGTTAACATTTTGAAACAATTGGTTCAGTTTAGGCAACAAAACCACTTGGTTAAGGTTATAAAAAAGATCATGTGTATTTAAATAGTAGCGTAACAACGTAAGGTAACAACATAACGTAACAACGTAACGTAACAACGTAACGTAACAACGTAACGTAACAACGTAACGTAACAACGTAACGTAACAACGTAACGTAACAACGTAAGGTAACAACGTAACGTAACAACGTAACGTAACAACGTAACGTAACAACGTAACGTAACAACGTAACGTAACAACGTAACGTAACAACGTAACGTAACAACGTAACGTAACAACGTAACAACGTAACAACGTAACGTAACAACGTAACGTAACAACGTAACGTAACAACGTAACGTAACAATGTAACGTAACAACGTAACGTAACAACGTAAGGTAACAACGTAAGGTAACAACGTAAGGTAACAACGTAACGTAACAACGTAACGTAACAACGTAACGTAACAACGTAACGTAACAACGTAACGTAACAACGTAACGTAACAACGTAACGTAACAACGTAACGTAACAACGTAACGTAACTAGCGTATGTTGACTCTGTTGGCATCACGTACTGATACACCTGTTTGTGTTTCAGCACCCTGTTTAGGCAGTGCATTCTTTTGCCACAGTAACATGTGCGTCAACACTTCTCTGGTGTGCAACGGCATACAAAACTGTGTCTTTCCCTGGGATGAAAGCAACTGCAAAGGTACTCCAGTTGTGCCAAAGCACTTTGCAATTCTTTCTTAGAAAATCTGCTGTGCTGTATTAAAATGAGTTGTGTAGTGTTATGTAATATGATATATGCTGTGTCAGTCTCTGTTGTTTCACACCTGCTTGAGGATCTCTGGCTTTAAAACAGGCCCCTTTCTCTTCTTTTTCTCAAATGTTCCCAAAAAGCAGTGCATACTGGTGAATGTTGGACAGTACAGAATATCCTTACAAAATGTCCTCTTGGAAGGAGAATCGCCTTTGACGCCTTTCTAGCAAAAACACCATTAAAGAATTTTGGCTGTTTAGTGTCTCTTACGCATCTCAATTGATTGGGTTGGCTATTTATCAGTAAAACTGGCTTTTAGTGAAGGCTCTGAATTGTTCCTGGCAACCAAAGATACAGACTGTCGTGATGGGAAGGGCAGCAAGTAATTTACTGAGGTACTCACTGCGCCTCTAAATGTCTCTCATATTTTACCTCTCTTTGTCACTCTTCATATCCATCATCCAGAGAAAAAGAGCAAAGGTATATTTCACCAGATCACAAAGACCCATGGGACAGTAATCTGCGTGTCTACGGGAGTGGTGCTACTCCTCCTCATCATCTCCATCCTGGTGCAAGTGAAACAGCCACGAAAGAAGGTAATATAGAGTGACGTTATTTGTATTATTTAGTGTCGCATCACAAAATATTGGTGTATAAATAGCTAATTTATCAAGTGTGTTGAATCATAATTTGGTGTTGGTTAGGTGTTGGTACGTAAGAATAACCTGTTCCACCGAGGCGACTTCCAGGAGGTGTTTGACCCTCCGCATTATGAACTCTTTACTCTCAGAGACAAGGTTAGTTTGATTACTTTGATACATTGTTAGCTGTACATGGTTATTTTATTTTACTCAGCAACATTGTCTTTTTTAGGATATGTCTGGGGACCTTGGGGAGTTATCAGAAGAACTCCAGTCCCTGCAGGCGCTCAGGAGATCCTCATCAAGCTCACGCTGCATTCACGAACACCACTGTGGCTCTCAGGCTTCTGTCAACTCCGTCAAAGCCAGTCAAGGTGCACCGGAAATGGGCATAGGATCCCTGGAGCTTCCCCCTTTCAGAGGGGACCTTCAAAGCGCATTGCCTCCCTCCAGGGACTTGAACAGCAGTATGCGGAAGAAGAGCTGGCCTAGTATGAAACCAGGACGAATGCAAGGCCATCATGGTATGGGGGATAGAGCGATGAGGCGGCAGGATAGAGTGATGGAGGAGGACGAAGAGGAGGAGGAAGACGGAAGGTATGATGTGTATGTACGCAGAGCAGGAAGCCGAAGAGGGAACTATGAAATGGCCCAGCAAAGATCCTTGTCCATGGACTTCTGAAAAGAAAAGGCAAGGTTGGCACTGTAAATACTGCAGCGACAACTTTTCAATCAGAGCCACAATTTGGGGGCAATCCTTGACTTCTCTTTTTTCACTCGCCTCCTTCACAGTGAGGTTGGGAAATACAGGGTCTGTTACAGAGCAGTTCTTCAGGATAAAAAAAAAAAATGTAAGATACTTGAGCACTGCCAAATGTATTCAAACTCTGAAACAGCTGACAGAGAGCTGCTATCATATTTGGGATCAGTGTAAAAGTGAAGACAGATAATTATGCTGTGTGTTGTTCTTGTTTTCAATGTATTTTGTTAAAAACATTTTATTGTAAAGCAAATTGATTTTGTTGAAAAATGTATTCAATCAGTGTTCAGGCTCTGAATAAATGTTTTAAGGAAGTGTGGTTACCTTTTAAGGAAATAATGTAAAAATCACTTCTCAATTTCTGTTCATCTCTTATCACCTGTATTAAAGAAGAATATATATGTACATTTCCGCACCCATTTTGGTTTATAATGTAGTAAAGTATCATCATGCCTTTGAGTGAGTCAGAAGTCGAGCAGTCACTGATGTCCCTTCTAGGAGGCAGGTGTGTGTGTGTGTGTGTTGATCAGGAATCTTCTAAAAGGTGTGTCTAGTTGGAACTTCCCTTATAATGTTAATTGTCAGTATGATGATGAGTGCTATGTTTTACATTATAAGTATATAACCCCCAAAAGCCCCAGACTGTTTGGCATTGGCAAAGTTTAACCTTCAGTTTCATTTTTAATTTTGCCTGTAGACACGGAATTAACTGATGGGTGTTTTAACTTGTCTAATGGAGATTAAAGAAAAACAGACCATGTAAAAGTTATTAACTGATTAAGTCAGAGATCCGTTTTCCTGTTATTTTTCCCCTCAGGACAACAAATTCACATGTGCACAGTGTACACCTTTGACAGATGGCTGCGATAGACCCTTTTAACCCAATGATAACGTTGATGAGAATGTGTTCAGCATGCCAAACTTAGATGACCTTGGAGCTGGAGGATTAAACTCAGACATCCATATTCAGAAAATTCACTGGGCAGATAATTAATGGAGCAACTATGCGTACACACAGAGACAAACATGAACATGCAGTATTGTCACTACATTATGGGTGCAGTTTATGGCCGTGAGCCCTGTCATGCTCAAGAATAATGAATACAATAATAAAAGGTTTGCTCTGGTTGGCTCCTTTCTACTCATGACCGAAAGAATAACAATAAGACCAAACAGTCTGTAAATGTGAATGGATCATTCATAATGACTTGTACTGTGCTGCTTAAAGGCTTCAAAAGTTGGCCTTGTATTTAAAGGAACAAGACGTATCAAATCTCTTTCTGTCCCAGGTACTGTAAAGCTGCTGAGCGTGGCTGGTTTTTAGTAAGACTGTGGTGCACAGTCAGTATTTTTATCACATGTTATATGAATAGGCAGGATATCTGGGGCACATCAGATATCATTTTGGACACATCTCATATAACTGTGTTGAGTATATCCCTTATGTTATATTGTGTGTGTCACCCTCATGTGTGACCTCCAGCAAAGAAAGTGAACATCAAGTTCACTTTACAGTACAGTAGATAAATGAGTGAGTCAGGTGATCAAGCACCAACAGGTTGGCCTGCAGTCTGTCAACCATTAACAGAGACTTCGACTCAGAGACAAACACATGCTTAAACATGACCATGAAGTTTAGGATATTATAACGTTAAAGTGTACTGATACTTGTGCGTGTGAACACTGAACAACCATATAACATGTATGCCTGATGTGTGACTTCAGTTATACAACAACACACTATTCTTTATGAGATACATGTATGGTTGCACACAGACATGACAAAGGAGACATTTTGTTCCTTCTTTGTCTGCAGCAACTCAGCCTTCCTCTCTGTTCCAACTCATAAATGCCCCTCAGACTGAACTCTATTGTATAAGCGACACATGCTTCTGAAATGACACGGCGGGGAATGCAGATTATGCCACCCTAACAGGTTTTTCATAATTCTTGTCTTGAACTACAGAGGGACTGTTGCATAACAAGTCAATTATTAAAACTTGGTTAAAAAGAACCTTATCAAACAATATAAATACATGTGTATGACAAAAAAAACAATATCCATAATTCCTAATGGCATCTTTTAAATCTGAATAAAACAGTACATTAATAGCACATATATAAATACAACACAATTCTACAATTCATCCAGAAGTCCTTTTTGTCCCCATTTATACAAAAAAAAATGCTACCATATGTGACTTTGCTCGATTCATGAAAAAATTAGCAGCTGCAGAGAAAAACACTGCATCAGTTGTTGTTGTTTTTGAGAGTCTTTGTGTGTCCTTCATCTTTTTCTTCAATTTATTTTCATCCTCAGCTCACAAATGAGATCATTTTTCAGTTTCAGTCTAGATTGACATGAAGTCATGAAGTGTGCAGGCATGGGGTCAGACTGCCTCAGTTCAGTATGTTGTTTCCGCAGCACAACAAATGTCTCTCAGCACGTTGAGCTACTCAGTGATTCATCAAAGAAGGCCAGGCGTTGGTGTGCCACCAGGGGTGTATTCTCCCCAAGAACGGCCTCCGTGAAGTTGGGCCGTCTCCAAGCGTAAACCATACTGTTCAGGAAGCCTTGCAGAGACACACTTGCCGCCTGAAATTAATACAAAATGATGTAATCTGCAACTCAGATATCTGATGGTATTGAAATGTTCTCATTCTTCCCCTTCTGAAACATACCTGTATCATATAAACGCCAAATAGGCTGCGTTGTTCAATGTTTGTCCAGATCATCAGGGTAGACAGTAGAATGAGGAAAAGAGCTACCGCAGAAAGAAAGACACAGTGAGGCATCATTCTGATATTGATTTAAATTTGATGAGGTGTGGTACATTAGATTTAAATACGTATGTGTGTTTGTGTGTGTGTACCTGGTGCCCAGCAGAATAAGATGACTATCACCATATTTCTTGCTGTAGAAAACTCTTTTTTGAATCTCCTTCTTGAACGTCCGTCTCCCTCCACAGGAAATAGCCCTTCCTGCTCATGTCTTTCATACCATTTACCAACCTTATAGTAAATGACCTGAAACATGTACATATTTAATTCAAGGCTTTAGATAGCACTGTGAAATTATAAGTCATAACTATATTTAAACAAAACCGTAAATGACAAATGTAATATGATTGCTAATAACTTACAGAGCAAGACAACATCACTGGTATCACAATGAGGAAAAGAAAAACTCTGATGAAAGTGTCGTGCATTCTTTCCTGGGAAGAAAATAAACATGATAGCTTTGACACATTACAGCACAAACTATAACAACATGCTTTTATAACAGATACAATATGTAACAATGCCAATCAAATACAGTACACTTAAATAATAATAAAAGAAATTCTGTGAAATGGAAACACTGGAAATGTAAGTGAATGTACAAAGAGTCTTATACTCACATCATCAGAGCAGGAATCCCTCCAGACATGCAAAAACAAAATGCAACTAAGAAAAAAAGAAAATCAAAAGGTAAAAAAAAAGGCAGAGGAACAGACCTGTTTGAAAGCAGTGACTTTAGTGTAAGTTCATAATAAACGTTGTGTGCTCACCTGGTGCAGTATTTGGTACCATTAAGGGCAATAAATGAGCTGTCAGTGATTGGAAGCGAGGTCGATTTTATCAAGGGATTGAGCACATATGCTAAGTACATTGCAATGGGCATCAACCTGTGATATTGGAAAAACAGAGATACAGAATTAAAATGTGTACACCAAGATGACGTCTAAAAATGCTGGAGAGGTAATTCAAGTTATAGTATGCTGTTAGCAAACTCACCAAACAATGGCATATACAGGTATAGCGACTATTTTCCTTCGACACCGACTCTGTAAACCAGACAGATGGGGAGAATTACATTATTTGAATTATCTCTTACTGTTTTTGTACAAACTATAATCTACAAATGCAGTGGAAGCCTCACCTGCACCCCCTCATCCTCTGTGGGACTTGCTCTCCACCCATGGATTGCATTCTTTGACTTCCATGCGTAAACCACCACAAGCAGAAATGAAATTAAATAAAATGTCTGGAAAGGAATGGACAAACACACAATAATATACAGTGAAGCAAAATATGACCCTACGACTTGAATCTGATTAGTTATGACTTCCCAAAGGTAATAGTTTTTGTTTGCATGCATTAAATACCATAGCACACAATTAAATGTACACCGTGAGCAGTGACTAGTTTAAAACAAAAGCCCTTGTGCTACTCCATTAATAGTTTCTTTGAAGAGGTTACATTGGGGTTTAAGGACAACTGAGATGTTTTGAGAATATCACTCCAATCAATTCAATTATTAATTTTCCAATATTGGACTTTAAAAGGCTAAATATTTTTCAAATCTGCATTTTGAAAGAAAGCCACAATCTGAACTGAATGAAACTGAGTAACACTGTTCTTGTTCCGACGATCTATTCTTTTACATTTTGTTTTATGTCAAATCAATATCTACTCTGCCCTTAACTCGTGTCACTGTGAAATACAATGTGACATGGCACAGCAGCAAACCTGCCAACCCCTTTGCTTTATAGATGTAATATAATGAACACAAGGTTTTGACTTATTTTACTGCTCAGTCTCAGTTACAATCCTATGTGCAGTGATGTGATTAGACACTGAGATAGTGATCTGACCTTCAACCCTGAAGACAGATACTTGCTGGGAAGTACCCAAATCTGAGTGGATGTATTTACCCAAGCCTCTCTTAAAGTCCCCGTCTGGTTCAAGTACATTAATCCTCAGACATGACCCTCCACCCACCAGGAAACAACCTTGTAAATGATTCAGAGTAAGACAACTAACAAAGTGAAAGTAATTGTTTCTCACCAGTGACAGCGGCAGGCTGTATTGGCAGATGGCTACGTTGTTGTCAGTGCCCACTTTGTTCATGACACTGGTGGACATCAGGATCAGAGCAGCCAGGAGGTCTGCCAGGGCGAGCTGCACTAGGAGGTGCACCTGCAAACAAATACATGTCAAGGATGTTTCTTTGCTGTAAAACTGTGAGATGCATAAGAAGACAAAAGTCAACAAATTCCCTGGACTGAAACACTCTGTACCAAAACATCAACAAACTATAGAATATATATATAGTCTATTGATCAACCACACAACATACAGTAACACAAATACATAAGTACAAACAACCTGACTCACCTGTTCTTTTAGGTGCCTCCATCTCACTATGGAAACCACCAGGACAGAAAAACTCCCAATCACGCTGCAGTTAATCAGAGATATGTGGAGTATTATACAACAACATAGAGGCTTGGGCAAAACAATATTAGCACTGCGTTGATTTCTTGACCACGTGTATAAGGTTTAAAATAAATGAGGAACACAAAGTTGCAAACTCATGGTCATTTGGCACCACATCAACACTAAACATGAGACAAGATGGGTTTATTGCACCGGTCGGTGTCTGAGGATGAGAGAGGCTTTCATGCCTGAAAGACAACTTACCTCAGACACATGTGACACCTGCATATAAAGCTGTACGATTACATCATAACCCTTCTCTTGGCTTCATAGAAACTAACTAACTGATTTCTTTCGAGCATTTTCTCGAGCACCAGCTATTATTTGGCTTTCTTTGTCACAAGCAAAATAAAGAAACCAAGCAGTACACAGCAGCAGGGTGACTGAGTTTACTGAAAGACGTTTTAAGTTTTCAGAAGCTACAAATATCCTGTGAACTACAACTCAGTGCTGAATACTCATTACATTTACATGGTGGAGATATTCTTACTAGAACACACACATGAGGTAAGAACACTAAAGAAAGCCAGAGAGAGAAAGCCTCTTCTTAAATGTTGCCATGCTAGTTTGGCAAACCTCTCCTGATCAAAAAACTGATTGTTATTGTGCTGATAGTCTTACTGTACAACTCATTTTATATGCCATAATCTGGTTGCTATAAAAACTCCTAATGTAAATAAATAACATCCATTGCCAGTAAGGAATCAAGCATGAAAGAGAAAACGTATGACATTTTACCTGGGAGTAAGTAACACGAAGTACACAGTGGAGAGAACATCAATCTAGAGAAAAAACAGAATTCAAACATGTTACCAGAAATGTATTATTTCCATCCTAATAGTTTTTATTCAAAGAAGCTGTTTTCAATTTCAATTAATTAAATCACTCACAGAAAATAAGCTATTAAGTGTAAGTGCCTACCTGATCTCCACTCAGTATACTATTGAGCTCCATGGTGAATCTCCAATAGATTGATTACTGAAGAACAGAGTGTTCAAAATTCACACTCTGTTTGGGCACAGCTAAATAACCCGTCTCCATAACACGCCTTTGTGAAAATGACTTCTTGTCAAAAGCACACCTCTATTAAAGTACACACCTTGTCACGTGCTGCTGTTTTGACTCCACCTGCTCCACCTTGAGTGTGTGCTTAACACTTTTAAATCGAAACCCCAAGGTGGAATGGGAATTTTCCTTGTTTTACCACCAGTCTTTCAAGAAATTAAAACAATGAAAGAGAATACCCCTGTACTATTTGGACCTTTGTTGTTAGATGCTTCAATTTCCTTCCAAAATAACAGCTGTAGACACACTAGATGTCCTTATTTTCTCTGCTTCCGTGCCAAATGTTTACCATCAACTGTCATGATAATTTCTCTGTAATGTATTGCATTAATAACAAGCAGCTCTAGACACACACACTGTCTCTCATAACCCCCCCTGTTTATGGTGTGTGAACTGTGGAGTGCAGTGAAGCATGTTACTCGATTCAGGATAAACATCTGTGATACAGAGACGTCTAGTGGCACGAAACAGTCTTGCATTTTACAGCGTGATGAAAAAAACAACTTTTTAGCTTTAAAAAAAACTTCCAAGTAATTTCCTCTGTGTTAAATACGGACTACATAGTGATGGCGCGGGGTGTATTGAATAAAAAGAATAGCTTGAATGTGTATAAAAAACAACAACACGATGCACTCAAAAAGTGAATGTTTACAGACGATGTGTGTTGATAAAGTTGATTCAAACTGGTGACGTCATAGATTCCACGTTGGCCCGGACGTGGCACTCGGCAGTGTCCTATAACCGGATCAGTGTAAAACTAGCACACGTCGGTGTTGCTGTGGCTAATATCAGTGCTTCTTTCTTACAGTATATTCAGACATCATCGAGCAGCTATGGGGCTCACCATCTCGTCGATCTTTGAAAAGTTTTTTGGCAAAAAACAAATGAGGATTTTGATGGGTGAGTGAAGGCTGTGCGGCTAACTAACTAGCCACACACTAGATAGTAGCTAGATAAGTAGTTAGCTAGCTCGTTCTTGATGTGCTTTCAATGGCAGCGCGGTTATCAAACTGTCAAAGTACAACAGTGGGGCAGCAGTGGAATGAAAACTAAATGTACAACCATATGATTCATTACAGTTGTAGAGTGTATATAATATAACTAACGTTAGCTTTCCCAGCAAGCGCTAAGTTAGCTCATAACGTTAGCTGCATTTCGGGTGTTTCTAAAGAAGTTTGGCAATGAGTCTGCAAACGACAACTTTTTCCTGAAAACGGCTAAAATATAACTAATTATTATTTATTCTTTTACATTTGAATAGCTTTTAATAAAAGATAGTTTGGCCGCAATTGCCAAGTGGGTCTATTAACACGTCCTAACTTCACGTTTTATATAGTTGGGATTAGAAGTTGTTTATTGATGATTTATTTAACACATAAATAAATGTGATTGGTTAACCTAACTTGTTAGACGGTAACTTGTTGTTAACGTTTTCTCCTCCGCTTTGTGTAACTTGTTATTGGGTAACGTTAGCGCTGACCAGCTCCTTATGACGTTTGATGGAAGTGTCATTGTGTGCTAATCTTAACTCCTGTTTCCGGATAGGTAGGGAGTCCTATGTTCTCGATGAAGTTAATGTAAATGTTGATTTTAATCCAACTTTTCCACTTTAGTTGGGCTGGATGCTGCCGGAAAAACAACTATCTTGTACAAATTGAAGCTTGGTGAAATTGTGACCACCATCCCAACCATTGGTAAGAGACACACAAACACTTATTATAAGATCACTTAAAGAGCCTTTGATCGTTTAATGTGTACCTCAAAATTTTTGACTAATTTAACTTTGTGTGCAATGCTATACGGATCTGTCTACTCTCTTTCCCGTGTAAAGGTTTCAATGTGGAGACAGTAGAATATAAAAATATCAGCTTCACTGTGTGGGATGTGGGTGGCCAGGACAAGATCAGACCCCTCTGGAGACATTACTTCCAGAACACACAGGTATGAATGTGACTGTCCCAGTACTGTGGGGCGACTCCGGTTTCATAATGCAAAGCTACGCCCATGTTTGATATAGTAAAATGCAGTGTCAGTGAAATTCTGTAATCAACCAGTATGCATGTCAAAGTATAATGCTGAAGCTTCACAAATACTTCTTCTCTCCCAGCCACTCATATTCAATAATTGGCAATTTCTCAGCATCTTAACTTAAGAAAAGGGAAAACTAACAACGTTAATGTTTCATTTAGGGCCTCATCTTTGTGGTGGACAGCAATGACAGAGAAAGAGTGGCAGAATCTTCAGAGGAGCTCACGAAGATGGTAGGTTTTTATTATGTTCAGCTCAAGAAGTGATTTCAGATTTAGTCTTGGTTTTCATCTTTAAATAAAAGAACATGTATTAGGTTTAGTCACGTTTGAGTCATTTTTTATATCCTTCGTAGTTAAGTCGATGAAAAGTCACTTCATTTTAATCGAATTTTTAGTTTGCACCGCTCAACATGCATAATATGCATTAATCAACAACCCGAACTGGACTCAAGCCGCAAACCTTTTGCAATGTATTGGAACAATTGTCAGATCTGAGGGACTGAGGGCCGCAGCGTGTGGTTGAGATGGAGTAACGGTGAAGAAAAGTAAGAGAGATTCTGGTTAAGTTGTTCGTTAATCTTTTTTTCCTCTTTATTGGACATATTAACAGTTTAGTGGCAGACTGGAAATGGGGGAGAGAGAGAGAGAGAGAGGCTGCTGTCATATGCAACCAAAGTTCTGCAGTTTGAGCATACGTGGCTTGCGCAGTAAGGATTTGGCTACCAAGGCGTTTTAGTCCTTCAAAGATATTGCATGTTGACATAGTCACAGTTAATGGTTAATGCCGCTGGTGCTGTCCCTTCATTGTCTTAGTCATGGGGGAAAAAAAGGTTGTGGACGAAGATATTTCATCAAACTAAAACCTGTATTTGTTCATCCCTTTGGGAAACAGAACTTAACAGGATCTGTTGATGTGTGTGTTGCATGGCTAGCCCATGGATTTTGAAATCATTAGGTAACAATGTTAACTTCTTCTGAGCACATCAATGGTGGAAGTGCCCAATAGCCTTAATCCTCGTATTATAATTGCTTTGTGCTTCCTCAGTGTTACTGACGTAACCTGTTCATTGCAATAGGTGTGGTCAACTTATTGATGAGTCACCAACATATTGTGAGAGCTAATAATTAAGTATGCACTATGTGAGATGCCACTTCACAGGGCTCCACATTGTGACCGTGTATTGCATTGTTTAACTTTTACATGGTCATTAGGTTGCATGTATTTTTTTATTTTAACCTTGAAGGGCTGTAGGCCAATGGGGAAGGAGCATCAGAGTAGAGTTTTGTTTTTAGATCAAATGTGAGTGAGTAAAGACAGTTGTTTTGTCTAACCATTACTCTGATGACACTGCTTCCTAAACCTCCAGCTGTTTAAAAGGCTAGACTCAAACCGGGGACATTGTGAAGAAGTGGGCTGCGGTCGACGAGTCAAATATTCTGTCTTACACTTCCCACTTTTCCTGGATCTCCATGAAAAACGTCATGAGGTCAAGGAAAGCTGTGAAGGATAATTCAATTTATATGGTCTCAGGAAAAGACAACCGTGGTACTAAGATAATCAGACTGCACGTACATTAGGCTAAATAATTCTGCGACGGTGGATGTTATTGACGTGGGTCTGCCCCAAAGATGGACTACTAAAAGCGCATCTTCAACATTCCCCCGATGCGTCCTTGCGGTGTTTCGTTCACTCGGTTAGGAACCTTCCTCAGCAAAAAAGCTGCAGCTAAGGTGGAACCCCTACCAACGGACCCCCCCCCCCCCCCCAAACTGCTTTTTTTTTGCATTATTGCTGAGGGATATGAACCACGTCTTTGTGTTGTGCTTTTAGTCCATCGTTTGCATTTCTGAAGCATGTTCTCTGACTACATTGGTATACAGTACTGTATCTATACTGCCTTGAGTACTGCCTTCCTAAGTATTCACGACGGACCTATAATATCATCTCACTGTAAATGTATGTTATGAATATAATCGCTCTTCAATCTGTTTCTGAAATCTTAAAGCTGATGTTGAAATCTGTTTCTGCCCCTCTAGTTGAACGAGGACGAGTTGAAAGACGCTGTTTTGCTGGTGTTTGCTAACAAACAGGACCTTCCCAATGCCTTATCAGTCAGCGAACTCTCAGACAAACTTGGCCTACAGACCCTCCGCCACAAAAATGTACGTAATCTGACTAAACATGCTCCCCTACACCTGCAGTAAAATTAATCTGAGAGTTGCATTCGTATGTCTAACTGGTATAATCTCTTACCCCCACAGTGGCACATTGAGTCAACCTGCGCAACCCAGGGCACTGGGCTGTATGAGGGACTGGACTGGCTATCCAGAGAGCTGTCAAAGAACTAAAGAGGGCTCGGCCTAACGGAGAGAGATGAGGCTCAACAGGAGAGAAGGCACAGACATTCAATCCAGAAACATTTGGTCTTCCAGAACCAATGTTCACAAAAAGGACAAGGCTGGTGGACAATATATAATCGTCTTTGGGGAATTTTAATATCACATGTTTTTTTTGTTTTTTTTTCTTATCAATAATATTACCTTATTCTCTGTTGATATAGTCTGTTTTGTCCTTCTGTTCCCAAACTCTTACATGGCAACAATTTGTAATTCCACATTCAGTTGCCTGATGAGCAAATGGCCGTTTAGGGAAATTTTATGAAAAAAAACAATAAATGAAGTGATTGAAGTTTTTTCTCACCTTGACACACTCTGCTGCTGTCGATGCAGAATTTGCAGTAATTGACCACTTGTATACTTGTTTGACTTTCTTCTAGCCGTCATTGAGCCGACATGATAACATAACTAGAGCTTTGGTGAGGGACAACTCGTAGGCTCTCTGTTCATCTCTACGACCCCTCCTGGTTATCGGACCCGTCGCTCTTCACTGCTATGTCTCATGCCAACTCATTCCTGTAAAAGGCCTGTAGCCCGTAGAATGAGATGGATGAGGATTGCATTGATTTTTTTTTTTCCAGATAAATAGTTAGTTGTGTGGAACCACATGGCCTCCCAGTAAATGGATCCAAAGGGAATATTGTGCCTTCTGGTCCCCGCTTAACACAAATCTGACTAATCCTTTTCATATCTCATTCTGAGGCTATGCTCACTCATTAGGTGCTTAAGTGACAGAAAGACACTACTTTTTGTTCTGCAGTGTAAGCTGAGGTGCAGCAGAACCACGCTAGTGTGAATGTACATTGCTTCTTTACAACTTAACTATCAACCAGTATTTCATACTGTTTACATCCTTCAAACTTTTTTTTTTTGTTCATAGCCACCATGCATGAAAACAGGATTTAATTAGGTTTTTCATTTCTACTGACACACTAACGGAACATCTTGTTTCCCTGAAAGGAGGAAGGAAGGAAGCACCTTTTCAGTGTTGACACATGGCCAATGTCGGTGTGACGCAGTAAAGTAGCATGTTTATTTTGTTGTTTTGAGTTTGTTGTACTGTCTGAAGGCAAATACTGTAAACTAAAGCATACCTGCCCCATTAGTTTATTTTTGTGTATACATTCCAACCTATGCTTGCAGATGCTGGAGCTGCCACTCTTAAAATTATTCCCAAAAAATATTTTACAAAAAAAAGCTCTTAATAAAGACAATGTTAAAACAAATTTGCATTTTGGACTCCACTCATTGACGAGGACAGGCACTTGTACTTTTATCTGGACTTGAAGCTTTCGCTCATTCAAAATGGACTATAAAAGCATTTTGATTACTGTATTCACGGAAGGTCAAATCAAATCTGGCTTTAATTTCAACGTTTGTTTCTTAATCACTTGACGGAAAAAAAACCTCAACTGTCTTCTATCACAAACCTGATAAGAGGAAGTGTAAACGGTGTTGAGGTCTGTGACCTAAGACACACGGATCTAGTTCCTGGTCCGTCTTTGGTTAAATATTACTCACTTTCAAAGCACTGCACTTCCTAAAACGTATGCTTCTGCATGTAGGAAAGAGCCCGAGGCCAGCGAGCTCCCGCTGCATAAGAACTAAAGAGTCGTGGGTGTAAATAAGCCGTCATGCGGCTCTCTTACAGGTGTAACCTGCCTGACCTGCAGGTGATCTTTGTTGATACCTGGGAGAGAACATGCCAGCATGTTAATCCATATGTTTCACAACACGTTACGGTCAGTAAATGGTTGTTTACTAAATGAGTCTGTTGGTTTTTGTGGCAGTTTGCATGGAAATTAAAGTGGAAGTGGACAGTAAACACTATAAAAGATGCCTTTTAATTACACTTCTTTGAATTATGTTGGGGTCTGTGGAAACTCAGAGGAAATTTTGAAACAAATGTCAGTTTCAAAATAAGAACCAGGCCCATAAACGTATGCAGATAATCAGAATATAAGTTTGAAATAATACAAAAGTACACTACAATAACTAACCATATGTTGTGCGTGGGAGAGGCCTTTCTGTTCCTCATTCTTGGTCCTTAAAATAAAGAACTGTTTATTTACGTTTCGTGTATTTAAGGAAGTCAAGTTTTGAAATACCTTTTCATCCACAATATGTTGAAATGGGTTCAGATAGTTGGTAAGTTGTGAAGGTAAAGAGAGTGCTGGTGTGTTTGGACGGTAAATGAACAACATAAAGTTGTTCTTTCAAAGTAATCGGTGCTTGTTAACAGTAGTGAGACCAACAATTCTTATTTTCTATGCATCACAATCTAAGTAAAATCATGTCTGAAGCTTTAGCTGGTGCCTGGTAATTAGAACCTTCATACAGTGTTAATAGGTGAAGGTATAAGCATTATATAATTGGCTTTCTATTATGTGTGAATATCCCTAACCCTAATGTGTTTATGACAGCTAATCAGGCTTAGTGGAGCTGGGTCAATGCAGTGTGTGTACCTCTGTAGGCAGCAGGTCAGCAGAGAGGAGCACGTGTGTGTTGTGCAGTTTTCAGTTTCCTGCACTCTTAAACCCGGCAATACATTAAATGGGATTTACAGCTTCACTGTCCAACATAATCAAAAGGGTAAGTTTCACATTTTATTGATTGTATTTTATAGAATATTATATAATCGTATTTTGAATATGTTGCTATTTTTGATATTCTTTCCGGCAAATGTTTTTGGTAACTCAACTTTAGTTTTGAGACTTTTACACTATTCTATATTACTGAAAAAAAGTAACAGCGCACAGCTACAACACTTGTCAGTTTAACAAGCCGTGTCTTTGTCAAAAGCTCACATACAGTGTGGCAAGAAGGTAGCATGAGGCGTAGTCCTGCACATCTACCGTGTGATGTCTCAGGCTGATCTTGGGGTTTTTTTTCTCTCGGTGCAGGATGCCGTCGGCCTTGATACCAGTACCACAGCCTTCCTACTCCCAGGCCAGGGAGAACCTAGTGAAGGCTATCCCACCCAATCTCCTCTGTCTGCTGGCCTGTGGAGGAATAGACTGCCGCTATGAAGGACCAGAGTGTTGGAAATTAAACCAACAGGCCATTCGAGGCCTTTTCTCCTCCTGGTGAGACTGCAAGTCTCATAGATGCTGCTGTGTCATGTGCCGTATCAAAAACAGTAATTATGAACTTCTTCCTATTGCAGGCTGACAGATGACATTATTGCCATGGCACGACCGTCCAATAATCTAATTGAGAAGTACAACATCATTGAACAATTTCGAAGGTAATCACTATAATTCCTGCAATGTTTGTGTTGTTCTCCTGTGTGCCTGTGCAGTGTGTGGATATGCACGATACATGAGAAGTTGTAGGAATCATGAGCCTAAAAGGTGGGAACATTATCATTGTACCACAACTTGTGCACATACAGGTAATGAGTTCAAAACAAAGTGGGGAAATGGATCGAGATGAGAAATGTGGATAAGACATCTGACATTGCTTTTTAATTAGACACAAAAATAAATTGCCATTGTGGACATATAAGTCATTTATTATAACAATAAATATGACTTTTGATACACAAACACAGCACTAGTGTCAACCATCTACATAATTCATCACTTTTTCCCCAGGTTGAACATCAGATCAATCATCAACATGCAGCTCCCTGGAGAGCATGCTCACTGTGGACCTCCCCTAGACCCTGGAAGTGGTTTCACATACTCTCCACAGATCTTCATGGACAATGACAGTGAGATCTTGATACAGTAAATACACCACATGGGAGACTGTACCACTCACAACGTGGGAAATATAAATAAGCAGAAACAGTTAACGTTCAGCTGTGGTTTATTTGCAGTTTACTTTTACAACTTCGGGATGCCAGATTTCGGTGTGTCCTCCCTCGTCGGTATGATCGATGGGGTGAAGGTTTTGGCCTTTGCAGTGAGGGAAGGAAGGGTGGCTGTGCACTGCCATGCAGGCCTGGGCAGGACAGGTAGGAATACAAATACTGTATCTACTGTTCATATAAACTGTGTGTGTCAGCTTGTGCACATGTAATGCACTTATGAATATTTAGTGTTCTTGCTGTTCAACAGGTGTCCTGATAGCCTGTTACCTGATTTACACCCTGCGCATCAGCCCGAGTGAGGCCGTCCACTACGTGAGGATTAAAAGGCCATGCTCTATCCAAACCCGGGCGCAGCTCAACCAGGTGTTTGACTTTGCTCGCCTGCTTGGCACACAGCTGGTCCAGTACCCAGACCTCAGCATGCGGCATGGAGTCCCTTTCACCCTGCAGCATTACCTAAACCGACAGGCAATAATGCTGCATGGCCAGGAGGCACGCACCCTCAGACATACACCCAAGGTCCGGACCGTATCATTATATTACATTAATCCTTTGTCATGAACATACCTGTAAACAGTTAACCTCCTTCTCATTGCTGTCCTCCCATTAAGGTGGTGTACCTCCTGTGTGTGCATCTCTCCTGCTTAGCCCTGGGTCTCTCTGCTCCTCCAGAGATCCAGGCTGAGCTAGAGAAGAGGTCAGTACTGAGGACCTTGAACAGGACTGTGAGGGAGACCCTGGTGTCCAAACAGTACTTGCCCTTACTGAGGGAGGGTCACAAGGGGGCGTGGCTGAGCTCAGGGTCGGTGTCCTCCTGGGACGAGCCGCTGGGATTCTTGGAGAGGAAGAGAGAGGTGCTGTTGGACAAACGCAGCTACAGTGACTCTGACCTCAGCAAGATCGCAGTAGTTGAGGTTCCAATTTTACATTATTTATCTACAATTACATACAGTTTCTGAATGTCTTCTGTAAAATCAAACTGGTCATTGAGGCTTCTCTCACTTTGTTGCATTTTGTCCTGAAGGATCTGGAGTTGAGTCCATACTGCACCCCAGCACTTGGAAATGAGAGACAGTGGTGTGTACAGAATTTGATACGACCTGATCTGAGACCCGGTAGTCCAATGCTTGCCCCGCTTTCACCAGGCCACCAGACCACCCAAAGGGCATCTCATACACTCAACATCCTCATATCTAGCATGACAACAAACAATCACTGTGCTAAGAGGTCTAGGTGCCCAGCGAAAAAGGCACTTCTCAAATACAGCTCTAACAGTGAGGTAACTGTGATTCTTGATATCAGAAAATGTAGCTAACAAATAAAGCTTTGATATAAATGCTTTACAACTGATCGATGTAATATAAAGTTTGGCAGAAATCCACATTATCCTGGCCCAACCTCAGTCACCCGTGCTGTTGCTAAGGCAATGGCAGACCATGGTCCTCGAGGAGAAACCATCCTGCAAAGATCGGCTCTGCTGCAGGTGAAAAACACTGGTGCAAACCTGATTTTACATCAGAACATGTCACTTTGATTTTGATTAATACTGTCACTCGCCTTTTAAACAGGAGGAACTGAACAGCAGTGACTGTGGCTGGGCTCTGCTGGTCACCGAATCAGATCCTCAGGTTCTCAGTTGTCTGTTGTGGACCTGGCTGGACAAGTTGAGGGTCAGTGGCAAAAAATACACCTTGGAAGTTTTTTATTTTTATTTTTCACTTCCCGTGCTTTCTCTCAGTCCTGTCTCTGTTTCTTCCAACCTCATCCAGGAGCCTGTTCTGAGTGCAGAGGATGTAGACAGCTTGAGTTGTGGAGCAAACAACAGGACGTCTCTCAGTGTGCTCAAGAAGGTAAAGAATGAATAATCATTTGACTCTTGAGTAGTCTTCTTAAAAACTCTTAACCTCTTTGGCGAAGATTTAAAAAGTTATTTTCAATATTACGTCATTACAGTCACAAAGACACACCGTCTATTGTCTCCTGAGCTGTGTGAGCACAGTGACCAGCTTGTGTCCACACAGAGAGGACGCAGTGCTGCAACGATTGGTGCGAGCACTTACAAGGGTAAGACACATGTGGAATTAAAGTATGTTAACGTGTGTGTGTGTGTGGTTCCATTAGAAATAATAATTAGCCTTGTTTTTATCAACAGCACCCCCAGGAGGAAATGGGAAGCCTTGCAACTTTGATTAAGGTCCTGAAGGCGAGTTTGAGAGAAACCTTTCACAACTCCACATACCTCAGGAGGGCCTGCAACACCAATGCTACACTTTGAGGAGTCTATATCTAAAATACTAAAACTAACAGAGCAGTTTTATTTAAAAAAGTTATTTCATCTTTGGCACCTGATTGTGGGCAATTTCTTTTACATTTATAGTGTTAGATCTGGGAATTAAGCCTCGATACAAGACTATAAAATAAACCAGCTCTCCGTTTAAAGGGTCAGGATCACCAAGCCTGTCGGGTTTGTAACCACCTGACGGGATACCCGGTGATCTGTTTAAGCTGGTGGTCGAGGAAACTCGCCTGGCTCACTCACTGCCGTCCCTCCTGACGTCTACCCTGCTTCCTCTGGCAACTGCACACGGCATAGAGGCCCTCTTGGCCGAATGCAGCTATCAGTCACGTCAGTTAATGGCAGCTTTTCTCTAATGGATCTAGGCTCTTGGTAAGGTGCCAGAATAGGTTTTGATAGCTATGATTAAGCTATGAGGGTTTGTGATGTGGACTAAGAACTATAATAACCATTCAGAACTCCATCGTTGTTAGGCACACAATAATACTTAAATGCCATGAGGACTCTTTACTACTTTACGAATAAAGTCTCAGGACTACTTGCTTTAAATGCAGTTTAGATATGTATTCTTCAGATTCAGGGTCCTGGTATTGTGCAATGCTCACTGTTACATTGTCATGGCTTCCTGGGACACTTGAATAGAAACAGAGCCATGGTTAATGTTATTCGTACCACCTTTGGGATTCTGTGCTTTTCCTACTATGACCAGTTCAAATGTCTGCTGTGAAAAAGGCAGATTAGGACGGCTACTATAGTCTTTTTGGAGGCCATGGCAAGATTTGGCTTCTGGTGCCCCAGTCCCCGAATCTTACTGATATCATCCAATTAAAGCCGCCGAGTGGCGCAAACAAAATGTGCAAAAATATGCCAATAACAACAAAAGGAACATAGGAAGAAGTTATATAGGTTTTTGAGTTTACATCCCTTTCCAGCATTCATTGCCAATTATGAACAATTGGTACAAAGTCAGTGGATAAAGAAGATTGATCTATTTTAAGTCCGCTGGGTGCACCTAAGAGAGTGTGGGACCCTAATCCTAATTTACTTATGACACCAGTCCTGCATATTTTGCTGGTCCTTGAAGTAAAGCCCCCCCCCCCCATCATAATTCAATAATGACACCGATGCAATGTTTACTGTAGGCTCCTTAAATAGTATGTAAGCTGCTGTACCCTCGTACTAGCAGGTACAATCCAAACAGTATATCCACAGTGTGATTCTTTGTCCTGTTTCAGATTTTCATGCCTAATAAATCATTTACACCATCTGCAGCATGCTGTGTTTTCAATAAGAAACATATTGGGAATTGCTGTTGACACTGTCAGAAAGTTGTCTCCATGGTAAGTTGTCATAGTGAAGTTGACAGCAGTGTTTTGGTTCAATGCTCATGCCGAATTCCAGAGACAGAGAGAGAGAGAGAGAGTGGCACTCACAGCAGGATCAGGATAAATAAGGTAAAATAATGAATGTATTCATTTTAAGTCAGTAACTGAATTAAGTTTTTATGCATTTGGTAGACATCTTGTGGTTTTGTTACGGAACGCTCTGGGTGTATGATGTGTTCACTGGTTTTGGTGGAGCATTGGTTAATGTTTACCCACAAATGACTAGTATACAGTAGGCCTCTATTCCATGTACTTTGCCTAAAATGTGTTGAACTAGCTAAGTGACAGTGGACCACTGCAGTCATTTTCACTGCTGTGTAATGTTACTTGTAGTTTCAGAAGCCACTAACTAGTAGAATGATTCATGATTTAACGCTAATTGCCTGTGACAAGTATGGGAAATAATCAACCACAGAAACAGAAAGACACATTATTGTTACTAAACTGAATATATACCTTAGACGTGTATATGTTTTTCACTTAATGGTTTTAATGATTATTGAATGTTTAAATGTTGCACTTCCATCAGTACCTCTCCAGGCTTTAACAGCATGCCATCAAAATATTTGCCATAATACCCACTCTCTAAGAGGCTGTTGCAAAGAGTCCCAATTATTTGCAGCAAATAATCTAAATAAATATTTACCAAGTTAAGAGTGGACTCTAAAGAACCCCAAGCATCAGACAGACCTGTTAACCTGTATGTCTGCACTTAACCGTTTGCAGTTAATCCAGAATGCTGCCGCCAGATTACTCACTAGGACAAATAGACGTCTCACATCATACTCGGATCTCTTCACTGGCTCCCTGTAGTTTATAGGATCCACTTTAAAAGTCTCACTTACAGAGCACTACATGGTCAGACCGCATAATGTGGCTGAACTACTTCGCCCTCATTCACCCGCCCGTACTCTCAGGTCAAATGTGTTAAATGATCTGTCTGTCCCAAGACATACCTGTTTATACTGGCGTTTGGGTCAAATTCATGCTCTAGGCCTGCTTTTAATTCATGTTATAATTGGGTATTTTCTGTTTATTGTGCCTTCTTAAAATACATTTCATGTTTTACAATCTGTCCTTGTAAATTATTGGCCCTTGTATGGTCACATTGTGTTGTTTATGTTTGAAATACCGCTCCTGTTAAGCACTTTGTATAAATACATCTGTAAGAGCCATATGTGACTTAGTAAGATGTCTTAAGTGATTTATGTACCAAAATGTGGAAATGCTCCTTTAATTGCGCTACTGACTACGTCACAGCCAATAGCCCTCAGTTGAGGTTAATCAGTCTGCGGAGCAAGTTAGTTTTTTGACCGCTGTGACAAGTTGAGCACAGAATGTTTCTTATAACTTTATTTTGTTGAGTAAACCTTTTTAAATCGAGTTACTGTCTCAGGAAGAATCATTACGCGTCAAGCTTACTGCCAAACACAGACTGTAACAGTAGTGGTAATGTGCACTATCGGACGGAGGGAAGATTGCCGCTACAACATCTTACTTACTTACTACTGTTAATTCTAAAGAGAGCTACACATCCAATTTAAAGACACCCTGAGTAAGGGAAACAGTGTTCTTTTTCTTCATAACTTAAAAACTAATTCATCAACATGCTTTCGGTCACAATCCATCTTCCTCTCAGGATAATGTCAAGCGCTATAAATTGGGTTGGGACCTGGAGGCCCCACAAGCCAAGAGGGCCCATAGCTGCCCTCTATGGTAATCCAGGACCCAAGTATGCACTGCCTGGACTCGTAGGTATGGCATAAATCACCATTAAGCCTTTTTTCACCACCGACACAATTATTATTTTTAGAACTGACATTATTTGTCTTTTTTTCCTCCGTAAAGGTTTTTCTAACCGTGACCCTACTAAATACAAAGCACCAATATTCAGCTTTGGGACACGCCGTGAATGCAGGTATGAGTCAGAGAGCCCTGGACCAAAATACCTCATCCCTTCCAACATCACCAGACTGGGCCGAGATGGCGCTCCTGCATTTTCACTCCACAGCCGTCAAAAGGAGCTACAAATCTTCCAGGTCCCTGGACCAGGTCAGCAGAGCCCCTTACAATCACACAGATTTTGTGAAAATTGAAATGGAGTACTGCTGAGCTCAAATCTCAGACTATTCACTGAACGCTGACAATATGCCACTTTCATCATGACGCACACTATTATCATTTGAATTTACCTGTAAACAGTGTTTTCATATAACTTTCTTTGGTGTTTCAGGAAAATACTCCCCCGAGCATTCAGAAAAGTTGAGCTTCCACACTGCTCCTGCTTATTCTCTGTCTGGGAGGAGCAAAGACGTCAGCAAAATCCAAACACCAGGTAAGATGTTGTATTTGGTGTCAGCTGTATTTCAGCTGTGGGTTACAAAGTTCCATGGCGCATACAATATAAACTTTGCTTGTCGCTCAAACTGCAGGTCCAGCCTCCTACTCTCTGCCCCCAGTGCTGGGGCTCAACACTGTGTTGACACCTGCAGCTCCCACCTTCTCATTCTGTGGCCGCAGCAAAATTGGAACCTTCCATGATGACCTGAAGAAGGTATGTGAATGTCAAACGGCCGTTAAAAAAAAAAAACATCTAGAAACCTTGTGATTTACTTGTTCTCAATACATTTTTGTTCCCCATCCAGACTCCTGGCCCTGCTGCCTACAAAGTTGTTGACCCTCGTATTTACGGACAAAATCCTCCCCGGTTTAGCATGACAGGACGCAACTTCCCACCTGGTGAAACCACAAAGAAACCAGGACCTGGTGCATACTATCCTGAGCGGGTAAGAAACCTTTATTTTGGTCATTAGGCTCCAAATATTTTTGTATTTTGTTCCTTCACTGACATTATTCTCTGCCCAGGTAACTTTCACAAGAGCCAAAGCTCCAAGCTTCTCTTTTGGACTGCGTCACTCGGAATTCATCGTACCCCTAATTGTAGAGGCGCCTGAATAATGTCAAGTATGACATCTTGGAAATTCCCACAGCATTAAGTAAAAAAAAGCTCAATAAAGAACAAAAAGCAAACTGTGCAGGTTTAATGAAATCAGATTTTATTGCAATGCCTAAAGGCCATTTTGTATCAGTACTTGTCACTTTTTCAGGGTTATGAACACTAAGTATTTGACGTATGTAACGTATTTTAGACCATTCTCTTAGACCATGTTTTTTTTCAAGGTATCTATTTCTTGTTGTTTTAGAAAACATATTTTGATTTGGTAATTCAAATTTACAGTAAGTAACTGTTGTAATTTACTGCAGTTTCATATCGGACAAGGCACCAAAGCTTTTTTTTGAGACCAAAGCTTTTTGTTTTGAGACCAAAGCTTTTTGTTTTGAGACCAAAGGTTTTTGTTTTGCAGCCAAACATTATCGTTTCATAAGCAAAACTAACAAATAATTTATTCTCAGTTTATATATTTTTACTTACAAACTTGATTTTTGATTGCAATGCGAGAAATTTGCTCTCAAAACGTTTTTTGTTTGTTTGCGTAATAAAGACACAAATCTACCTTCATACATTTAGATCATTTGAGGACCTTAAAGAAAAATTGCATTTAAATGAGAAGGGGGATTTCTGGAAGTATTTACAGTTGAGGAGCAGCATAGGGTCAGTGTTTGGACTGAAAAGAGAAGAGACAGAAGAGAATAAGATTCAAGAGTTTGTAAGTGCTTCCCGTACCTTACACTCTGCCTCTATATTTTATAGCAAAAAGTCAAATATTCAAAATAGAATGTAAGAAGGCCTGAGACTGATATGGCAAAAGGATCTTGGCAATGAGATTAGGGAAGATGTATGGCAAAAAATATTGAATGTAGCCTGGGCTCCAAGGGATGCAAGAGGCAAGTTTATCCATTACAAAAGTCTTTCTTGTAGCTGCCTTTAAGTTTTTTATTTTTATTTTTATTCATTCTGCTGTTTTTTAAATCATTTTTATTGTTATTTATTATTTGTTTTGTTTTGCTGTCTGACAGGCCTAGTTTTTGTATCTGTGTATGGTGTTGGTGTGTTGCATTGGAGTGGTGAAAGATGAAACCAATTGTTGAAAATAAAAATAGTATTGTTGAAAATACTAACATGTGAAACTGCCTTAAAATTGTTAAAGCCCAAAAGCATTGAACTACACTGATGAAAAAACTTTTATTTGAAATTTATAACTGGCAGAGTTGGAAACTAAACTGCATTATCTAAAGAAGCTAAAAGCTGAATTACAATGCAGGAAAAGTGGGAAGCTAAACAATTTTACTGTCAAAGTAGTAGTAGTAGTAGTAGTAATAGCAGTAGTAGTAGTAATAGCAGTAGTAGTAGTAGTAATAGCAGTAGTAGTAGTAATAGCAGTAGTAGTAGTAGTAGTAGTAATAGCAGTAGTAGTAGTAATAGCAGTAGTAGTGGTCCTAGTAGTAGCAGCAGCGAAAAAGGTCATAGAAGAAAGAAAAGCGTTGCAATTTCCAAACACC
The DNA here is from genome assembly GCA_032191485.1 of Leptoclinus maculatus. Lineage (NCBI taxonomy): Eukaryota > Metazoa > Chordata > Actinopteri > Perciformes > Stichaeidae > Leptoclinus > Leptoclinus maculatus. Next base: position 8,248,461 of record JAVDOI010000007.1, read on the forward strand.
TTTGGACTTTATGTCCTTAAATAGGTGAAGAAGGGCCTCCCTAATGGTAAAAAAGACATGGCATGTTTTGTGTTTCATCCAACAAAAAGAAAACAACTAACCTAAAGTTAACCATATTTGTGAGAATCGAAGAGCATTCTTGACAGGCACATGTAAGGACAGCAGAAACCGTGACGAAGTGGTCCATCAGGCGTCCCCGTTGCATAGAAACGAAAACAGACATAGGCGTCATGAAACATGCACGCTTTTAATATCTGTCTTGCCTTGATGAGTGTAGAGCATCTACTAGCTAACCTCTCCTTGTGATAGACAAAACATAATGTACACAAGACAGACTCCGGCATCTGGATAAGTACCATTGGTTAACAAAGTCTTATCAACGCGACGGCAGTTTGCGACGTTAGCCGATCGGTAATTAGCAGCCGATGGAGGTGCATTGTGAAGTTAACAGTAATCATTAGAGACTTTAAAAAGACAAATGTAATCAGTTACCGTCTCTGTACCATTCGCAGCTTTAGGAAGCATCAGTTTTGTCGATGTGAGGAGGACAGACGAACCGATGAAATTAGCCGAACCACACCATGTTAACCTCAGCTAACCGATGGGAAGCTAACCTAGCTAACTCTCATTTCCGTTGACAGAAGCCGTCGGATGCTAGCTCTCCTGTCGGAGCTTAGATCATTATTTCCAGGTAACGTCATTTATCAGTGCTGGCTTATACAACCATCCCAATCAAAGCGGAACAAAAAGAGAGTGACGTTAAAATGGCTGGCGACATTGGCAGCATCCCTGAACTGGACCAAAAAAAATACGATTCAGACGAACAGGTGAAGATCATCTGTCTCGGTGACAGCGCAGTTGGTAAATCTAAGTGAGTATTAGCTGCAGTAAACTCCTCCGTAGCTGTTTTGAGTTAGTAATATTAGTAACCTTCCTCAGTAGATTATGTGTTGTCCTGATTATTGTTGCGTCTCTCTCCTCTCTCTCTCCTAGGCTGATGGAGAGGTTTCTCATGGACGAATAGTATCCATTTGCAGCTGGAGAAATTTAAAATGAAACTTACCTGTGTCAATCATTTTTCTCACTCGTATATGAGCTATATCGTCCTACCATGGTTATTATTACTGCCATTGTGAGCACATTAATCTCCCGTTTAAGGTCGAGATGGCATGCCTCCAACAACGCAGACCGTTTGTTCAGAGAGATTAAGACCCTTAACTCTTTCTGCAGTCGTCCACAGCAGTTGTCGACCTACGCTTTGACTCTCTACAAACACACAGCCACTGTAGGAAACAAGACTGTAGCAGTCGGTATGTATTATGTATTGCTTCTGTTCTGCCGTCAGTGACCACCGGACATACATTTACCCAGTTGAAATCCTCAGTAAAGATTAAATCAGCAGGGGTGTGTTTTTGTTTTTAATCCACAGATTTCTGGGATACCGCTGGTCAGGAGAGATTCCAGAGCATGCATCCTTCGTACTACCACAAAGCACATGCATGCATCATGGTAAAACACACTCTTGGTTTCAAGACAGGGGTGCGTTTCAGTAATCATCTAGCCTGCCCTTTCTGGGAGTTGGAACAACAAGTGACTTTAAAAAGTATTCAGAAAAGTAAGGAACACATTATTTCAGATTGATTACTTCAACAACTGTTTCTGTCAATTCTGGCGATTCTCTCGCAGAGAAGTCGCCATGGACTTGTTAGATGACTGCTGGAATGCACCAGTTGAACTGGGGAAGCCACACTCACTAAATATAGCGAAACTCTTTTGTAAAGCCTTCCTACTTTCTCTTAGGTTTTTGATGTTCAAAGGAAGGTCACGTATAAGAATCTGGCCAGCTGGTATAAGGAGCTGAGAGAGTACAGACCGGAGATACCCTGTTGTGTGGTTGCCAACAAAATTGATGGTGAGTTTGACTCTTGACACTTCACATAACAATGAATGTTTGTCTCTTTCAATTGTATTCAGCGTTAATGTTACTTCAGGACAAGTAAACTAGTTGGTTTGTTGTGCACACATTGTCTATTTGCTCTATCCTTTTGATTAATTGACTACATTTTTAGGTGTGAACACATTTTGTTTTTTTGTAATTGCAGCTGATTTAAAGGTCACACAGAGAAGCTTCAACTTTGGGAAGAAGCAAGGACTCCCATTTTACTTTGTATCAGCCGCTGATGGGACTAATGTCGTTAAGGTGCTTATTTAATTAAGCAGTGTTAATGTCATTAATCCTCAAGTTCATTTCTTCATGCATTTCAAACTCATTAGTAGTTTTACAGTCGACTATGAGATTACAACAAGAATGACTCTGCTCCTTTTGTAAACCAAATAATCAAATAAATTCACCCTATAATCCTGTATCTCATTAATTGTCCAGACCGTTTGAACTGCCCCTATATGTTGATAGTTCTGACTGTAACTGTCACAACAGATGTTCAGAGAGATGATGAAGAGAGCAGTGGACTACAAGCAAAACCCCAGCGACTTCATGGATGAAGTGATGCAAGAATTAGAGGTACATCTATCTGAATACCTAAACACAGTCTGATCACTGACGTGCTCATCATTTACATTTACAACCTGAACTAAAAGATGTTTACAAGAACAAAACATGCCCTAAGAAAACCCATAATTGGTTTAAAATCTACCATTGTTGTTTTGTTTAATAGACATTTCTCAGATGCTTACTCAAAACCTATTCATAAACTCTAATAGAACTTAAAATGCGTGTGCTTATTTCACTCTGTTGATGTCATTTGTTGGACTTGTGTAACAGAACTTTGACCTGGAGAAGAAGGAAGATAATTCAGAAGCAGATGAGGACGGATTGAAAGCAGAGAGTCCCGAGGTGGTCTGACGTATGTTTACAAGTCCTCCAAACCCTCTTGTCGTCTCGTGGATAACTTATCCTCCTATGGGGTCGATGCTCTACAGGCACATTGTTTGTCCCGATGTCATTTTGGTGATCGGTTTTCATACCATTGGTTTAGCTACCACTGGAGAGGTTGGCAGACTTTTAGTCAGGTTTTAAGTCACTGCCCTCCTTCTGTCCAATGACTCTGGCAGGCAGGGAAATAAACCTGGTGGAATAAATAGGAATTGTGTTGTTTTAATAAAGTTTATTTAGCTGCTCTTTTAGACTTGTCATTCATACTTCTAACAATGTCAACTAGAAAATCCTACAATGAGGCTGAATGTGTATTTTGAAATGAGAATGTGAAGCATTGAAAACTAACTACAGCAGATCAAAGAGAACGTGCAACTATGAACTGTATTTGCTGCTGTCCTCCATGTTTTATTCGTAGTGTTGTGTGCAATGCCAGCGGGGCGCTGCATCTGTTGGCTGCTTTTGTTGCATTGCTTTTATGATGTAAAGTCTGTTTTCGGCACCCTTTAAAAGAAAAGTTAATGTTCCATGTAACCAAATTGTTATCATGCGTCTCTTTCTGACTTGCGGTGATGCAGCAGTATAGGCACAAGAGCAGTACGTTGTCAACTTCAGCACATTATAAGATACAGCTGCCAGTCATACATGAGTAGACATCAGCTGCATTGAACTTGTGAAATGTTCAGCCAGCCGTGTCCTTCATGATGCGTTTCCAGGTGATTGTGTGTATATTCATATGAGCAGAAATGTTGCCTTGAAGAACATTAAACCAGTTTTTTTTTTGGCAGAAGGTGTCGCTTGATTTAACTAACAATTCAATTATATATATATATATATAGCATTATATCTGACTGTTTTTCTGTGGCATTTACTCAGAATAAGTCACACTGGAATATAATTGTACACCGTGACACTGAATTAGCAGGAACAATACTTTGATGCAGTTCATGTTTTAATTATAAATTTATTACATAATATAACAAACATATCTCTGTGGTGGAGATATCCCGGGCAACATCTCAGATCTTGCCTCAACCTTCACTATCACCCTTGCTCCGTCTGCATGAGGAATACTAGGTAGCTTCTGGTTAACATTTACTTGGACCAGTGCTTTCACATATTGAGATGATTTCTAATGCTATCAGCGCCCAGAAGTCGCTGGGATTTGCCTCGTCATTGGATGCTGAGAAGGGGAAGTTCACCGGTGAGACAAGGCTGAGGCGTTGCAGTGATACTTCCACCAGTCTAAACTTCACAGTGCAAACAAGGAGAAAACCAACAATGAAAAAAAAAAACTTTGATGATAAGATCACTGGTTCCAGTGGGTTTTTAAAAAGGTTACACTGCTCCCCCTACACTATTTAGATTGTGCTTTGTTGATTAGAAAATAAGACAAAGATAACCCTTCACTGAACATATTTCACCAAATGTTGTGTAAATCCGTTACACATTTGCATTTTGCATCTTTATTTGTGGTAAACTTACACAACCATTCACTACAGCTTTGTTTCTTCTAACCAGGCCAGTCTGTGTGAGTCCAGACTGTACACTTCCACTTCTTAAGTGTTTGTGATTGTATTTATATGGGAACAGTAAGCCAAGCTGGAAAATAACCATCATCACAGTAAAATCAAGCAATTGTGATACTTTGTCTCAAAATGCAAATAGAAATGTTAATGCAAAGTTCACAGGTAGATATACACAGGCTGTGTTGTGTGTGTGTGTGTATATATATTTATATACACACACACACACACAAACATACATATGTTTATATATAAACAATATCCTGCTTCTTTACAAAATAATAACAGTGACTGTATTTCCACCTGTAGGAAATACAGAAGGATCAAACAAATGTCTGTAGTTCTCAAGATTTCCAGGAGATGGCACCATATTATTGAGTCTAACAGCACCATAATGCTGTAACTAAGATAGTCCTAAAGCAAACACAAATATACAGTTAAAAGTTAAGTTATTTTTTGGCACATTTTTCCTTTGTGTTGTTCATTCCTCACTGGATCACCTCATATAGCATATCCAAAAACTCAGAAACTGAAGGTCTGAAAAAGGAAAAAGGAGTGCTGCCAGACAGAGTGGAGGGTAAGGAGCGCAAATGCCATCTGGGAATGGGTGTACAAAACAGTGACACTGCATAAGCTGTACCTACACAGTTAAAAGGTGAGTTATGGTGGTCTCGCAACGTAAAATGTAACAATGGTTTCGTTCAATACCCTGTTGGTGATCTTGTCTGTCTGTCTCTCCCTTTGGGCAGAGCAGTCCACTTTTTTTGAAGACGTAACTCAGTACAAAACAAGAATGCAGGGCAATGATGTTCAATATATAGAGGATGAATGAATGTGTGCATTTATCTGTTTGTGTGTGCGTGTTTGTGTGACACAGCCACTGCCGGGAATCTCTGATGGTAACACGGTAAGGCTATAGTGGACTCGCTCCAAAGATGTAAACCCTAACAATCAACCATACACTCTCTCACTGTCACGTGCATCCCCATTTTCTCTCTCTCTCTCAAACAAACACACACAAAAAATGGGAATAAACAAGCATTTGCGAACACACACACACACACACACACACACACACACACACACACACACACACACACACACACACACACACACACAGTCATACACACATGGTGAAGAGGAACGACCACACAGAGAGATTCGGGGGATCCAGATGCACACATGCGCTTGGATGATGGGTGGCTTTTATGTTAGCACCTTGTCACCTTGTTTTGTGCAAATCTTCCCCTAGTTCAGAGTTCAGAGTTCAAAGTTCAAGAGTTCATAGAAAGAATAAAATCTGCTCACCTTTTCCACAGGTGGTTAACTATGCATATATGCCAAACATTCATATATAGATCTATATACTTTTTGTTTTTTCAAAAATTTATATGAAATCTATCATATTTACATTGCTTGTGATTTTAAAAAAAAGATTTTTTTTTTTTTTTTGTAGTTTGTTCATTTTTACAAGTGTAAGTACGTTTAGAATGGACAGGATATTCATTTTTTTTTTCTGTCTTTTTTTCTGTCACTCTAAAATTCAAAATGAGTGAAAGATCTAAGTATGATGCTCCACACGCTACAAAATCTACCCACAGTATCCGAGGGTAACAAATCAACAGTGAAAGGAAGAAAGAATGAAAAAAGAACAACGAACACAAAAACGTCCAAATGAGTCTTGACGACTCCGTAACACTGGAGTCAGAAGTCAAATAATCAGTGAGGTCACAGTGAGGCAGTGAGTGCTATTCCTACAACCCAGATACGACGTTAAATTACCACCGTTTTTTCACAAACTGCTGGCATAAAAGAAAGAGAGAAAAGAAAACAAACGCACACAACTTCTCCCCAAGTCAAACTGCCTTGGGCGTACTGACTGGATGCTGCCGATGTACGTAGGTTTTTAGTGGTAATACAGATCTGTTATGGATAAAATGCTTTTTGTTGCGTGAATAAAACTCACTGTTTCTCACTGCCAGCAGAAGCTACTCATGAGTACAATTGTAGATTTTGTATTGTTAAAGGAAAATTCAGTTCTTTTTTACAACCTGGTTCTTATTTTTAGAGCTCCTGCTGCCACCGTTTATGATAATATATTACTCACTTAGCAAACCGTAGAGACGGAAGTAGCGACACAGCCAGGTTGTAAAAAAAACTGAATTTTCTTTAAGACCTTCCAGAGGCATTCCCATCCCCACAGCCTGATCAACTACAGACACGTTTCCTGCAGTGGCATTTCAGAAGGGCACAGACTTCCTGTCTAGCTAATTTAAGCCTGTGTATGACAAGTTTTTCTTGTTTTTTCTCCAGGTAAAAGTAGGTTTTAAGGAAAACAAAATGTGCTTGTTAAGCTTAATTTGGCCAGGTTGAACACGTTATCTGGTAGCAGTTTCCTTCTGCAGCAAAAGAAGGAAAAGGAAAATGTTCTGCTAAATTCCATGACCATTTCTTTCTCTACTGGTGATGAGAAACATCCCAGTATTTCCTTCTTTCACTACACCAGACCTTGTGCAGCCTGGTCTGAGAAGCATCATCAGGGTTCACAGGGATGGAAATCTTGCTGGCTCTCAGACTGTGGTGGTGTTAACTTGTCCTCACAGATAAAAGAATTTAAATGGATAGTTATAAAACCTCTCCGTGCTAGTGCCCCAAACATCCATCCCTGAGTGATAAACAGGCAAAAGATGAAGTGCCTCTTTTACCAGTTAGCTGTGTCGTTAGGTGGTCCTTACTGTATGTTGTTGTGGATCAAGTTGGCTCAGAAACCACGTCAGTGTGATCTGTAGCTGAAGTAGTAGGGATGGGTGTCAACTGGGGTCTCAGCCTCACATTACGGGATGCCCTTTAGTATGAAGGAAGACCATATGAAAATAAAAACAAACATCAAACTCTCTGTCCAAGACATGATGCAACTTGTCATGCTACGGTTCAAGAAAGGGTGACCATAAGGAAAGTTGTATACCTAGGACAAAGGAAATCATTTCCATATCTATATCTATATACTTTTTTTTTAAATTTCAAATATATATTTATATATATATGTATATAATTGGTAGAAATGAGTAAACTATTGGTGGAATACATTTTAAGATTTCTCTCTGCCTTCTATACTAAAAACCAAAAACAGGCGCAGATTAATTTATTACATTTCCTCTTTGCAACATTGTCTTTTCTTCTGAAAGCTATATTTAGATACATGTATATCATATTATATAATACCTATATATAATATTCCCTTTGGAAAACCAAAAAATTGATTATGAAAAAAGCCACGAGTGTTGGTTAAACATTCTCCAAATATAATAGATAGCACAGTCCGAGTACCAAGGCGGAGAGGTTTTCTCCCCGTGGTTTACTTGGTGGAGCTCCACCTCTGGGCTCGAAAGTCTTAGGTTTAAAAACAACAGCAGGTATAGAGAAGACACACATTCCCAGAGCTGTGTCAGCACTATGTCCATAGTCCTGTGTTCATCGTTGTTGATCTCTCTATAAATATTTTTGAAAGGCAACTGAGCTTTCTGTTTGGAAAACAAAATTCTTCCTCCTCCTCCTTTACTCAAACTGCGAAAGGCTTTTTGAGGCCTGATAGATGGAGCGATAGAGGTAGAGAGGAGAGGAGGGACCAGTGAGCGAGAAGGTGTGGGTGTCACTCGGGAAACAACTGAAGCTTACACAAATCAAATATTTTAATCGGAGCTCATGCGATTCTCCTCGGCAAAAAGAAAGACCAGAGTCCATTTTGAGGTCTGATCTGATTGGCTGCAGGCAAGGTGGCGGCGGGCAGACACCCAGGGCCAAGTAGAAGGGGGGGCCAATGTGTTGACTCCCCCTCTTCAGTGCAGTGCCAAGTGCAGGGTATTAATGCAGAACAAGAACATAAAGTGTCGCTAATGTACACAGGTTAACATTTGTGATGCAGAACATGAAAGCAGCCAGAGTAAAAGAGGAGCGGTCCCTATCTTTTTTTTTCTCTTTCATCAACTCTATATCTTGCCCGTTCTCTCTTCGTCTTTCTCTCCATCTGTTTGCTGTGTCTCAGGGCAGGGGTCAGCTCTCCAGCAGCATTTTCAGTGCTCGTTCAATGTTCATGCGGTGTCCGACTCGTGTCACTCCCAGCTCTGCAAAGTCTTCCTTGGTTAAAGCTGGGAGGTGAGAGCCTTCGATCTCATGTTCCTGAAACCCTGCTCTGTGCTCCCCCAGATTGATGCTGTCCAGCCAGTCTCCGACGTCGTACTTATTCCAGAGGTGGAGGGGTTTCTGATGGAAGGGCCTGAGGGCTAAAAGTGGTGACCCCAGTCCGGGGGAATGGGAAGGCGATGGGGACGGGGAGCGAGAGCGGGAACGGGCACTGGAGCTCCTCATTACGAAGCGCACCTCTTTAGGCTCTTGGGGTAGGCTGAGGCTAGAGGATTTGAGGATGGTTTGTGGCGGTGTAGTCGGTGAGGTCGGTAGACCGAAGCTTGAGAATCGTCCAAGGGGGTCGCCCCGATCAGGTGAGCCTGATCCTGGGCTTAGGGTGCGTCGGCTGACAGGGTAACGGCTGCCGGGGCGGATGGTGAATGTGGTGCCGTAACTTCTCTGAGAAATGGTGTGGAGCTCGCCTAAGCTGCTGAAAAGTCTGGTGGAGACCGAGAGAGAGAGAGAGAAAGAGAGAGAGAGAAAGAAAGAGAGAGAGAGAGAGAGAGAGAGAGAGGGTTTCAGGAATGTTAGCAGAGGAAGTGAAGGTAAAACAAAGTCAAAGTAATGAAGAGGAAAAAGAGACCAAGCTTAGGGTTATATGTATTGACCGCTGTAAGTTCTTCTAAAGTTTAAGTTAGTGTAGGCTTGAGGTTAATGACTGTTAGGCAGACCACGCTATACTCAAAACACAGCAACATCAAAGCAGCAAGCTGCACTCCTTGGCTGGAGTATCTGAGATTATTTATGGTTTTGGATCAAAATCTATGTACGACTCAATCATGCATACGTAACATAAGACTCACATCACTATTTCAAGTAATACATGAACTATACAAAGGATTATAAGGCAGCATTTGAAAATAATATGTCAATATTTTCACAGACCCACCTGACCATCACTGAAAGTATTTTTCCCTTAATGAACTCAAATCAAAATCGACTTCCTGTTATGGCATACAATATGCTTTCCTGAAGTGATCACTGGGACCCACAAACAGCAAACATCTTAGAACTAGATTAGAATATCAAATATAATTGTTGTCTTACATTGAAACTGCAGTAACCGAGCACTGAATTCATATTTACAATACAGAAATTCATACTGCGCCAGGCACACACACACACACACACACACACATTTTTTCTACAGACACACACCTTTGAACACAGGCAGCTGCACATTACTTCTCAAGGACAATGACATACAGAGCAGTAATTATGTTTTTTTTAAATGACTTCTCTGAGATATAGTGTATAAAGTAAACAGGTGACATTAATCACATCTGTCAAAGGCCACACGAAGGTACACAAAGCAGCATCTTTTTCCAAAGCCCTGCACCGAAGTGCAGCTAACACTTAATTCAATGCAGTAAGTCTCAGTGACCAACGACCCTAATCTTACCATCTGCAGCATGAAGAGGAAGATTTTAGGAATTATTGCCAGAATGCAGATTGTGTGAGTACAAACTAAATCTGGCAATAATTCTTAACCAGTAAGAATCTGATGCTGCAACAACAGTTATTCCAGTATATCTTCCACAAGTACAATAAATGGTTTATCTTCATTTTCACACTTGACCCTCTTTTGAAAAGAAATAATATAAATTGGTGAAACAGTTTAAAAGTGGCTGATTAATTTTCTACTGATCCAATGGAGGAAAAGATGGTCGGAAAGGAGAAGAGGGATGGAATAGATGGAGTTTGTCTAGCTTGGTGCAAGCAGCGAGAAGCAGAAAGAAGAAGCCTAAATGTGATCAGAGATGGTGCAATGGTGTCTGTTTTACTCATGCATGTTAAGTGAGTGTCTTTTTTTGTACAGGTGTGCCACAGGTGTTATCCCTCTACTGCATGTGTTTAGAAACTTTTGTGTGGACTAAAGAGTGTAAATGAAACAAAAGTAGCTAGGCAGCGCACATGAGCTGGAAAAATGACCAGACTACAGGGAGCCGACGGATATGAGATGAGCTCCATGCGCACTTACACAGTCGTCCTGCCCTCCTGGGCGCACAGTCACTTCTAGACCAATCAGATCAGAGCAGCAGGGCGGAGCATGCAAGGTGAGCAGAGAGAGAGAGCAATGGGAGAGAATGTTAGCATCACTCCATGAGACGCAGCCTGCCAACCAGACTTATTGACTGCTTCAGCCAACTCTGCTGTCTTTGACAGGCATTGTGTGTGTGTGTGTGTGTGTGTGTGTGTGTGTGTGTGTGTGTGTCAAGGTGTGTGCATCTGACTTTCTGAGTGTTGTTGCATCCATGAATTTATGTGTGAGTGCATATGATGGTGTTATTGATGTATAGGCATGACAAGGACAGCAGAGTATGCTTCGGCACTGGAAGGTCTGACCAGTGGGCTACATGAGAGAGAAATGAGCACACTATTCACATATCAAACACTGCACAAACAAAAGAAAAACAAACAAACAAATAAAAAGGCGGGCACATGTCCCTTGACTTTTGTGTTTGCTTTTGTATTCATTCTGAAACGATGGCCTAAAAGAGCTTCTTCTCGTTGGCAAACATATCTATATATAAACTGTGAAAGTTATATTTGCATTGATGTCAGTTGTATCTAAGGAATGTGTGTAGGTGTGTTCTCTAATCAAGGCATACACATTCAAAAGATATGATCAAATATATTCTGTGTTGTTTCAGTGTGGTTTAAGAAACCTACAGTGTCCAATAAGCAAGACAGTCAGGGACCATGGCCATCCTCAACACAATCACTGAAAAACAAAACAAAGTTATGCAAATTACATTAAAAGAGAAGAACAGAAAAACCAAAAAGCACAGATGAAACAAAATGAGAACCACAGGTTTGTAAACCACCCAAAGCTATGACACACTGCATGTGAACGAGGTGTATACAGAGACAAAATACAGCAGCATGTGGTTTAAATGTGACACAGTGGATGAGTTAAGTGATAGAGTAACATTACAGTTAAGGATGCTGGGATGCCGTTACAACATGTGAAATACTAAAGAGGGGGTGAGGAAAAACAAAACAGAGAGAGAGAGAGAGAGAGAGAGAGAGAGAGAGAGAGAGATATAATGGTGTGCATGATCATTTTTGTCACAGCCGGGGGTCGACTGTTGGGGATGGATTTGATTGCATGGAGAGGATGAACCCGATCACGAGTGAGTGTTACACGAGATGTTGTGTTTGATATCATGGTCACCTGTTCATCCAGGGATCACGATGTTGTTGAGGTACGGACCAATGATTGATGGCTGAATTAGGCTCAATGTCACGTGGTGACTTTAAATTGAATTATATGGTAACCCAAGCACTGCATTGTCTTCAGTAAAATGGATGAATGAGCTCTTCGACAAAAAGTATTTTGGCATTGGTAACAGTAGTACACTACTGGTGAAGGGACGGGACATAATAATAATGTTTTTAGAATGCAGAATAGTCTATGCTTACATGCTTACACAATTGTTTTCAGAAAAAAGATGGCCTAAATACATGACATTGCTACATTGATGGAGGTGCTGGAGCTAAATTCCACATCAAACATGTCCAGAAGCAACAACAACAAGTAGAGGACAGGAGTTACAAAATTCTGCCAAAGTCTAATGTTGAAAGGCCAATAAGTACTCGCCCTCTGGGGTCAAATCACTGTCAGTATCTGCGAGCACAAATGAGACCCATGCCTCTTCTTGTGCACGCTTGTGTACAGCGCACGCATATTACTTTTGCAAGCGCTTTCACATCACTCCGCGCAGAATGTCTCTGCTCGTGTGAGCAAAATTGAAGCCTGCGAGGAGAAAAACCAGGCTCTGAGCGCGAAGAGCGTCCCCTGGTGCACTCCTTCTACCACTGCTCTCTTCTGCTCGCAAAGCTTTTGTCTCATTCGTCCGTGGATCTCATTTGTGCTCGCGGATATTGAGAGTGATTTGACCCCATATAGCCCTTTCTACTGATCAATTCTTGCAAGACTTTTCCTCTCTTTTGATGGCTATGTAACTGAACAGAAATGAGGACAAGAGAAGAAGAAAGTTGAGGAGCAAGGCTTTTAAAAAAACGTCATCTGAAGAGTGCCTTCAAACTCTTTGAACGCTACATTCTGAGATCTCGATTGATACGTTACTGTGAATGAAGCACTCTTCTCAACAGCACATTAGAATTAACATCAATTAGTGTCGATTTTATGGGAAAGTAAAACTGCAAATTGACAACCAAAAATTGACAGCACTTGTTCTTACAACCTGCCAAATCATTAAAAACACAACTGGGCCAAATCCTGAGTAGATCCAAAGAGAAGACATTTATGTGACAGTCATCATTAACATGGCTGTTAATGCCACGATCATGAGGGGATGATATTAATGTGACACACCATTATAGTTCAGTCATGTTCAAATACTTCTGAAAATGCATCCTTAAATCTTTGAGGTGATCACTGATATTACGGTAGGATGGGGGGGGGGGGGCGATGATAAGAAGGAAAGTTTGCGGTCTTATCAGAGTTATATCAGTGATGGCTGCAAAGAAATGTGGATATAAGGATGTATTATGTATTATTTGAACAAGGACTCTGGAAAGTTGGGAAGCTAGCTACTAACAGGGTCAAAGGTTAGAACCCAACAGAGTGTGTGTGAGATGAGGAGAGGCTTTCAGGAAGTGCATGCCTCCGAGCCCCGTTACCTTGTTTGCACCAACAGATAATATTCTACTACCAGTTCTGCTACTACTACTACTATTACCACACACACACACACACACACACACACACACACACACACACACACACACACACACACACACACACACACACACACACACACACTACCGTCTCCACTACTGTCTATAGTATGCACTTAACTACCCAGATCACTTAACAGTATGTCAAGGAGTAGAGTTGTAACTATAGAAACAAGGAGCAATTTAGACCCAGAGGCATACATTGTAGTACTACTGTATATCTCTAAAACCAATTATGTGTATTTAAACACTATTGCCAAATATTTTATGTTTTTTAAATAAAATGTTGTTACGACAGACTCTAAGTGAATGAATCAGGTGATGCAAACAAGGTAACAAAAGAAAATACATGAAAGGAAATGTATATAAGGGTTGTTATCTTTCAATGGGATTAGTTGAAAGGCTTGTTAGGAAAATTATATTTAAAAAAAAAAAGCTCACGTTTACCCTAGGGGCTATAACCTTAAGGTTTACTCTCTTCGGTGTCCTCACATCTGCAGGAATATAAAGGACTTCATTGTACCTTCAGGTATGGTGTGAAAACAAGAAACCCACAGATAATAGACAAAACAGCATTGTGCTTGAGATGCTTCAGATTAATGTTTGCCTCTTTTCTATGCTTCAAATTTGCTTTTTACTTACTGATGTTGCAACTTACTGTACGACCCCTAGAAAAGGTACAGCGCATATTAACAATGTCGTTACACTACAATTGTCAGGGAAGCTAATGCCAGCGATGCTGGGGACCTCTGATCTCATTACCGCTTACCATCACAGTGGACTGGCTCAAATATGGATTAATTTGCATGTTTTAAAATGCGAGTAAAATCAAATCATGCAGAGAAATAAATCGAGGCTGCCCTCTTTAATTTAGCCTCAAGCTTTCCCTCTTTCCAGAGAAATGTTGTCAGATTTAAGACTAAAATAGACTCGAAGACTAGAATTGTTGTCGATAAAATATGTTTGCTTTTAAATAATAAATGAAATTTTGGCAAACAAGAGAAAAGAAGGAGAAGAAAGTGTGCAATTATGATTCATTTATAATTGCTGGCCGGTGGACTTTCTTTAGATTGCTAACTCTCTCTGTCTCTGCCATCATCGGAGTAAAAGAAAACAACTTTTAATAAGACCATTTGTTCTGGCACTCAGCGTTTAAAACAGTTTTGGAGTAAATTTGACTAGCTTCTCTCTTACCTGGCACCTGCCACAGGTGACTTCCTCCCCGGGTCAAATGATGCTCCCAGTGGTTCCTCTCCCAGTGACCTAGTGTCTTTATTTAGCTGCTGTAGTCGTGAACTGAGCTCCCCCATAACAGATGGTTTTGCTCCCTCGTCTAAACCCAGCCCCAGTCCACCAAGATTGCCCAAACTCCCAATACCTAGCCCCACCCCTGGTCCACGAGGCTCCACTGGGTCCCCCCACAGCTTGGACCTCCGCTGGAAGAGGTAGCGCGGCTTGGTGGGGGCTAGTCCAGTCACTGAGGCTGAACCGCCTGCAGGCAGCCCAGCTCCTCCGGCTGCAGCAGCAGCCAGAGCAGCAGCCTGATGTTGTGATAGCAGCTCGCTGTCAGAGCTCTGCTTCAGCAGAGGGTCCCTGAAGGTGACGGGGCCTTTACTGCCTCCTATTTGGGACTTGAGTCGGGGCTTAGGAGGCACTGGCGGCTTGTCGAGCACAAAAGTCTGCCCGTCGGCATAGGAGGTGTGCGTGGTGTGTGTGTCGGCAGGCTCGCCGCTTTCTGAGGACAATGTGGACATGCTGGAGACCGTGGAGACGGTGCTGGTGGTCTCGAGATGGTGGTCTCGCTCTCTGTCGCTGGAGCTACGTGTGTCAGCCTCCTCCACGCCCGAGTCAGCCGCAGAGCCAGACTCGCCCACCGGCGGGGGCTCCAGAGGGTCAGAGGGCTTCCCTGAGACAACTGCTGCACTGGGTAGAGGTGCCGGTTGGGGAGGCTGAGGCTGGGTGGGTGTCACAGTTGGGGTTGCTGGGGTAAAGGGAGTCTTGGGTGTTGGTGTTGTAGTGGGGGTGGGAGAGGAGGCAGGTTTAGTTGGGGACACTGGCGTCCCCTGTGCCTGTGCCAGTGCCAGCAGCCCATTAGCAAACTCATCTGGCGGTGGAACAACTCCAATCTTACGTAGCTCCTCTCTAGTTTCCTCATCACTGGAGGACAATATTGCAAGGGGCAGGGTCACTGTGTACGGATCCACATCCTCCTCAGAGCTTCCCTGAGCCAGGCTTTTGTCTTGGGCTGGACTGGCAGGACGCTGAGTTTGAGGCTGGGCCTGGAGCTGGGCCTGGGCCTGGGAGACCGTAGGACTGGGAGATTTAGCCCGTGGACTTAGAGATTTACTGGGCTCCGTGGACGTTGGGGCAGATGTCTGCTCTAGTTCTGAACCCACCCCGACAGCCTGGCCGTTACTGGTAGCATGGACCATGATAAGCCCTGCTGTTTTCTGCTGCGAGGTATCCATAATACTAATCAGCATACTTTTTTTATCCTCTAGTCTCTTCTCCTCCTTCCTCTCCTCCACTCTGGCCTCCATCTCCTTCCTGAATGATAAAGGTGATGGTGATGTGGCCCACTGTGGTTTTGTGGGCTGGGAAACTAAAATAGATGCTGGGGAGGATCCAACTCCATACCCCGCTGCCTTGGCGCTTTTAGGTGAAAAAGGGGGAGTTGTGGGTGCCCCTTCACCATGTGGAGACTCTTTGGTCTGAGGGTCAATGAATACTGCCCGCTCCTGTTTAGTCCTAGGCTCTGGGCTTCCAGTTGGGGACTGGCTCTGGGAGGTCAGTGCTCTCTCCCTTGCGGCCAGCGCAAGAGCCAGTGGAGAGTTAGGGTCCAGGGGCTTTCCTGTGAGCGGATGGATAAAGGTGGTCCCACTAGTTGAGGGGCTCAGGGCCAAGGCAGGGGGAGGCAGCTGTCCCAGCTCTCTGGTGAGCATCCGTTCATCGATGGAGTGAGACTGAGTCAGAGAGGGGGGGTCAGAGCTGGACCCCTCCATGGTCCCAACAGATAGGAAGACAGTGGATTTCCTCCGTTCTTCTAGGCGACGCTCGCGGTCTTTCACTGCTCCAGCTATTGCAGCGGCAAAGGGGCCCTTACCCTGAAACATCATCTCTCCCTGGGCACGGATACGCTCTCGCTCAGCCATCAGCTGCTGCTGGTAGTAGTCTGCACGGCTGGTGTGTGTGTGTCCATGGGTATATGAGTGTCGTCCTGAGGGTGAGCCCTCTCTGGAGTGGGCAGTAGCTAAGGCCAAACTAGCTTTTTCTTGTGCATCTTCCACCTGCATGAAGACAAAAAAAAAATCAGCCAAATATGTCAAAGTTAGGGGGTCTTTGATACTAAAGTAAAGAAAAACTAAACAGAAGACAATCCCCGATGTGTAACCTACCTGTAGTTGTTTAACCAGCGGACTTTTCTTCCTCTGGGGCTTGGTGGGTGTGTACAGTCCAATGCTAAACTGTCCTACATTAGCATAAGGGTTGTCAATAACCCGACCCTTCCTTTTGATTCGCTCAGGTGGAGTAGCAGCAGAAGGACGGGGAATTTCCGTAGGTTCTACAGGTAGATGTGAAGAGTCCTGCAGGATGATCATGGAGCGGGCTTTCTTCTGTCTCTCTATGTGTGTGGCCTGCCGGTGAGCGGCCTCGTAAGGCAGATCCAAGGAGGAGGGCTTGAAGCTGGAGCGTCCCCCAGGCTCATGGCCCTGACTCTGTGTCCTAGATGGGGGAGGAGGGGGACAGAAGGCTGGGGGAGGACCAGTGTCTAGGTAGTAGGGAGGAAGAGGAGGTGCTGTTTGTGGCGGTGGAGGGATGGGATGGGGCTGCGAGTGCTCTCGGAGGCTGTCTGTCATAGAGGAGCTGCGGGGAAATCTGTGCTCGCCTGCAAGGGCAGACAGACGATCCTCCTCAGTGGCACCTGATGAGGGAGGGAAGAGCACAGACCTTCTGTTGACAGGGAGTAGGCTCATGAAATTGGACCATTTTATACCAGCCTAGCAGGTCCACAGCTGCTTCCTAAAAAAATAAACTGCAATGCATCCATCTGTAAATCTGTTAACTCACACACTTTAATAAAACTTGTAACTCTAACTGTTTTTTTACTTATATTACCAATTAATTGAACATTTGTTTAATGCGTGTTCTTGAGAACAAGGAGAAGATGTTTAATAAAACAGAGTATTAATAATGTATGTGTATATATACTTTTGAAATGGCTCCGTACTTGAGCATCTGCTCTGCAAAACTGTTTTCGTGAGTATCCATTAAGCACTTTTGCACATTATTTCTCGTCGACCACAACTTAGAATTGAATTGATGAAGATGCGGCTTCATCTTCAGTATTTTCTATTTGTTGTATTGCTGGTCTACGTGATATTCTTTGTGGGTGTAATGATGCAATTTTACAAAAAAAAGAATGAAGCTTCTTATATTCTCTACATGTCAATATATTACCTATAAGCGTACTGCACATAAGATACACTATCATTCACCTTATTTGAATATGTACAGGATGGGTGATTGTTTTACCAAAAGACTTGGTCCTGGACATCCCCTTTGGTAGTGGTATATGACCTCTCTCAATGCCTGGGTGAAGACCTCCATGTAGAGTCATTCCTTGTCTCTCAAACAGTGACTGCGGCACAAGAAAACAGAGAATTTACTGTGTTGTGAAACACAGTTTTAATGCCTTTAATTAAAAAACAAATATCATTACTTAATCTTTCCACGAGGAACTATATTTGTGCAGTGTGTACAAATAAGACTTTAAAGCTTCATTAAAACTCCGACACTGTATACAGAATACCAACAACAAAGTAGCACAAAGCACACTTGTGTACATGCGTGCAGTGTGTTATACATCATATTGAGTTTGTATGTTTGCCAACATGTCTGCCAGTGTGCTGTGTGTAGGTGCACTCACACTGATCTCTGCTGGTGTTATTCTCCTGCTGGTAGGCCGTTGTTTGACAGTAGCTGCTCTGTAATCTGCCTCCGAGGGCTGAGAACGCAAGATAGACTCCTGGGATGCCAACATCTCATCTAGTCTCTCTGTTGAGAAGGAAATGAGCCAGAACTAAATACTGGGGCGTTAGTCCGGGGGAAACATTATGTCATCACTTCTGACATTGCTAACACAGTAGGGATTAAAAATTGTGATTAAAAAGGGGAATCTCCAAAATTGAGTTATACACTAAAATGTGAGGGCATGCTCCATGGTATTGTACAAAAGCTCGATACAGTGTTTCTTTGATGACCACTAGGGAGTGAGCACTACGAATTGAAAAGGGACAGAGAGACAAAAGGTGGAGAAAGAGAATCCACATATTTCAAGTGTTCTGCTCTTCGGCTCTAAATCAACACTGCTAAAATGAATGCAGCAGTGATAGATTAATCTTTATGATGTTCAGAGAGGTTTCAAATTGTTTGCCTAAGACTCACCTCCTCTTCTCCTCCGAGCAGAAGCTTGGTGGGAAAAAGATAGCGTCAGCAAAGGAGGGGAAATCACGAGAACAAGCCAACAGAAGAATTGACTACTCTAAAAGTTAGGAGACACACCAAGTTTTGCATGCCAGCTATCTGGCACTCACCCAGTTCTTCCAGCTCAGCGGTCATGGACTTAGAGCGCAGTGTCAGGGTGGTGCTGGGAGCTCTCTTGGGTGGTGGGGGAGCTGTGGAAAAAAGGCATGGTGTTGAAGATGAAGTTGAGGGGGATGAAGATCCCTTGGATTTGCGTCTCAGTGCCCTCCTGGCATCCCCCAGACGGCCAGCCCATCCCGTCTTCACTGCTTTGATCTGGTCAAATTCAGACGAACTGGACGGCCCGCACTTAGCCAGGACCTTGTTCAGGCTACGGTTGGAGCCCGACTTCTTCATGTTTCTGCCCTCTGTTGGTCCAACAGCTTGTAAATCTTTCAGTCTGTCTCCAAGACTTTCAGTTTTCTAGTCTTTGTGCTGCAAGATTTCGTCTCTGTTGAGGAGCCCAGAGGCAGTAAATGTACAGCTCAGTCCCGTCTGTAACATCCCTAGCTTTCTGAACCCTCCCATTACGCACATAACGGAATTTGTCTGCCACAATAGGCAGAATGAGTAAAATGAGTGTGGCAAGGAGAGGGAGAAAGTTGTCCATCTTACTTTTAATATGCTGCCTGTCTGGAATTTAGCAGGAGTGTATCAGAAAGAAAGGCGCCGACACATCGGCTTACACACACATGCATGTCCTCCCACATGCGGGACCACATGCAGATACACAGAGAAAACTCCCTGAGGAAGGACATGATGACATGTGGGCTTACAGGCGAAGAGATGACAGTAACTTCAAACAGCTAAGGAAAATGATGCGGTGCAGGCTTTGTACCCCAAAGCTCAGCGGAGCCTCCCTATCCGACTACACACACACACACACACACAAGGCAACTGGGCTGTTATCGTCTCACTCAAAGCGGTAAAAAACATATCTAACAAATATCAGCTCCAAATGCAAACGATAGACTTACAGGTTTAAATAAAAAGCTTTAAATCAGGTTACAATAAACACTGTAACCACCCAAATGAAAAATAAGGTGTAATGTATTTAAACAAGTCTGCAGTAACGACGTAATGCCATGCAGTCAGACACAAATCATAAAGCCACATACAGCGGCGGTCTCTACATGCTATAACAAACCCAAGTTTCTTATCATTACTCCACAATACAAGTAGATCAGCTCACTCTATCCGAGATCGACCAGCTGGCACTCAATGCACTACTGTAGAGCGATAGATCGCTAATTCCCACGGGTGCCCCAGTGCCTCACTAAAGCCTAACTATCCCGCTGTCGTCAGCAGCTGCGGATCTAGCGTACGAACGGCATCCTCGGTACGGTCCATATCAAACATCTTCTTTTCCTCAGTCTGCACATTCTGGTACAGTAGCAGGGAGCAGAGGAGATGGAGGAGGACGGAGAAAGAGAGAGTCAGAGAGGGAGAGAGAGAGAGAGAGAGAGAGAGAGAGAGATGCTTTTGCTGTAATGTAATGCCTAATTCAAACATGCAGTGTAGTCACCATGGCAACGGTGGCAGCAGTGAGGCCTCGCACGGTGCAGAGAAAGTGTGTCTCGTATGTGTGTTTGCCTGCAAGTCTCGTGTGTGCGAGTGCATGTCAGAGCATGCGTCTGTGCATTTCTGCAAAGGAGCGGCACGATATGCAGAGTAATCCCAGCGGAGAAGAAGTGCGGCAGGACGGCGCGGTCTACACAGCTTAGGATGTAAAAGAACGTTTAGGACATTTAGGAGAAGTTTGAAACAGGACTGAAAAATCATGATTTCGGCTCAGAAACAACTAACCTGCACCATCTTGTGTAAAGCAGTCTGCACTGTCTGAATCCGTCTGTCCATCTTTTCTTTCTTTTACGATAAAGGAATCTTACCATCCATTGTCTGTTTAGTCTACCTCACTCGTTCTACAGCCTGTCAAACATCGGTGGTCTCAGCAGCTTACACACAAGCAGAGATAAGCAAAGACAATGATGGGAACGACAAAAAAAAGACAAAGATAAATGGACATGAACCACCAAGTTAAAGGCACTCACAAATAAATGCAATTACGCCTACATTTATATATAGTAGAACACATCAACCACAAATGCCTTAATATACTGATTGCAAGTAAAAAAAAATCAATTATGTTGAAGGAATATATAGACATAGAGTTAGATGAGATGACCGATACTTCTCTTATTTAATTTAGCATACAAAGACTGGAAACAAGGGGAAACAGCAAGTCTGGCTCTGTCCAAAGATATACAATCTGCCTACCAGCACTTCTAAAGCTCATTAATTAACACATTCTTGTTTGTTTAATCAATACAAAAAAAACAAAATGATAATTTCTTGGTCAGAACCAATAACTGAGAGTGGAGACCCAGAGTCTCCGCTGGTTGGCTGGCAACTTCTCAGAGCCAAGAAGTAGTCCGGCACATAATCCCTCATAAAATGGCAAATATTGGACAGACCGAAATGAGATCATTTATCGTCTATTGTAAGCCAAAATCCCAAATGTCAAACTTTAAGCTATAATAAATGATGTCAACTGAGTGAACTCAATCCACAGAGGAAGACCTTGACATGCAATTCAAAGCTTCAAAAAAAGGTTCTCCATGGACCTTCAGTTAAGATGCTTTATAAAAGTAAAACGCTATAAAGAGAGAGAGAGAGAGAGAAAAAGAGAGAGAGAGGAGACGGCGATTAAGAGATACCATAAGGCACTGAGTAACAGAATTTAGTTTATACAATGAAACTAGGTCAAACCCTTTTTCACAGTCTCATATCTCAATAATCGCAAAGGACACACACACACACACACACACACACACACACACACACACACACACACACACACACACACACACACACACACACACACACACACACACACACACACACACACACACACACACACACACACACACACACACACACACACACACACACACACACACACACACACACACACACACACACACACGAGGTCATAGTGCCAGCACTGTGTGGGAGCTTAGTAATGGCGAGCTTTGGTTGACATGGAAACCACATGAATTTACAGCAGAGAAACGTAGTAGAAATCACCTTGACAACAGAAAACACACATATCTTCCCATGTCCTCTGCACATGAAACCAATTTACAGATTACCATTACAGTTATAAAATGCATGATCAATTAACTCAGACATCCTATGAGCGTGTAATTACGTGTAATGCTAAAATCCTTTAAAGCACCCAATCAACTATAATGAAGCCATTACTATATAATTAGTTAAATCATTGTTCATACTAATTGATATGCTTAATAATAGTTACAACAGCATGTCACAAGATTTCACATAATACAGGGGCAAGCCTTTCTCTGACATTTGAGATGTGAACAATGACATTATAGACACAGTGGAGCTTATCCTTTGGTATTTACCTTTCTTGCGAACGACTTCCTCAGACTCGGGTTTGCGTGTCACAGACACCACCTTCATCAGCAGCCTGTTGCCCCCCTGCCGGATCAAGGACACCACCTGCTTATGGCCCACCTTTACTACATTTACCCCGTTTACCTAAGACAACACACACACACACAAAGACAGAATGAGATGCGTCGGCATAAGTGCAACCATTTTACAATTCTGCAAACATTAAAGTACTATAATGACAACATTCTGGTAAATTCAGGTGGAATACTTCACTTGATCAAACACTCAAAACTAAAGTTACAGCCTTGCAGTTGTATACCTCCACCCACAAGTCAAGTTGTAGATTACATCCATGTCTGTCATGTCAAGTTCATCATATTATACATTTGTATGAAATTGTCATAGTATATGAATTTTGTGAGATCACAGAGACCGGATGGAGGGAGAAAACGAAAACATAATGACGCTGTTCAGGAAAGAAGGCATGAAAAGGAAGCTTTATTTCTACAAACCCTCTTTACAGGCGCAGGAAGAGCTATGCATCAGATCCACCATAGAACTGTACAGAGACCTGCCGTTGTTAGGGTTTCTGTTCAAGGCCATCACCAGTCTGTTCACTAACGCACTAACAGCAGATACACACGAAGAGGAAGCAAGTGAAGTGTCTTTAATTACCTCAATGAGGAAGTCTCCTGTCCTCAGACCAGCCCGCCAGGCCACTCCCTCCACGTCCACAGACTCCAGGTACTGAAGGGCAGGAAACGCCGGGGTGGGGGTGAACTCCTCGATGGGCGTCTCGGCTGAGATGAAGCACAGAGAGAAAACAGTTCAGAGAAATCTATAGCTTCCTTTCATTCCTTCTTGCTTTTCTGGTAAATGAGATTGCCAATGACCACAACAAGATCACAAACAGAAAATGTATTACATGCTGTAATAAGTATTTGGAAAATGTTGCTTGCTGGTTTAAATCTGCTCTATTTTAATTTCCTTTGAGGCAATGGTACATTTTTCCAAAAACATCCCTTTTAGCTTTATTAAAACGATTTAATGAACCCATTTGCTCTGCTTTTAGTTCTCGATATTAGGCAGGGATACTAGTTAGTGTACTGCTGCACCTAAACGATAGTATTCATACGTACAGGTGGGTACAATCACATGCTCACGCACTTGCACAACTGCATGCATGTCTCAAAACAAAATAGCCACAAACACAGTGCACAAGCACACTTTGTTAAGTGAGTGCGGTGTGCCACCACAAACTCCATTTAATCTTGGATCGAATCCAACGAAATCACTGACACATGAGGGTTCTCAGAGGACCACTAAGTGAACTGTGCAGTGTGTGTGTTTGTGTGAGTGTGTGTTTAAGGGTACTGGGGAGTAAAAGACAGAGTGAGTGAGTAAAAGAGAGCAGGGTGAGCCAAGATCCATGGTAGTGAGTGATGGAGCAGTAAAGCACACTCAGACTCCCGCCAAGGTGCCTGAGAGGGGTTGGCATGGTAACCAGCGTGAGCAGGGAGCTGGGCGCACGTGCCGCGATGAGTAAAATGAAATTGCGGTGATGGAGATGAGTAGCGAGACGGCGACATCGGTTCAAATGCGGAAGGTCTGAAAGCGATGGCGTGAGCATATTTAGAGAGGATAATGGACGGGAAGGATATGATGGAGGTGGAGGAGAGCAGAGAGGACCAAAGACAAGGACAGACTGAGTAAAGATGAGAGAAATAACAGAGGAGTGTGTCTCTACTAAAGCTGAACGCCATGTGTGGGGAACAGATGGGACAGCTAGCCGACAGCTCAGCCAAGGATGACGCCACCAAAGGGGCTACACACGCTCACACGCTCACACACTCACACACACACACACACACACACACACACACACACACACACACACACACACACACGCTCACACGCTCTCACACACACACACACACACACACACACACATCACACACACAAGCCGAGTGTTGACCGAAGCTTGTGGTGTTGTTGACTCACACAGTAACAATACAGACTGAGCCGCACTCAGTGACTCAGATCAACAAACTATTTCTCGCATCAAAACTCTTGATAACAGCTTGGTAGTGAATGTGAATGTTTTGGCAAAAGTGTGTGTGTGTGTGTGTGTGTCTCACCTTTGGCTCCCCGCAGGACAAAACCAAACCCCTCATTTTCTTTCTTCTGTAAAACAGCATTCTTCTCCTCTATGATATAGTCACTGTAGAGGAGAGAGCAGAGGGAAAGCGGGTATGAATCCAACACCATCCTCTCACACACACAAATAGAGAAGGGGCGAGAGGGCGGGTAGCAGAGTAAAGAGGGTGGGTCGGGGTTGTTGACAAGTGGGAGGAGATGGAGGCACACACACACACACACACACACACACACACACACACACACACACCTGTACTTCTTTTCCTTTTCTATGAACCAATCAAGTTAAAAGCCAAGCAGGCAACCACAGCTCATGATTACCAGGGGTTGTACTAGTATTTTGAGAAAGAGAGAGCCACACACACACACACACACACACACACACACACACACACACACACACACACACACACACACACACACACACACACACACACACACACACACACACACACACACACACACACACACACACACACACACACACACACACACACACACACACACACACACACAGATAGAGGGACAGAGAGAGAGAGGAGTCCTCTTGATTGAAGTATCTTTGGGATAAAACCTAAGAGTGAATCAATCTTCTGGCTGATCCCT
This sequence comes from Leptoclinus maculatus, assembly GCA_032191485.1. Classification (NCBI taxonomy): domain Eukaryota; kingdom Metazoa; phylum Chordata; class Actinopteri; order Perciformes; family Stichaeidae; genus Leptoclinus; species Leptoclinus maculatus. The sequence goes on from JAVDOI010000007.1 coordinate 8,273,475, forward strand.
CAGATGAGACTGCAGCTGCAGAGGGTGTGGAGGGCTTCTACTAAAAATCTGACAGAGATGTCTGAGATGCAATATTATCCCCTGATTAATGGCAGAGGGAATAGGAGGCAAAAGTAAGTGAGCACTTCATCACTGCCTGATTTCCCTGAGTGTTGAGGGGTGGAGGCTGTTAGATGGCGTTAACCTGTGCATCTCTGCACAAACTTAAATGTGTTTATTCAAGCCACTCATCAGTGTCCAAAAGCCTGTGAGCCAAAACCAAAGCAGGGTTAGTAAAGCAGTCTTTAGCAGCAAAGTGAATGTCGGAATGAAGGCTGGATGTGTGTGCGAAAATTATTCATCACGCATCTTTCTCATCAAACTTGACTGACTGGTAATGTTCAGGTAAGCGGCATGAATGAGTTGTAATGGTTTTAATCTACATTTATGATGGTGAAAGATGTAGGTAGGGCTAAAAGCTAAAGGCGTTTAAGACATGTTTAATGTTGAACAATAACATTTAACTGTAAAATAAAAAAGGCACCTAAAGTGTAGATGGCTGGAACCCAATATTCCTTAGTTTCAACTTGTACGATCATAGAATTGCGGCGTATTTTCCAGTCTTTTGACACCACACTTTAACTCAGGGGCCCGCTGGCAGTTTACAGCCTGCACACCTTGACAAAAGCCTGGAGTTTTGTAGTATTTTGTGAATTTCAGCAGTATCAGTCATCCTATACCTCGCAGCTGAGGCAGATGTAGAGGGCTAAGTGTTCAGGTTTGCAACTCAGTAGGCGGCTGCAGTCTCCATTAGCTTAGTTACACTCCACTCTCTCAGACTTACCAAGGGAACACAGAGCTCCTGCTTCTGCAGCCAGGAGATCCGTAACAAACCTTTCTGCAGAAAGGAGGTCAAAGGTTTGTTTTCATAAACACCTATCGGTCCACTTTTGCTATAAATATTACGCACAGAAAACAGTGTTGTTTAAGCATCAACCGAGATGCGTTGTTTCAGTACAAACCTCTTCATCCACTGTGCTTTCATCTCTGCTCTATGCCCCCACGATGCCGCATTAATGCAATACGCTCACTCTCCTTGTTCAGAATCTCTATCCGCCTACATAACTCAATAAAGAAAATCCAAGACCAATAATTTAAAACGGTAAATGTTTCCTCAAAATGAATCCTGTCCTTTGACATTAGTGATGCTATAATAATTCTCAGAATGCTGTTCTATCGAAGAAATTGTACAAGTTAACTCAATACGTTTCTGTTCTACTTTGACCTCTGGCTTGCATGTGCAACTGGTATTTTGTTTTCCGACATTCATATGTTGCCTCTACCCCTTTAAACCTCAGTGTCATAGCTGTAACCTGCTGGCATTTCTTTGCAGTGTTCATTTTTTTGTTTTGTTTTGCAGCTCTGGAAAGCCAGAAATGTACAACATTTTGTATTTCCCCAGCTCTCAACTAAACTATATTGCTTAAAGGTACTACCTGCCATTCCAAAAATAAATATATACATACCACGCTGTCACAGGTGTGTGTGTGTGTGACTGTGGTAATGCTAATTCTACAAACCTAAAGCCCTGGTTACAAAGATGACATTCAATCCAACTAAAACCTAGAATGCAAGAAAACTTGACATTTTATGAAAGGTTGAGAAAGTGGGTGGAAACAATGCTCACTCAGACTAGCGCTGTGTCTCAGACTGACGCACTGTGGCATTAAAGCCGAAAATTTGCATCATAACAAAACCACACATAGCTCGCTACTCCACTCTCAGATAACAAATTTGATTTAGAAGAGAGGTCTGACTGATACTCTATACACAATAAATGTCAGCTTGAGACAGGGAGGGCACAAAGAAAAAGAAAGACATGCACTATAAACAATGATTAGAACATTAAACAGGTTAAATAAGAACATCCTGGCAGGAAATCGTATAAATATGAAGCGCAGAACAATGCATGTGCCCACATGCATGCATGCAGAGAGCATGTTACGCATGTGTGTGCACAGTGCACATACAGACGAAAACAAAGCGCTAAACAGAGTTATGTGATATAATCTAAAGTGCACTTTACAATTAGAACTTAGTGCACTAACAGCCTTGTGCCTTTAGATGGCAGCAGCTCCATAGCGCTCCAACACCTTCTCACATGGACTCCATTAACCCTGTTCAGGCAGGGAAGCACTCTGTGATCATATGACCAATAATACAGTTTGTGCAGTTCAGTATACACCAATTCACATGGCCGGCACATTGCAGCAGCATGCTAAGCTCAAGGAAAGAGGCCGTACCTGTATGAGGTGAAGTTGTCGTAGGATCCCACAGTGTAGTGTCGGAACAGTCTCTTAGTGCGGTCCTCCCGGGTCTCTGCAAAACAGATTGAAGCCCTTTTTCATTTAAAATTGATACATGTTTTCATACTGGGTCTTAAAAAGTCAAAGTTACTCATCAGGTTATGTTTTTGTATGCAACCTGCTTTTTGTTACCGTTTCAATAGGTAATATTAAAATAGTGAAACAAAAATAAGACTCTTTGCTTTGCTTTACCCAAAACATGGTGAATAGTACAGTGTTGAGCTCAATTAAAGTGTGTGTGTGTGTGTGTGTGTGTGTGTGTGTGTGTGTGTGTGTGTGTGTGTGCATGTGGTTTCTGTCAGCACGTGGGTGGATTTATCCTATGGGAGTACTGATAGAGATCGATGCCCTCTCCCCATCCCAATAATACACACTGCACCTCCACTAAACAGCAATCTGCTGACTACACACCCCAACAACCTTTCAGAACCACACAGAAACTCTTAATTGGGCAAAGCTGTGAGAGCGAGGGGCGTCCTGGTGGTGATGCGAGACACATGGCATGAAGCCACGAGTCAGGCTTGTAACCTTGCTCACATGTCCCCGCATGCTTCTCTGTTTCCTGTCAGCTATCTAATATAAGCAATTCATCAAGCTGTTTGACATATCCTGTATATGTGTGTATGAGAAAGAAAGAGTCATGTCAGGAGCGAGAAGGGAAAGAGATCAAAGTAAGTGAGCAGACTTTGAAGTGGCCGGTATCCTCAGATCCACTTTAGCCTGTCCATCTGACTGTGTGTGTGAGTGACAGACTGTCAGTTGAGAGCAACTTGTAGCTCTGATGACGGCATCCACTGACACTTGGTGACACACCAGGAGGGCAAAAACAATAAAAAGCCCTCCACGAGTCTGAACCATCATCCTCGTGCTCATCCTCTCTCACCTGCCTTTTTATGTTCTTCACCTGCCGTTCTATTATAATCTTGTTTACTTGTGCCGTGTACTTCGTTCTCCAAGAGCACTGCTGTGTGAATCTCGATCTCTCTGATTCTTACACATTCATTTGTTTCAGCAGGATTGCAAATGTGTAGCTTTTCCTCTTCCCTCACTACATGTTTCACTCTCAGGCAGGAGGCTGTTTTAATGAAAGCACCTCACGTTACACAAAACCATGCTCTGTCCATAACAAGGTCCATCTCTTCAATTGGTATTAGTCACCTTCATGGTCACTGCGGTGATATGTCATGTGTTTGACTTGGGGGTGTAGTTGAAAGGAAAAGTCTCCCTCAAAAACATTTTCATGGAAAAGAAAAAACCTTTGGTGATCCAATTGCCCCGTCTCAAGCTATTTTGTACGTGGTGTATTTTTGTTATTTTCATGGATTATCAGCCACAGACATTGTACAAATAATTTGCAGTGCAGCCACAAACGAGTTGGACATCTATTCAGTGTCGACATCAAACATCAAGTCCTGGGTTCAGTCTATCCGGAGGAGAAACATTTGATTCATTCTAAAAATCATAATTATGCTGCTGTGATCAATAATACAAGGGAGGAAATTCAGCTTGAAAAAGCAAAAAGAGACACCAGTCTCTCCAACAGCAGCATCTGCATTCAAGAAGCGCGACTTATATTTTCTTTACTGAAACTTGTCTTGATGTCTCTTACTAGGCTATCAGTTGCTGTTCTCTCCACCCACACAAGCCAGCCACACTTGAGTACAACGAGTTCATGTCTGTTCTCCGAGGGTGGACAAAAGACATTCTGTGAAATGCATGTCAGAACAAATCTACAGGACAACCTTTAGTTGTTCATCTGAATTGGCTTTTATCCCCGTGGATGAGGGGTTGAGAACACCTACAGAGAGGGCATCTTCCTTTTGGCCCCCACTTCCCTAGACTGGGTTCACAGGTGTGTTAGAAAGCAGCCGAGGTAATGACGTTTTCTACATTGTAGCAGCAGATAAGTGGTGTCACCAAACATCCCTTCCCTCCAATCAGGCCATGTTTCTTTAGCTTTCTTCGCTGCCAGCAGGAAGCTCAGTGAATTGTTTTTAATTGGCTCTGACATCTTAAAACCTGGATGACTAAGATAATTATAACTAAAATAGAAGTGGAAAAGGTAGGTTGAGGGAAAGTGGGTATCTGAAAATGAATGTCATTTCCTCACAAAAACAACATCAACAAATTTCAGATTGATCAAGACTGTGTGAGCATTAAAGAAATCTGTTTTTGTGAGGTTATCGGAGAAGGTAATGTGGAAAAGAGAGGTGAGAGCTGATTGGTATTTTGTCTGGCTTAGAAGGTTACTCTACGTCTGCTCTTGGGAGGAAAGATGTGGTTGTCAAAAGGGAAGAAGAGATGAAAGAAGAGGCTGATATTTGGGTAGAAAGTTGTGGATGAGTCAGCAATTGTCTTCTCCTGGACATGTAGAGTCCTTTACAGCTCTCACTCAGCTTCACACATCATCAAAAAGCCCTGGCTTCAAAAAAAGGACAAAAGTAAAAAAAAGTACAGTACGTGTGCGTGTGTGCACACCTTGTGATACCAGATGCAGTCTGAGAGTGTGAAATGCAGCTCATTCATCACAGATGTCATTTATTTTGTACAGCCCAAGAGCATCTAAAGGCAGTGCCCTGATAGCACAGATAACCTAAACTCCACTTCCATCTATCTCACACACACACACACACACACACACACACACACACACACACACACCGAGTGTACGAGAGTCATGACAACGGCCATCCACTGTAAGTAAAGGCTGCTGCTTAAGTTAAAGTACATTAGGAGAGTTTATTATGATAATTTGTGTTATTATTTTTGGTTTGCTCCGTAGTACAGGACGCCGTGGTTTAGCAACAGATGGAACTAAACAAGGGGAAGCATATTCCAATCTGCACCAGAGCTCCAACATCTGGGCTGTCAGAGGGAAGATAAGCGCAATGAGGTTCGAACAAAGAAACAACTCTTTGTTATGCAGTCATGTTAAGATAGAGTAGAGCACATAAAACCTATTTCAAGTCAGTGACCAACATGGCAGTTTGTTGGCTTTAGAAATACTGTCGCTGTTTGGAGACATTATTGATGTCCAGATTAAACATTTTAGTCAGTTAACTTCAAACCTCTAACACAATATATCGTAATACGGAACATTAGCAAATATACATACAAATACAATAGGGAAGTATAGCAGCATAGTATTACGTAAACACACAGAAGGAGAAAGCAACATGAAGGATGAGTGCACAGTAGGAGGTGGCCTCAGAATGTGGTTTAATAAGATATCTGGAGATAATATCATTTTCATTAAACTTCTGATGACAGAAACACAGATAGTGTCCTTATAAAAACAGTGCCTAGCACATAAAATAGAAAAGAAAAACGTAAAATTAGGTCAAAGTAAAAGTGTTATTTTGAGCTGACATAGTGACTATAAATCAGAATTTCACCTCCATCTCTATCACAGATGAGTCAGCAGCATTTACCTCAACACCAAAGCTCATTGAAGCTTTTACATGTTCTGTTCACAGCACAGTTGGGCTTTCATGGAAGGAATTCTCTCTTGGGAAAGAGGGGGATACATTTCACATTTCAGATGAAGGCAAATGCAGATTATATGGGAAAAAAAAGAGTATATATAGGATAAAAGAGGGGAAAGACTTACTAGGACATTGAGGCTTTCTAGCCACTTGAACATTCAAGGTTTCAGGAATGCACTAGGGGCACCTGCTGGTCAAAATAATTCACTGACTCAGTGTAGCTTCTTTGTGTGGTTAACACTGTTGCACCGATGAACGCTCTGCGTGCAAAACGTTTAGCAATAATTCATGCATAAAAATGTGAGAATAAGCTGTTAGTCTGTTCTTGCTGGTGATAGCTGTGAACACAGTGTGTTATAGCAGAGACGGAAGCATATTTAGCACATAATGCTGTCAAATTGCAGCTTTTTCTGTCACCGTTTAACCGGCTACATCTCTGAGTGTTTTGCTGTGAACGATCCTGTCTTCATTCACACCTTCACTGTCCTTGTCTGAAGGACGTAAGCGCTACATCACTCACACACATATGCACGAAATAACAAACCAACACAGGCGCACACACACACACCGTCTTTGAGCCCTGCTGAATGAGAATTAACCTATGCTGTTCTACCACTGATAAGAGCTGCAGACAAACACACACACACTCACACAAACACGCACACTTATCAAGGGAGCCTCATTGACTTTTTAATTCTTTCCTTCCACACCCCCACTCATCACTCCTTTCCTTTTCTCGCCTCCTCGTTCATGTTGCGTTGTAGTAAACTCTGAGGGCTCCCTACACCTTGAATACTGAAACACTTTAAATTGATCAGAACAATGCTGGACTCTCTGGTGTAACAACTTCTCAAGAAGCCACACAAGCCTGTGAGGAGATACTTGTGGCAAAAGCAAAAAATAAAGACAGAATCCGACTCTCTTTCTTTCTCTTTTGTGCCGTCACACAATCCGCGTTCCACGGATTCAACGGGGAGTTTCTGGGCCGTGCAGGTGGATACAAAACTTCAACACAGCACAGAGGACAAAGCAATGACTTCATCTTCATCCGTCTATTCTTGATTTTCTTTTCCTCTACCAAAAGATTCTTGAATAAGACTTTAAAAGAAAGGTGAACTATTTTTTCATTCCTGGATGAAATTAGTCATGCTCACAAAAAGAAAGTGTGATAGAGAGGACACACACTCAGGGAACAGAAAAGTATAAAAGAAAGACTAAAAGCACGGGCTGTGTCATATTCATTCAACTAATCCATTGGAGCTGCAGGATCATATTCAACATCAAAGGTGACAAAACTTAAACCTTACGAGCACACACTTTTGATATGGGTATGATGCACTACTAGATCTTTTCTAGTAAAATCAAGCCCCTTTTTTCTGCATACACATGATAAGAATGATGAGAATGTAGGGTAGCGTCATTAATTGTGGAGGGTGTCAGAACAAAAAGAAAAGATAACAAGGAAAATAACAGAGAAAGAACGTTGGAGTGGAAAGACAGCGTAGGCAGATTAAATACAAGACAGAAATGGACGGCTGTAGTACAACAGACAGTGAAAACATCAATGAGTTTATTGTGTGTAAAATAATGTATCCTGATTAGTTCTGATTAGTGTCTTCCAAAACAACCTGTATGACAGTTCCAGAGACAATTAATACATATTCAGTATTTTCTCATTTGCCATCTCTTCCGTTCATCTTTGGTTAAAGTTATAATCCTTAAGACTTTATCATTTTATGGTGTATTTTTCCTGCAATAGCTATATAATGTCTCTATATATTCATTTCCATTGTTGGAAGCAGAGTCCACCATCCCAGTTCTGGATTGTAGTTGCCTTTACACACACAAGGAACTCACAGAAAATGATCCAGCGTTTTGTCTCATTGATAACAGCCTCACTATTTACAGTTCAGTCTATTTACATGTTGAACGTGCGCTATGATTTAGTTCCATATATATTGAAGTAGCCTAACAGTTGTATCAGCGTCTGTATGTAGTCAACAACTGACTTTAAAATAAAATAAAGACATATATATCTCAACAATATTTATCGTCAGTTTTCAAATTGAACTGGATGAATTATAAATAATGCATACTCTAATAATAAATAAATGTTCTTTTCTCATTTCTCGTAATATAAGGGCTGGATTTTAAAATAAAATGCAAAAGAGAAAGTTTTTGAAAATTGTTTATCTTGAAATAAAGTATTATAGAAAAAGTAATTGCCCATGCCCTGCAGCTTTACATTCAGTTCATTCAGGTGATACAAATATTATATTCTTCTCTTCTACAGAGAGGAATTTGTGCCGGAACTTCAGCCTTATTCCTCTCTGTTGACAGCACTCTTGCAGTGAATTAATGTGTTAGGATTCTGATCATATTGGGCTCTTAGATTGTTTATTTTCTGCGCCTTCATTTCGGATGCGAGTGGGTACGTTTTGCTTAAAAGATTTGTGCGTTGTCTCGTAGTGGCGCTTCACATTACCGCTTTTAATAATCGCCACGGTCTCTGAACATGTGAGACACACTGGTTTTAAACTGCCCGTGGGAAGATTTAACGTATACGAGTCTGTCCATTCTTGGTTAAAGGCTCTGGTCTCGCCGTCCACATTTCTCTTTTTGGAGAACCTCATGTTAAATAACTTCTCTGACTCTCGTACTTATCCGACTACTCTGTCTCTCGAACGAGTGCTGTAAAAAAGGCTAAAAAAAGCTGCGCCTGTTAAAATAGAAGCGCTCCGTCAAAAAGTAATAACTCTGAATTGTCTATCGGTTGTAGGTCCAGGGTCCAGATACAACGCCATCTGGATCCTGACCTGGACCGCGGTCCACCTAGTAGTGACCCCTGCTGTCCTCCATCAGAACTGGGTGTTAAGACTGTGGTAGAGCTTTAAAAACTCCCTCCCCGGTCATCCTTCCTATGTCTGAATTCGGGGTGCTGTTGTCCAAAGACTTCTGCAACTTTCTGATCATGACCATCTGACATTCACAACCATGATTGGCCTGCTGTGTAGAGGTGAGGAGTCATGCTTGAACTTCTATGTCTGGCTCTCTTTTTTCCATTCTTGACACGCATATTTTTGCCCACTTTTCACGCGCGTACAACTAAGTGCAACACAGCGAATGAGGGAGGGCAGAGATGGTTTCAGGATATAAACTCAACAAGGCGCTTTTGATCAAAGCACAGACTGCCCACTCTTATTTCATTAGGTAATCAAGATACGTCTATATTTAAAAAAGGGACAAAACCAGTAAGAACTTTCAATTACAAACATACAAATGTTCAAGAATAAAACAAACAAGCTTGTCATTAGTGCAGCAGCAAAGGGCTGAGGTAAAGAGGAGGCCATGGAAGCAAGAACAAAGGAAAAAGTGGACAAATTATAAGACCATTAATTATCATCTAATTGGAAAATTAAGAAGACCTTTAATGAGTTTTTGTGTGACACATTTTTTTGAAAAGTAGACAAATACTTTCCCAAATTATAATGTATTTTATTTGCACTGAATCCATCAATGAGTCATAGTTACTTTCATAGAAACATTTGTGCGCTTGCAGACAGACGACTCTTCTGTCTTTACCACATTTTCTACATCTCGTGCCGAGTCATATTGCAAGTTTCTCACATTTACAGACGGGGCTATTTTTAGGTTCTCCTACAAGATACCACGTTAACGTTGCATGCAGTATGACTACAAAGAGAGCCATCTGTCTGCCCTCCATTGTAGTTGTGTGATGACATCAGAACAGTGCAGAGAGTTGACAGGCAGTGACTTACCCCAGTACAAGTCACGACATGCGTAGTTTGGATGCTCTGCCTTCACAACTGTTACCACCCCGTCTATCCTACTACACAGCACAGGCAGATCTGACACCGCGACTGGACAACAGTCCATTTTTTGCCACTCTATCTTTACAACTTCCTCTCTGAGACTTTGACAAGGAGGTCGCCCCTCCTGCCAGTGGTCCGTCTCCCAGCTCGAATCACCGAAAAGAGCCGGGCCTGGCCGCCCTCTCATCCTCGCCGAGAGATGATTGAAAGCACTCCTGAAATGCCCATTTCGTGCAGAAGGCTATTCCAAATTCCTCAGCAAAGGCTTCCCCGATTTCCTCGTTATGAGAGTGAAATAAGACTTCCTGGGCGAGTAGCTATGAAAACAGTGTGTCAGTGTCTCTGGTCTTAATGTCTCATTTTATTTCAGCCTCCAGCAAACAACTCCAGTATATATTTCACATCTCTGCTGTCTTTCTTTTTCCTCCTCCTCCCCTCTCTCTCTCTCAGAATTGGTTGGTTTGTTGAAAAGCTTTCAGAGAGCTCATTGTTACCGTGTAAGTGTCGGAGGCAGAGACCAACGGCTATAAATACCTCCGCTCTGTCAAAGTGGAAGCCTTGAATAATTCAACTTAATTGAACTGACAACAAGAAGCAACTGTACAAGCTCTTCAAAGACACTTTGACGGGCTCATCCCCACACACCTTTAAAGTCAAGGTCAGGACGAGCAGAGATGCAAACAGACACACAAACACATCTTGTTGAGAAGTGAAGACTAGGAGTGTTCAGTATAGGAACACATGCATCTTAAACTGAATCGTCAAGTTGAACTGGGTTTACTGAATCATCAATGGTCACCACTGGTCGTATGATAGACAGCAGTGGTTCCTGTTTTCAAACTGTTTTCAAAAAATTCAAGCCAGATTATTGGCTATTTGATCTATTAAACTTTACGAAGCAGTGCTTATGTGCATGACTCTAAGTTCAACTTGCAGTCACAAGCACCACTCTCTCCTTCTAGATGCTTGTATCGGACGTAACAGCCTGAGCTAAATTATTCAAAAAAAAAGAGAGATTTGTATTTCCCATCGTCCAGTTCTACAGGAGAGTGGGGGAGTGATGCTGAGAGACAAGTGGAGAGTAAAACACGGAGAGAAAAAAAGAAAACAGGGGTGCCTTGGTGCAAAGGTAGGCGTGTGATTAGTCGTGTCCAGTGAGAGGGATGCTTTACAGCTCTGCCAGATATTAATGTGTGTTGGCACATTTTCGAGACTTGACACCCACAACAGTGAAACGAAAATAGTTATCAAGTCATGGCCTTGAAACAGTTCATGTTTACAATACGATTCAACCGACTGTGTGTCCCGATTACTCGTGAGAACAACTACTACAGATGAACACGGTGTGTGAGAGAGCAGCCATGACACTGTGAAATAGACTTGACTTTCAGAGAGAAATGCAGCAACCTGCACAAGTGTACATGCTTGTTTATTTGTGTGTGTATGTGTTGACCTGCTGTCATCCAATGCCGCCCCTGTCAAATGTGATATGTCTCTGCTCCACTGTGAGACGTGCTTCAGCTTTGATTCATCGTTCAAATAGGATCGCCATCTATTATGATTTGATATGGATCTGTCCTCCAGAGACAGAGAGAGAGAGAGAGATGGCTCAACACACTTGACTGACTTCTGATGAAAAGTACAGATAGTGGCTATCACTCTGCTGCGAACAAACACAACACACACACACACACACACACACACACACACACACACACACACACACACACACACACACACACACACATACACACACACACACACACACACACACACACACACACACACACACACACACACACACACACACACACACACACACACACACACACACACACACACACACACACACACACACACACACACACACACACACACACATATATCTTGAGATATGACACTGGAGGACACTTTTTTTTTTTTACAGGGGTAAACGGCAGGACTCTTGAACTGCCAGTAGCACTGACTCAGCTAAAGTTTAATACCAAAGACATGCCTTCCAACCTGTGGTTTACACTCTTTGTATCTCTCGCTCGCTTTCTAATGAGATGGATTAGTTGGCTATGCTAATCTATCTGCCGACTCCACACTGGATATAGACTGTAACTGAAGTGTGTGTGTGTGTGCGTGTGTGTCTGCATACATGTGTAAAAAACAATGTATGCATGTGTGCATGTGCACGTGCACTCCTCTGCATTTCACAAGTCGCCACTAGAGAGTTAGTTTCTGACTGAACTTACTGTCTACGTGATTTGCAATCTGGGTCTGTACAGACAAATGTTTGAGGACTTAACTCTAGTTTGTCATTGAAAGTGAAACGCTTTTCTTTGTTTGTTATGCTGATGCGCTGGCTCAGTTTGCAGTTTAACCTTCGAGAACCCTGAATCTACAGACAATGAGACATAAAATGTAGAATTGCTGCTATCATAAATCAGAGCAGTTGGTTTAAGCTAAGGACAAATAATCTTGCAATACACATTGCAGGCATTATTTGACAATGACCCTTTCCTCTTTCTAGCATCCACACGTGGCTCCCTGTCCCCATGGACTACGAGGACATCTTTTATCCATCTCTTTGTCCTTATGTTCCAAGAGCACTCATCTCCCCCCTGACTGACACGCCTCATTAATTATTGAGTTAATCTGTCTTTCTTTATTCAATCAAGCCTTTTGTATTTACGTCTCAATTGTGTAGTAGGTTGGCACGTGTACAGAGTTGTCACTTGTTCCTATGGGATTCTGCTTTAGCCTGAAAACAGAATGGCGTTCTAATTAGGAAGCTGCTCTGAGTGTAGCTACAACAAAGTGAACTGCATTCATGATTTCATTTAATAATAAATTATGACAAGAATGTTTCTGACTGATGCTAATCAATGCTAGCCCTCAATATTCATCTTTAAGGTGACAATGCGCATAAAAATGTTCAAAAGAATGATAGTACAACTCATTATGAAATATTGTCATACGATTTCAACCACTGTCGTTAAATAGGCATAGATAACAACTGAAATCCATCATTGTAGCAGCAGAAGCTATTGACCTTGCACCTCGGACATGGCTGGGGATAGAACAAAGCAACAAAAAGCCCACAAAGACCCCCTAATTGTTTGGGGAAAGGATGCTGATAGTTCCACAGTTTTGACCAGAGGACTCCCTGTATGATCCCTCACAAACCCATTGCACCATCTCTCTGTCCCCTCTTGCCCCTCTCTTCTACCATAATCCTCCAACTGGCTCTGCTCGTGTCAGTCTCAGCTGCCGCAGCAACGCTGATGTTTAAGCATTCTAGGGGAGTGCAGACACACTCCAAAATTTCTTAATGGGCAGGCTAAAAATAGCTCAGGCTGGATCTGACTGAGCTGATTCATGCGGCTGTGAGTCATTCAACTGTGCCGCGGTGTGAGAAAAGCAAGGGAATACAGTGAATGAGCACAGAGAGAAAAGAAATAGAAAAGAAAAGTTTGCACGCTTGTTAAAGAGATCAAACCATTGAGAAAATCAAAAGCATTGCTTACCCCCACCACAGAGAACATGTGCATTATTATGCTGGGAGTGTGTGTGTGTGTGAGTGTGTGAGTGTGTGAGTGTGTGTAGAGGTCCTTAAGGACATTTGAGGCTGCAGGGCGACCTAAGAAAAATTAAGGCTGATATGATGGAAACTGGGGCTGGTAAAAATGCATTGCGGTTTTATTTACCATTTGGAAGTATTTGTCACTGTATTTGGCTGTAGCATGTACCATTTCTTATTGACGGATAGCAGGATGGGGGGGGGGGGGAGTGGTCTTTGGCTTGAGGGCTGTAAGATCCCAACAGATTGTAGCCAACAGATTAAACAGTTCTATTGCTGAAAATGAGTGGCCCCTGGCAGTTTGGTAGCATCATTAGAAAGGGAAGAGCAGTTCATACTCACATCGCTATTCCCTCCATTACCACGGGTAAACATCTCCCATTAACCCCCACATACAGGGCAGCCGCATGTGTGCTGTGTGTGTGTGTGTGTTAGAGGGATTCGGGTGTTTGCAGGATGTGTGACGACATTCAGGCATATTGTCCTGGACTGATTACATTTAGTTTTTTTGTGGTAACCGTACAATGATTTATAATAACACATGGATACTGCACACCTCCCCAACAAAAACACAGATCAGCCATTTGCCCAGAGCCAGCAGCGTTTCACCACCGCATCACTCATTGTACTCTTAATGAATTCAATCAATAGCCTTGCTTTTCGCCCTCATTTTCTCCGTCAGTCGCTCATGCCCTCCTCTTCACTATTTTTCTCCTATTTTTCCCCCCTTTTACTTCTACACTTGGCCTTTGTCTTTCCTTCCTCTGTCCCCTCCAGCACCGGTTGAAGATGAACTGTTGGCTGCAGGTAGCCCTGGCCATGCAGAGAGTCAGTGATGGTTTAAACTGTCCCTCTTTCACATGGTCATCTGCTTCCTTTCTATTTCTCTCTCGTTCTCTGTCTCTCTCTCTCTCTTGCTCGCTGCCCATACCCTCTCACTCTCCAAAACTGAAACAGCTTTTTCCATCATCCCATTTTTTTTTATGTCTTTCCCCCGCCCCCCCCCCCCCCGTCTCCATCTCTTTTAAACTTGGCAGAGAGGAGTGAAAAGAGATGGAAGAAGGATAGCACCTGCAGCGCCATGACTCATGGATGGCGTACAGTGGCAGAGAGAAAGAGAGAGAATAAGAAAGAGAGAGAGCAGTAGTATTAAGGGTTACTTAATTGTAGACAGCGCTGTCTCTCCTGCTTCACTAGGCTGAGACATATTGCCCTAACTGTCAGTGACGCCTCAATGGTTGCCTTCAGATAAACAACTCTGTGTGTTTTAGTCTGCTGTTGTATCACTGATTATGTTAAGACTGGCTTTGAAATGCCTCAGTAAATTCAGAAATTAGCACGTTATTAAATAAAATATGAAATATATTGGACTGTATAATATACTTTAATTTTGATCATTTAAACACATTTATAATCTAATTCCTTTTATCTGCAAGTAACTCTTCTAGACTTTGTGCTGAATGGATAACAGTCTGATTATAAATAAAAGTCCTTTTGGTGTTTTGAAAAATGTATTCCTCATTTCATGGCGGTTCCTTTTGAGGTGAATGTGTATGGGAAAAGGGGTTTTTGGGGCCACTGTGCATCATGTACTGCTTGTGGCCACAATACCAAATGTGTTTTTTCAGAGCCTAGCACTGTTCCTGGGGGCTTGGTTTAAAGTGTCGGTGAAAGAAGTTAGTCGTCTTTATCTTTACGTAATGCGACATATTTCCATGAGAAACAGCATATGTGGATGGAGTTTAGTGATGAAAGGGGTTTCAATTAAACATTTTATTGTTTAAAATGGGCGTGGTTTAACCGAAAACAGAGCGATACAAAGCTGTTAAGAGATACAGGGCTGTGTACGGGACAGTTGGCCTCGGCCCACACCTCCCTCAACTGCGTTAGTATGTCAGGAGGCGGCGGACGACACAGAAATAAATAAATCAGACCTCAACCACATTCTTTGGAAATTGAATCAAAGTTTTTGCCAATTGGCATCCAAACACAGACAGACACACACACACACACGCATGCACTTCCTCCTACGATATCTTTCTGCAAGCGACTACAACCCAAAAGCTAATGGCCAAGTGTGGTTTCATACACTATATGATGGAGTTTTCTACTCACCTTAATCTGATTGGATCCATCTGTGTATAAACCCCGAGTACAAGATCATCAAAACTATTACGTTTTCAGAGAAGAGGATAAAGAGAAATGTTTTACTTATATTTGGCATATAACAAGTGATAACAATTAACACACTGCGTAGTGTTTGTGATGGTGAACCATCGGCCTTTTTAATTTACAGTGAGAATAAATGTATGATGATGATTAACACCAAGCTTCACTGTTTAATATCAAAAGGAAAACAATACACAGAGTCAGCTAGGGAGGACAGGGAAGGCAGAAAACAATTTGAATCCCTGAAAAATAGGTATCCACGGGTTCTCAGCTTTTCAGGATTTATGAGTGAATGGGGCTCAATATCAGGCCCATCTCCCTCCCTCCCTCCCTCCCTTCCTCCCTCCCTACCTCCCTTCCTCTCCTCGTTCTTTTTCTCCCTGAAAGACACGCTCTGCCATCTCCACTTTGCTGTCTTTTAGAGTATGCTCCACCATCCGTCTCACTCACTATCTGGCCCTTTCTTTCCCACCTTCCCCTATCTTTTTCTCACAATGCATTTAAATGGGGTATTTAGAGATTCCGGCCTTTCTCATCTCTTCACACATACTCTGAGGTAACCCCAATCCCTCAGCAACCCTTTGGAAAAAGGGAAAATGCCCCAACTGCTCCAGAGGTAGGTCCCCGGTCGATGCATAGTAAACACACAAGATATAGGGAGATATTTATGCTTAAACTTGTCCGTGGCTCATTTTCCAATATTTGTACTTGCTGCAGCATTTCGGTAAACTTTTTCCAAACGGTGACCAGATGCTTGTCATGATGCTGCACATGTTGTTGCCCCTGAGACGACAGCGATTGAAATGTGCCATCTGCTAATTAAATGACTAAACGGGATGTGGACACATTAATCTGATGTACTTGCAGTTGTTTACAAAGGGTTCCATTCAAATCTGTCACAGTAGGATGGATGACAGATTCATCACGGTCAGCATGTATGTACAGTGTGATAATATAATCCACACTAAATAGTCGTTTAAAAAGTGCTGACCTTTAATCAGATGTACAGTGTTGATGCTCTTTCATTAGTGACTGAGAGCTGTTTTGATGTTCGGTGTTGTATTTTTTTCTTGGCTGTGTACTTGGCTGCCCAAAAGACAGATGATATAACATTGAGTCATTTCATTGCTACAGTTGGTTTCACTGGCAGACTAATTATCAGCTTTCTAAAACATCACAGGTTAATGCCACATTTAGGTGTTTTGTAATCTCAAGCATGATCATTTTCTTTAACTATAAAACATCAGAAACTCAAGTTCAGGCACATTCTCAGTTGACTGTTTATAGACGGTTGTGGGAAATAACAAAGTGATGTAGAAGTTGAAGAGGAAGGTTCTCATGAAAAGGGTTACACCAAAGAGTAACCACGGAGTAATGATACCAGGATTAATACTGTGGGTGGATTTAAGGATGCTGTTTTGTTTCAAACCATAGAATAAGCAGTTTCAAAAATGGTAAACATATTCTTTTGCTGTGCAATTTACTGAATTGAGCTTGTCCCTTGCAATTATGTGTGTGTGTGTGTGTGTGTGTGTGTGTGTATGAGAGAGCTTTCCACACCTGATTCTGTATTATACCACATGTTTTGAATCACTCAATTTGACCATTTTTGTTGCTAAAAACACTAATAGGAAACTTAAAAACACTGTAATTAAAAGTGGAACAGTCACTAACAGAGCAGTCAGTAATATATAAAAGGTTGACGTGACAGTTTATTGGTAGTCTGCTGTTGCATTTCCTGAACAACGTGCCTTAATCTTGCACTTACCTGTGTAAATGTTTTTAACTGTTTAACTGTTAAAACAGTTTTTTCTTTTAATGGCTAAACAGAGTTTAAGGGATCAACCATGACATTTGGCCAACTTACAAGTTTTTCTGGAGGACATTCTGTATATTAGATGAGAATAAATATGAAGGCCACTTCAACCATGCCTCTTGTACCTACAAAATGGTTGTAGTCTAACAGTCTCTGTATCAAGAAGAAAAATACGTTGTTTCACGCAATCTCATACTGAAGTCTATTTAACCCAGGACACTTGCCCACAAGCACTATTCAGGGCAGATGTGTGGAAACCTTTCAAAAGGATTTACCCACACGAGGCACCTGGCATCCCTGGCCTCAAGGTGCGAGTGTGACTCAACTGGCAGATGTCTTCACAGACATTTTCAACATGTCACTTCTCCAGTCTGTAGTCCCAAATGTTTGAAGAAGACCACCATTGTCCCCTCTGCCTGAACAACTACCACTCAGTTACACCATCACTAAGTGCTTTAAGGGTTTAGTCAAAACCTTCACTTCCTCCGCCCCCGGCTCACTGGACCCAATGCAATTTGCATACAGGCCAAATAGATCAACGGCCATCACCCTGTTCCTTGGACCAGAGGAACACATAATGTTGTTCATACACTAGAGTGCAGCATTCAACCCAATGTGCCCTCCGAGCTTGTTATCAAGCTCAGAGATCTGGGGCTTAACACAGCTCTCTGTGACTGGATCCAAAGCTTACTGTTGTGCAGAGACCCTAGGACGTGTGGATCGTCACCACCACATCCTCCACCTTGATTCTCAGCAATGGAGCCTCTCAGGGCTGCGTGCTCAGACCCAGTACTCCCAGTTCATGCACAACTGTGTGGCTACAGACACAGCTCCAACACCATCATCAACCATTAAAGGCCATAAGGCTTCTGAACTCTGGAGCTCTGAGATCAGCCATCACTATTGTCACTGGGGCGGTTTTCGGTCGGGATGAGAGGTTTCTCAATTAATTAATTTTTTTTAATTTTCTACAATTACATCAATTAAGACATAAACATTCATTTTAAATATTTTGACTGCCAGATGTTTTGTTTATTTGATCACAAATAAATTAGCAGATGTTCCGAAACCTTAGCAAGGGCGATAGGACTTACTTTGCTTTTCAGCACCACGGACAGCACCATGGGCAAACACCAGAGCAACACACTACAGCAAGATAACAACGTATTGCAGTGTGACATTGTGTGACAGTGTGCGTCTGTGTGCATGTAGACATCTTACCTAGCCGTGGGTCATACTGCCTCATCTGTACTTCTTCCACATAGTCTGCTGGGAACCAGCCTGTCCTCCCTTTGACCGTGCCTTCCCAGAAACCTCCTTCCCCTATACTCAGAACTGAAAAGAGAAAATATCAAGAGAGTCTGTCAAATATTGTCATAAAACATGTCATCATTGGGAGGTCGTGGAGCCTGTAGAGCCTGAGAAAAGAGACAAAAAAGGACAAAGGGCAATATAGCAGAGAGAGGTATTTAGATGTCCATGTCATGATGGAATGAGCGAGAGGGAAGGAGGTGCAAGTGAGAGGAAAAGAGGAATATGTTTGCTTTACAAATACACATGAAGCCGATATAAGACAGGAGAAACTGTAATGTGAAAATATTGGTCTGCAACTAATGTACCGTACTACGGTGCTTGGGAAACACAGGCTTTTTTCTCTTTCATGCCGATAAACGATTTTTTTAATTTGAAAAAATACAGAGAAAGACAGACTGAGTAAATGACGTAGTGGAGAGGGGAAAGACAAAAGGGAGATAAAGAAAGAAAGAAAAAAGAAGAAGGAGAGATGTTGAAGGAGAGCAAGAGGGCGGGGAGGAGAAAGAAAGAGCTTCCTTCTAAGTTCCGCTGTGGTAATTAGAGATGAATATATAGTCGATATTGATCTTCCCTGCAGGACTGAGCCAGCACGCTCATTTCTACAACACTCATCCATTATCCCAGGAAGCTGACCGACACACACACACACACACACACACACACACACACACACACACACACACACACACACACACACACACACACACACACACACACACACACACACACACACACACACACACACACATGTACTCCTCAGAGATCACCAGCTGGAACTGAAGCTTTGCCTGAGCGAGCCCTTCTTCCAAAACTGGTTGCTAGGTTACGGCAGTATGATGTTGCAGCCAGCAGACAGCCTGCTAAATGATGTAGTCTACTTCCTCCAAACTATATTCTACTCCGGCATGGGGACATGTCACGGTGATGCAGCCTGGGGCACTATGAGAAGCAGCCAATTGGACTTCATCTTCAGTGGCGTGATAGTAAAAGTTCAAATATCAGCCGTTCACAAGATTCCCCGCTGTATATCTCTTAACAAATACATTATTTTCTCGAAGGACTTACAGCTGCACTGCTCACATCTCGCTTCCCTTCAAATTCAAGTCCATTCACGTCCTGTTGAAAGACACACGTGTAGAAACAGGCTAGAGCAGGAGAGTGTATTTTACACTGTTATATAATCAATGCCTAAATGTTGGGCCCAACAGAAGACTTGTTTCCATGATATATTGAATTGTAAAGAAATCTTGCAGTGACTATCATTGCTGAAAATACAAGTTAGCCTACTGTATGTACATGCTCATTATTATTTCATTTTTTATCTTGTAATGCACTTATGGACTGGAGAAGCACAGAGAAGGCCTCTGCCAGCCTAAACATACATTTGCTAAGAGAGAAGTGGCGTGCGAGAGGAGAAAGGCTGTTTATCGACTTCCCGCTGCAAAAGCATGACACTCAGCACACAGAGGATACGTGGACTGATCCCCCTCTCTGATCGCAGCTTAACACAACTTTACCCCGACTGTCTCCTGGGAACGGACTCCCTCCGTCTCTTCATTTCCATGTTCAAACCCTTCATTCTCTCTCTCTCTGTCTGTCTCTAGTCTACTCTACTTTCTCTCCTCAGTGCCCTTCACTGTGTTTCTGAGGGATTTCTTAGTCATCGTCTCCATCCCCCTCTTTGTCCCTGTCAGGGTGTCTGTCTATACTGTAATGGTGTCCCTGCAGTAGACAGGTGCCGGCTGTACTCTCTGTTCTCCATTGACAGAAATGAAAGAAAGGGTGAGACCTCTGATTGATCTTCTTTGGCTGCCTTCGCTCACCTCCCTCAGTCCCTTATAGCGCCAGTACTAATCCATCTCTGGTCCCTGACACTGACACCGACACCTCACAATACGGACAGAATCAACCACCGAGTATCTAAGATTGCAAGCAAAAGTCACTGTTTTACAGATCTAACATATCTGTGTACACCTTCAAAACCGTAGGCACACATATATATATATATATATATATATATATATATATATATATATATATATATATATATATATATGTAAACAACTCCTTAATCAACTTTAAACACA
This sequence comes from Leptoclinus maculatus, assembly GCA_032191485.1. NCBI lineage: Eukaryota > Metazoa > Chordata > Actinopteri > Perciformes > Stichaeidae > Leptoclinus > Leptoclinus maculatus. The sequence continues at coordinate 8,294,092 of JAVDOI010000007.1, forward strand.
CCACGGACACTCTAATTGATTGAAAAAAATAAACACTGTAAACCAAATTTCACTGCCACTCTAACACTATTAATTCCTTAATAAAAACAACGAGGGTTATTATTTTGGTTAAATTAAAGTGTTGTAAGTCTAAGAGACTTATATTTATATATAGCACAAACAGACACAACAACTACGTGCATGTATGTATATGTCCGAGTAGCTGAAAGGCATACATGTATAGTATGTATACGCCCTCAGATGTACTTAGAGCGTTCCCTGCTGTGTCAGTAGCCTCTAACTTCCTACCTCTCAGTTCTGGTGCTTGCCAACAACGTGTTGGCATGAAAACTGTCCCTGTGAATCAGATGTGGGCTCATAGGAGCCAAGTGGCAGGAAGGAACTCAAACAGTGCATGTCTGTGCAGAAGGATTTACAATATGTGTCCCGTGTTGATGTTTTGGTCCAACCAGACCGCTTTGGGACCACGGCCATGCGGAGAGCTACAGTTGTAGATAGTAGTGGGAAAAGGCCTGACATCAGTCAAATCAAATCCAACTACAAGCTGTGCAGGTTTGCAGGAACATTACAAAGCAGTCACTCCTGAGCTTTGTAGATGCAACCGCATTTGAAAAAGCACAGGCTGTGGTTTCTAATTGGCAGCAGTCTGTCTGACTTCAGACAACTACATTTGCTCATTCAGGAATGTTGTTAAGTCACACTTTGTGATCAGGTATTTCTAGCAGAGTGGTGGAAAGATCAGTGGTCACTTTGCGTGAAAAAAGGTCCAATAAACAAAAGAGACATTTGACTATTAGCTCTTCATATGCTTTTACAAATTGGGTGGGCGTGACAAACTTTAGCTGATAGTGATATTTTTCATTTTAGCATCTGCCATGTGATGAAGTCCCCATTCAAACACTGTCAGTATAGTTTTCTGTGTTTCAAAAGTATGATTAGGGTAGCACTCCGACAGGGCAGGTAGACACACAAGACTTTGCGGTGGACGCTGGAAGTCATTTCGTGGCCAAATGAGATTTTTATGTGTGCTTTTGATAACCAAAGAAATAACCATGTTTAGAAATGTGATGCAAAGGGCAGGCCAGGGCAGATCAAAGTGTGTTTGTAAGTACCTGATACTCATTCTGAATGGTCATTTTCAAACGGTCAAAAGTAAGAATGCAATAATTTATCTCATGGAAGTCTTCTGTACTAATAATTACACGTAACAAAAGTATGAGGGACAGCTGACCTCAAGCAGGAAAATAAATACACTTTAATACAGTAGGCTGGACTCAGCTTCATGCAAACACTGGAGACTTTAAGAAGAGTTGCTTCACAGCAAAACAATAAATGTAATTTGTTCCATTGAATATGGAGGTCTATTGGGGCTTAACGAAACAACAGTTCCGTACATAGGGCAATCAACACCTCAGCTGGACATCAGAGGTCGGGCCTATCTCGACGGTATCACTTGAAGCAGTGGTCTGCCACACCGATTCATAATCACCTCCACAGGTACACTAGTGGGTGCAAACACACAGCATATGGTGACATGCATTCACACACACATGAACACACATGCACCATTACAAAATGACAAATAAACTGCTCAGGTACATATGTTCTGTATCCTGTGCAGGAAGACTTTGTATCTTCTGTAACACTGCCCAACATGTTGTTTTGAACGGCCGCGTAGAAATCCACAGCAAGTTCTCATTGTGAATTGAAAAACACCTCACTGGGCCATTAATGGAAAGTTGTGAGTTTATATAGGAATAAAATACAAACGAAGCATGAAATGTGACCAGAAAGGAGAGTACTGTAGCATAATAGAGAGAACCAAGCGAATGAAACAAAGGGAAAGAATGTGACAGAAAGAGGCTTACATTCAGCAACGACAAAGAGAGATGAGAGCTAAAGACAGACACAGCTGACAAAGGGACACGTTTCAACGGACGCACAGTTATTCATGAGTGTCCAAGAAGCCTGCCGTCTCGCGTACAAGACGTACAAGTCTGGTACAGTATTGTTCTCTATGTGTGTGTGTGTGTGTGTGTGTGTGTGTGTGTGTGTGTGTGTGTGTGTGTGTTCATGTAACTTTTGAGTTTTGCCCTTGGTTAAGTCAGTCAAGGCTCCTGGTTTAAAAATAGCCTCAGTGAGGATGCAGAGCTATTTATACTCCTCACACACCCTGCCTGCAAGCCTCAATGCACCCTTGCTCGAGTGTGTGTGTGTGTGTGTGTGTGTGTGTGTGTGTGTGTGTGTGTCTGTGTGTATGCGATGACGAATTGAGCTCATTTTAATTCTTGCTTTGCTACGCTCTATCGCTTTGAGCTGAGTCATTCATTTTCTTTCTCGTTCTTACTTCTTTGTTTCTCTTTATTCCAAGCAGCGGACACACAGACACACACATGTACTCATACAGAGTGAAGGCAACTTCCATGAATACAATACATGATCGACAGCTGGTGAGGAAAGGAGCAGTCTTTATCAAAACACATAAACAAACCTATTTTTTCACAGGTAACAGTGGATGCGTCAAACTCCTGTATTTGCCTGCAGAAACAGACAAGAAAGGATGCAGCTATGCTTAGAGAGGCTGATGGCTTTCTGCCACTGATGCACTCAAACTGATTCAGACAGGGATGCCATGGAAGACTTGCCAAAGCCAAAATACAACTTGATTTCCATAAAATGCTCCGATAGGCTCTTTACACGTTGGATTTGCTGTATGAAACACAGGGAAACTGTGCATCTTTGATGTCATAATTCACATACCAAATGGAAATATTGGGACATAGCAATATTAAAGGTGGAAAATAAGATATTGGGCTGATAATTGATCCAATTGTGCAAGTTAATTCCTATTTGCTGAATGAAAGTAGTTGTGCCACTTCATGGTACCATTGTGGAGGGCCGCCTCTTAAATTTGTCTCTCTAACTATTCTTGATGTGTTCCATTAAACTGCTCAACAACAATGATGTCACACCTGCCTTTTCATTATTGAACTGTGGTCTTCAGGCAGACATACATTATATAAGTTATGTATCCAAAAGAAACACAGATAAAGTGATGGACTGTACATTTTCTGCAGCCATAATCCACATTTGCATAATGTAAAGTATAGGTATATAGTATATGATAGTATAGGGAAACAGTGAAGTTAACCAACAGTTTCCAGTAAGTCTTAAGAGTATTTAGATCATTTTCAATGATAAATATTTATATATACAAAAATGAATACACCTAGGGCCCTGACCTCTGGGTTTGCTCCCAGAACTTCATGTGGGAATCCCATTATTCTCTATAAAAAAAAAAAACTTGTTATGATGCTTCACTGAAAACAATTTACAGCACTATTGTGTGTTTGCATGTGATGTACAGTAAGTGTAATGTCATGTTAGGTATTATACGTACTTGCTGAGTAAGGCTTTTCTGAATAAAGAGTAAGTATATATCTCAGCCTACATCGCTGTGTGTGTGTGTGTGTGTGTGTGTGTGTGTGTGTGTGTGTGTGTGTGTGTGTGTGTGTGTGTGCGTGTGTGTGTGTGTGCGCTTCACATTAAGTGTGTGAAGGTGAGAGTGGAAAGCATTCCAATAACCTGAGTGGACCCGTTATTAGATTTGGATCCCTCCACTCTGTATTAAACCTCTGTTAAATTCAGTGTAATAGAGAGCGAGCAGAGTTGCATCTTTATGAAATAAGGGGGACACAACCAGAGACACGCTAACACACGCCTACACACGCACTCTACGAGGAAGAGAAAGGGGGGAGACTATGTACAGTAGTGCAACAGGGACGGTCATTACTAGCTGTAATATACGAGTAGGAGAATTCATGCTAATCATATAGATTGGATATTATATAGTCAACGGGTTATACAAGAATAGATGAATGGGTAAGGAAATGAGATTTAATGACAAGGATGGAGGTGGACATGAAATAGGAGAAGAAGAGGTGGCTGGCAATTAAGAAGGTGATGTGGAAAGGGGCGAGTGGACCCCAGAGTAGATACAAGACTGAATGAAGTAGAGAGCCAATAAATAAGAAGCAAGAGGGAGAGTCACACTGCTCCGAGTCAAACGTGAGCTGTGGTTTGCTGCATGTTCGTCCTCATTGGACTTCTTTTACTTAGAAGAGGGCGAGGGAGTGGTGCAGTCTCTGGCTCATCAGTATTCAACTGAGGGAGAGAGTCGGAGGGGGAGAGAGGGAGAGAGAGAGAGAGAGAGAGAGAGAGAGAGTGAAAGAAATAAAGATTTGACCAGTTTAAGAAAGAAAAAAAAGGAAAGAATGAGAAATGGCTTTTTTGTGAATGACAGCAAAGTCAAAGGAAGAAGGCTACAGACAAAAAGGAAAGACGAGGAGGCGGGAGTGTTGTAAATTATAGTGGGAGGAGGCGGAGGAAGAGAGGAGGGAGGAAAACTCCAAGGCTGACTCAGAGGGATCCCTCTTCTCTTCTCATCTCTTCCCCTCCCTCCCTCCCTCCCTCCTAGGCTCGAGGGCTACATGACACTCCTCCTCTTTCATTGTCACTCGCTTTATGTTCCATGTTTCATTCTTCCTCTCCTACTGTGTCAACCCTCAGGTGGAGACACAAATAGAACTGACCACCTTATAGTCATCCTATGTCTTAACTTCTTCTTTTTTCTTAGTCCAGGATAATATCACGTGTAAGCCTGGCTCTGATGGCACAGAAATAGAAACAAACTACGTTAAAAACAACAGCGAGTCATCATTAGTATATTCTGCATCGGCACACACAAGATTTAATCTACATTAAACATGGACGCAAACTGATTTGACAAAATCATATCCGGGTCTTATCACCTGGTACACTGACCAGCAAAGGAACAGGAAAGAGCCGAGTTCTCCATCAGAGTATGCCAGTGATTGATTAGCTGTAGACCGACCATTGATTCTCTGTTGATCGTTAATAGATCAGTGATAGATTGTTTGTTGTCGAGTTGTTAATCACACACCTAATCGTTTGACGAGTCAGGTTGTCACATAAATGATGGTGTTTATGCTGTGATTAATGAACATGCTGTAATGAGCTGACCAGCGCATATGCTCCAGTCCTCCACTACATATTATTATTACATGACAAAATGCCTTGTTGACTGGAATTCCATGTGGCAGCATTGGGAGAGCTGGGTTAGCGAATGGTCATGGGGTTAAATTCAAGGACATTAATAAGTGAGAATGAGTCTGTTCTGGTTTGATTGTTTGTCATTTCAGGGAGATTCTGTGTGCGTTTGGAGAGAGAGAGAGAGCTCAACAAGAAGAGGTCAGGAATAAAGGTTTTTCAAAATTTGTAAAAAGCGACTCTACCCGACATTACTGGGTAAGGAGGACATGACATGTTCACACCCACGACTGCAAAGTGGGTTGTCACTGTGCAGGACAGAAAAAGCCTGTTGTTAACAACCATCTGGAGTCACTCAGTTGGTTCAGCCCGGCCCTCATCGTGTCCAACTCTAACAGTGTGCGTCACATTGTACATGATAGAGTATACCAATGTTTCTGTTGAATATGTATCTGCGTCAGTCACTCCTGTTAATGCAGCAGCTTTCCTGTTCATGTTTATTCATATACTGATCAACTCCGCAAACTGTTGGTTATGCCGTGTTTCTAATTACCATTTTGCGAGAGGTTACATCTCAGTGAGTGACATGTATGTTAGGCAGGCATGGGGTTTCATTTCAATGAGGGGTTAAGTGCGGGATGATCCTGTGAGCTAGGATGCACCGTAGAGGCATGTTTGGAAAGCAAAAAGATGAGAAAAAACCAAAGAGGATGAGAGTGTAATAGGAGAACAGGTGGTGTGTTCAGCAGGGAGCAGGTAGGTGCGTGGGCGGGACTTTGCGCCCCACTGCTACTCTGATTGGACAGCTAGAAGGTTAGCTGTGACATCAACGTCCTTGCCTTGGGCTTGTGACCGTGTCCAGTATCAATAAAACACATGCACGCAAGCAACCTCCCCCCCCCCCACCCCACCCCCCATAGGACACACAATCTCATTCCCAACATATTCTTGTGGCCTCTCAGGGTTTCCTCGTGTAGATTGCTGAGAGGCATGAGGACATGCTAAACAGAAAGCAATATGTTTGAAATGTTCTTTTTAAGCATGTTACATTTGTATTCATCCCTCTTGTAGCTACAATAGCTAGCAGGTAGTTAACATGTTTCAGTGATAAAGTAAGGATGCTTTTGGGAAACAGCTCAGAGATGTAAGAACATGCGTAATAAAGACGCTATCATTGTTATATATTTGTTAATAGGTTCTCTTAGGAATACAGTGAACACACTTTTAACTGAAGGAAAGAAAAGGAATATATAATAAAAAGGTGCTCAATACAATATTCAGAACATATCTTCTCCCTCCACAGGGCTGGCAACGGCTGAGTTGGCGGAAGCAGCTACAAATGCTAACAGCGCTAACAGTGTAAACATTGGCAACAGTGCTGTTGACTTGAGGGGGAACCGAAGGGTGGGTGCTACTCCTCCGCGATAACGTTGTCGTTCAGGATGGCGTTATCAGCTTAAACCGCAGTGCAAAGTGGCGGCCATGAGCTAACCAGTGGGGCACGCTCACATGCACTAACGTGCACTAAAAACCATGCATGGCCGGTCCAGCTATGTAAACAAAGCACAAACAAACTCAAAACATGACACACAGAAAGAGTGACTTCATTCTCTGCTCAGGTAGGCATTACTCCACTATGTCTTTACATTGCAAATAGTTGTTTGCTGCTATGTCAATGCTCTGTATATTGTATGGAGAAGTATCTGAGTGAGAATATCTTGGTAATCACAGGAATTGAATGACAATATATTAGAAAATTACTTTCAACACCTGAAAATTAGATTCTTAAAAAAGGATGCGACCATTGTCAAAATGACATCTAGAGAACTATTCTTTGTTCATCTTTATTTTGTATAGATTAGATCCCGCTAGCAAGTCGACATCTCGACAATTTAGTGACTTATTAACAGTGCCATCATTAAAATCGTATCAAAGGGCCACATGTGCCTCTTGCCCTGAGTAAATCTGGTTCCTACATGCAACAATGACAGGTCAGTGGAGGTTCTCTTTAGGCATACGCATATGCATCAACATCGCCACAAACATTCGGTAGCTACGCCTCTAAGTTCTGTCAAACTGTAGTTACTTTAAATGCATTGAATACACTGACATGAGAACAAAAGCTCTCACATTGTGTTAATGAAGTGCAAGTAAATGAGTGGAGGACAAACAGAAACTATAGCAACATTTTTGCTCCAAAATAAATGATCTAAAAACACCTGTGCTCACAGGTTTAAAAGAGAGTAAAAGAGAAAGACAGAGACATTTCTCTAATATGTGCCTCGGATATTAGGACAGCTGGCTGCTGAATACTTGAAGGATGCTGTTTATCTAACTTGTGGGAGGCAATTACTTACACTGTGCTGCACAAACATAAACACACAGGCAGACATACACCAATACATTTACACACATGCACGCCTCACATACACACTTTATGATGCAAATAACAATAGAGAGATGCTCACACTTGCACATACACAGATATACCCACACATACGCCGCACACACACACACACACACACACACACACACACACACACACACACACACACACACACACACACACACACACACACACACAGTACACTTCACGCTACTACCAGACAGAGAGGAAGTCTAATTACCGGTAATTCAACCCAGGCTCACTGTGGGAAGCAAACATATTTAGTCTAAATTCAACACTTGGCACACAGGCTCTTATCCAACCTGATTTGCAAGCAGCCGATAAAAAGATAAAATGGAGGAATATTTTGAAAAGAATATTGTTTCTTAGCACCAAATAATTTTTTTTTTTACTCACTAAAGACACAATTTCATCATTTTTATTTCAGTCTAAAAATTACATGTCAGAGCTATTAGGCACTTAGCACCTGTTGCTTGGTAACGGATGGATGAATATGCATTTTTTGTCTTAACAATAGCAAGCTTTGTGGCCAAATGTATAATGTGCAGTGCTCTCATTTGTATAATCTACTGGCTCTTGGTCTAGCTCAAAACACACATGCACAACAACGTACATACACAGTATGTGTAGCTATTGTTGGAGACAATTAAGTACACGTGACGAGAAGCATATCTTCAGACAATGAGTTCAACAGAAAGCTTTTTGCAGTTCTAAGACATGTGATCAGTGTGCCAGCATTAGAGAATGGCTGAGCTACTGCGTGTGTTCCCAGAGATCATAACAGCAGTAACAGCTGCTTTCTGAGCCTGTGTGAAGCTAGACCTGGAATAATACATGAAAACCCAGTATATGTGTATATGTTTGTGTCGTATAGCTGGTCCAGATATCCTCTGTTGCCCATAGCGGTGTTAATATTCTGCACACACTGGGTGCGGCCAAACCCCATTAATCATGTTTGTGAATGTCTAATCTCAACGTTACTTGTGCTGGTTTCATTTTCATGGCTGTCTGCAAGATTTATAATGGCGTTTGGAGAAGGTGTATGTGGTGTGTGTGTGTGTGTGCGGTTGTGTGTGAGAGATGTAATACATTGTTACGAAAGCATGCTCTTAAATGTGTCACCTGGTTGAGGAGAACAATGTCCTGAATGTGCAGTTAACGCTCCCTGTGGGGGAAACCAGCATGTTGAGACACACATCTGTTCCTTTGAATATGTCTTTGTGTTCCTGTGTGTTACCGTTGCACCTGCAATTTAGTGCGAGTGTGTGTGCGAATGTGTTTGTATCCACGAGTGTGGGGCGTGTATGGGGTCACAAGTTTGCAAAAAGCTTTGACCAGGTTACAGTGGCATGTGTCCCTGTTCGTTACCATGGGGATAGTAAGTGGCCTTTCAAGAGATGTCCAAACGCATGATGAGATCAGATTACATCAATGAAGGGGAAGAGTAGAAACAAACACAGGGGTGAGCAGGGGAATGAGTATAGAGGGGGGGGGTGCAAGAGGGTGGAGGCAAGGGCCAGGCAACCTGTTAATGGAGTGTGCAGAGGGGATCATCACACACACAGCTGTGACCAGATACACACATGTGCACACAGAAAGACCACAAAATCGGATCATCTTGTAACCATCCATTTCTTTGAACTGTCATAAGCAGACACACACAAATGCATACCCTCAAACAGCCAATGATACCAAGTGCATGCTAGTTTTGTGGTCTAGTGGCAGTCAGTGAGTGAAGAAGGACAAACATCTCATTACATGAGACTAAGAGTCTGCTTAGAGAGCTGAATGTGGATGACCCTGTTAAATGGCGGACAGCGGGGCTGTTTGTCTAGACGAAGGCTGTCTAGAGACATTGATTTCAGACAGCAGACCAATGGACTGACAATCACTGAGTAAAGACTGGGAGTTTTTCCAAGCAGTTCTTCATCGTGGAGGAGAAACTGTTCATGGGGACACTACAGTACTGTAGCATTTGATTCAGGCATTGAAACTAAGCACACATTTAAAGCTCATCTACTGTTGTCCATGGGGGTAAATATGTGCATCTTGTGCAAGTCTAAGTGAAAATGAAGGATGAAAATGTGGAATCACATGACAATTTCGAGAACCCTTTAAGTCTTCCTTATTTTTTTTTTCCGATTGGTTCACACTGCAGATCAAAATTGTGAAATTGAAAATATGCATAAAGATTCTCAGTCACTGAAGTCGCTACACAAGCCTGCAACATTCACATCATTTATTTGTGGTAGCAGAGTGGAAAATAACTTTCTCCTTGATGATTTATAGTTTTAACCACATTGTCATCCTTCTCTCAAAATTAAAAACAAAAATATTCATTTTACCTTCATGTTCATCATCATCATCATCATCATTAATGTCAGTGGCATAATCGTCATCGTCTTCATTGTACTGGAAGTCAGCTATGAGGCATATATAATAATACTTTATTACTGTAAACGGTACAAGTAAACACATTAATTAAATCACGATGCTCAAACCTAAATATAGTTATTGCTATCTACAATTAAGTTACTACTATCCCACCACAACATACTGTAGGTTACCACTTTACGCAGAAAACAAAATATATGAGAGAGCAAAAAACACAGTAGAGTTCTACACAGTATGCAAGTCAACGTTTGAGAGGGCGAGGAATTAAATAATTGTGGGTTTAACAGATGATTCGAACAAAAGAATTGTATATTATATATATTTGAGCAGCAATAGCTGTACGCTCACATTTGACACTCCGACTCCCCTGAGCACAAACTTAGACTGAGACCAGAGAGTCACCTGTTCTATTCGACCTGGAAGTGAAGGGTCATCCTGTTAACCCTTCCCTATAGTTTCAAAATAAAAGTCGGGACAGTGGCATTCTTTAATCACCAGATGTAGATTAATAGCAGTACCTGTATTATCGTAAAAATCTAAATGCGTTAACACTAAATGACTAAACTCACATATAAATTGTTCGCAAATGATCTATTATGTAAAGTAAGTAATTATGGTAGAGTTATTTTGAGAGTCAATTTAATTAAAAAGTATTTACTACTTTTTAATTAAAGTGGCTGTGTTAACTCGTGTGATTTTTCAGATCCAGATGTAGATTTATTTTTTATTTTAGCAGAGAAAGTTATTAGAACCATTATGAGAAAAACATTTGAGTGAGGCCCATTGTCACCACTTTGCTGAATAATGCCTGAAGAAATCTGATGAGCCTCATAGGCGGTGGTTGGGTTTACTGTGATCTGATCCTATGTAGGATTTTTAAAAAAAACAATGGTTCAAACAGAAAATAATAATACTACTATTACGAACATTTGTTTGCGTTTTAATGCAAGTTCACGGGTGTCTTTCATGGATGTCTGTTTTTATGTTTGTAAGCCTAAAACGATTTTCTTTCATTATGTGATAAAGAATAAAAAAGTTAGAATCTTGAAGCTGGAACTGTGGCTGAATTCAGAATGACATTATTTTCTGAATAGGTGTGGCCCAAATACAAGCTACCATTATGAATAAATACGGGGACCAGTTGAATTGCCAGCCTTTGGCTGAACTTAATCTCAAGTGCTTAAAAGCTTCCAAAACAGATTAAAAAAAATGGACAAAACAGTCTCAGAAACGAGTGTGCGCATGATCAGGATGTCACGTTCAAACCTTTTGATTTGCTCTTATGAGTCTGTGCCTGTGGGCTCTGAAAGGCTGACCTGCAGACTGACTAGCACTTAGAACTTGCTTTGCACTCTCCCAAATATTTTGCCATCAATATACCTCCATACTGCTACAGTGTAGATTACATACTGGACATTTCTGATCATTTTTATGGGGAAGCTTAACAGGAAATGACTAACAGGAGTTTCTCATTTTAGTTGGCTTTTGTACACTGCAAAAATACAGAACTGCTGTGTAATCAATAATTGACCCTTCAGTTTACTTAAAACGGGGTTTGGAATTTAAAAGCACTCTTTAGCTGTGAAATGAAGCTGGTTAAACAGCTTGCTCTCATTACATCTTGAGACATTTTCCACTCAAATTGTGATGAATATCTTGCAGTAAGCAACAGCCAACTAATCATCAGAATATCAAGACTTCGAAACAAAGTGCTATGTGAAGCCTTGCTAATACGCTATTTACCATCCGAGTCCAGATAGTCATCCATCTCTACAAAAAAGAAATCAAGAAATCATTTTATTGTGCACTTCTTAACTTTTGTTGAAAAAAGGCTAAGCTATCAACACACTTGACAAGGAATGTGCTAGAACAAAACCAATGGCCTTCATTAAAATACATGGGGCGACACATCTTTCCCCGTACAGCATACAGTAGTCCTTGCCTCAACAGGCCGCCAATCTGTCCTACTAACAGGTGAGCTAATAGACATTTATGCTAATGCTTATAAGCATAGGTGCTAACACACGGGACACACACACACACACACAACCAGACAAGTCATTTAGTGAGATTTACCCAGTCTGATCTCATCATAAAGATGCCCCTCTGGTATGGCTGGTGATTAACAAGGGTGTGAGGACAGTAACCAGAAGACAGAGATGAGTGTATGAGTGACTGTGTACATATATACAGTATATGTGTGTGTGTGTGTGTGTGTTTGGGGGGTTATAGAGGCCAATTATCTAACGATAACTGAATCATCAACATATTTTTAGTCTGAAGCAGTATCAGGGTTAGCTTCAAGGTACAAATAATTCGATTGATATTTACTTCAGGGGCTTAAGGTGTAGATGTTTTTGATTTGCTCGTCACCTTATTCAGGAGGATGAGAAGGGAAAAGATAAATAAATGAATCCTCCTATCGTCTCCTCTCTCTCTTTCAATTGCCTTGCCGCCTCTTGTCCTCCATTGCAAATGGGCCCTATTACTATTAGCAACTCATCCATTTATGAATGCAGATTAGATGAAATGCATTATGTATCAAACCAAGGGTCATCCATCCCTAGAGGAAGTGGCTTCTCGGGCCTTGCCTCTCTGTGCACACGGAGGACTGGTAGGATTACATGCATTAAACAGAACTGGGTTACCTTAACAAACCGTACACATAGAACCTGAACTGCCGGGGCTTTAAGATGTTCAACAACCAGTTGACATCAGTGACGTATTCCTCAGTCTCTATCCCAGGACTACAGAAGCATAGTGAATGCAACACGGTAATGGCTATGATGGTCAGTGTTGCATATCACAGCCAGATGGTTTACTTGGCTGGGCCATGGTGCTGGCAGCCAATGCGACTGGAAGCTTGTTTCCTGCATGGCCAACATGAAAGAACAGCAAAATACTGTGTGTTCACATTCTTGGCAGGGTTATGGATTCAGCTGCACCGACAGAAAAGCCAGTGACAGCAGATCCATTCAGTAGATAGAGGCATACTGGTTGCTGTTGAGTCATCGCATTTCCGATAACATTTGTGTCAACATCAGTATGCGTCGCCGTTTCAGACGATGCTGTATCATTTGGTTTTGTTTGGCAAAAACATGAGTCTGAATTGCTGAGTCTGAATTGTTCATCATCTGTATTAGTAATTCCTGTGTAAATGGCAGCTGTGTTTCCATAAAACAGACACAATACTACAAAGACGAGACATCAAAGCATACAGGAGGAGGGCTATTAGGTCAGAGAAGCTGGAAGACAGGAAACATCTACTGTAGGAACGGGTAGGAACACTTCAGTATGCACCCAGGCAGAGAGAAGGGTTCTTGTGAGTAGTGCTGATCCAAATATGTGTGTGTGTGTGTGTGTGGTTGTTTGCAAAAAATCCAAATTGAAATTCCAAATTGACCCTTAATCTGGACTTCCTGTGCCTCTGTAGATCTGAAAGGAACATGAGAGGTCTCAGCATGAGTGTGACCTCTCTC